>CAHIKZ030004482.1:1357500-1442500 GCA_903632075.3 Acanthosepion pharaonis
TTCTTCACTTTTGGCAGCTTGTGTTAATGCTTATGAATTACATACAGTGTATTAATATCCATTCCTATTGTTGATGCACATTTAGTATAAATCAAACGCCTATATTAACCTGTGTATGTGAACACTTACTCTAATCTGTACTGAGTAAATTCTAATATGTGTCATCCGGGAAAAGATTACATGTCGTCCAATGAGTCCGACAAAAAGATGTACTCCATGAACGTCCGGATATTTCCAGCCAAATGAATAATTCGTTCACGAATAGTAGAGAAAGTAATATGTGTTCATGCTATAAGAATAATGGAAAATGACAGAAAGAACAAAGGAGCAGTAGATTATCTTCAAGCTTTGTGGGAGGAGTGTTAACAGTGTTCATAAAATATTAACCCTTTAAAAATGGCATATTATACAAGATGTGCTTAATGGGAAGTCAAAAATACAAAAAACAGATTCAAATATTTAAATGGAAATGTTCAGATATTACAAAAAACATAAAAAAAAAATATTTTCTTGTAGAAATAAAACCCGAAATCTGAAATGAAAAATTAATAATTTATCTTATTACGCATTTTAACTTTACAGGCTCCATCAAATCCCAAAATAAATGAAAGGAATGTGCGTATGTGTATTTGTGTGCATTCTTCAATGAGGAATCTTAGTGCTTTTTCCCTAAGCTGCCAAATTTCTTAAAATTTGCCGAAATACTACATCCTATATATATATATATATATATATATATATATATATATATATTAGGTATATTAAGTTGATTGAATTGAAACTGTATTCAGTATTTTTTACTAGAGTTCTATGTGCGACCACTGTAATTGGTTAGCTGTTGTTGCTTGATGTTTTAATTTATGGCATATCAACTTCAGTTGGTCATTTAATGCCAACAAAATTTTGGAATAGATTCATAACGGTAGTTTGGCAAAAAAAGATGTATATGTATATATTTTTTTTTCAAAAATGTATTGCTGGTAATTTTTTTTCAAAAAATGTATTGTTGATATTTTTATTATTTTTACAAAATATTTCTGGTATTAAAACCTATTTTTACACTTTCATAGTGTTTTAACACTAGTTTGGGGGTTAATTTTTACCCATAGATGGGACCCTAACAGGTGCTACCACTCCGTGTCAGGGTGGACATGCGAACACCTGCAATTAAGAGGTTGTTCCATGCTCCTCAAAACCCCATGTTCAGAGGCCTTGCTGTTGGACATAGTTTATCGTCTTACCCAGGACACGGATGTAGTTTATCGTCATACCCAGGTCAGCTGCAATTGGTTGGAACTTAACAACTAACTCAACTTCAAGTCTTTTCCTTTTCCCCCAATTCTATTCCATTCGCATTATTCTGTTGCGTTTTCAGCCGTCGTTTTTCATTATTTGATTCGATAACCGTCTCTTTCTTTTTCTCTCTCCTTATTTCTCTCTCTATCCTTATCCCGATATATATATATATATATATATATATATATATATATATATATAAATAAAAAGAAAGAACAGTAAGATATAAAATCCGGTGTTCTTATAGATATCCCGGACTAATGCTTTTAATTTATTTGCAAAAATAAAATTAGGGGTTTTTAGCTTCTATTTTTGAAACATGGTTGGAACTGTGTAGCGAAAATAACCATATTTTAAATCAATTAATTTATAATATATATATATATATATATATATATATATATATATCTTCTTTTCCGTTCCTGTTCAATTTTCTTCCCATATCATCGACAAATCATAAATCAAATTAAGTCAAGTATTTACTACAGCTTATTTTGGCTATTGCAAATCACACACTCTTATTGCCAAGCATCCGCATGTCCTGCAACTAAGGTCACTGAGTACATTATTTCAGTACTGTTCGCATATAGCCTGTTTCGACAGGGAGGACGTGGAAGCAAACTGTCGTCATGATGGTCTTTTAGTTAACCAAGCATTTCTTTTTATTTATTATGACTCATTTTATCGAATATTTTTGCGTTGGTTGGTAATCATTTTTTGTTTTGTTTTCCTTGTCGTTTTCTTATCATTCACCTACAGCAGTTTCTTGATGCCATTCAAAATTCTTATCACTGAAGGATTTTCTATTTCGAGAAACTTTGTCAATGCATGCACACACACGAGCACACACACATACATATACACACACTTACATATAGACACACATTCATAAACACGCATACCCCATATATATATATATATATATATATATATATATATATATATATATATATATATATATATATATATATATATATATATATATATATATATATATATATATATATATATAAAAACATCGTTGATAATGGTTAAAATAATAGCCGAAAAGCACTTGTGTATGCAGAACATTCGGAAAATTTTACACATTAAGTTCTGAAAAATAAACAATTAGGAACACAATAAAAAATTAAATAAAAAACTTAACTGCGGTAGCTTGTCAGAAAACTTTAATGAAACTTGTATGAAAGAGGATTACTGCCAAAATACAGTAGTATATATATATATATATATATATATATATATATATATATATATATATACACACACACACACACACACACATATATATATATATATATATATATATATATATATATATATGTGTGTGTGTGTGTGTCTGTGTAGGAGAGAGAGAAAGAGAGTATTTTCCAGAGATAAATAGGTATAGAATAATTAAAATTCTACATATATATATATATATGGATAGATAGATCGAGAGATGGATTGATAGACAGGTAGACACATATATAGAGAGATAAAGGCCATGAATAGAACACTGAATTTGAGTTAAAAAAAAATTAACATTAAGGCTAACGACGGCATCTTATCCGGCTTATTCTTCAAAAGTGAAAACGATGCGATCAATTCCAACTGACATTCGATGAGATGCAGCTGAAACGCCATTCAAAGAATTTTTTTACACCTGAAAAAATCCACTTATGTTGATGCCAAAACCAAGAAAACTTATAAGCGTTGAGATTTACTGCGATTGTTTAACATAAAATGATCATTCTATTCATAAGAATGCCGAAAAAGAAAAAAGGGGATTTTTTTATATGAAAATCGAATCCTCGATGAGGTAACGTAGTGCACAACCACACTTAGATCTTAACGCTATTTTCTATATAACATATATTTTTCCGAGTGTATATATATATATATATATATATATATATATATATATATATATATATATATATATCTATATATATATATATATATATATATATATATATATGTATATATATATATATATATATATATATATACTAGCAGCACAGTCCGGCGTTGCCCGTGCTTGATTCAAAAATCCTACGACTCATACAGCAATCGCTATCACTTGACTTAAAATATTTTTGCCCATCCTTGCCTTTAAAGGAGTGCCCTTTTGCTGTGCTGATGTTGCTACATGCCTTACTTCTTGCCAATCTCACATTGCGAATTTTTCTAAGCTCTATACTAAACATTAAATCTGTTACGAAAAAAGAACTAAAGAAAATGAACAGAAAACGATCAGCTTTAAAAAAGGACTCGTAACTGGAAAAAAACGAATGAAAAATTAATTTTAACAACAAATACTTTTTCACACCCAACCCAGTTCTGCGGAATCAGAATCCACGTTGAGTTTAAGCAAGCGAATGAGCCAATTGAAGTAAAGTGCCATGCAGATTTTAATGTTTCCCACTTGTGACGAATGCAGCTATCGATTTTTTTGTATGCTAGCATGCTAGTTAACATTCGTATGAGTCAGCTGTTGGCTCTCACGCTTGCCATTAGAATCTTCCTGCCTTTCGTGGCAGCCAGCTATTGGCTTTCACTCTGGCCAGTACAAAATAGCCGCAAACTTCATGACAACTGCCATAGAAGCATGAAAAATCGATTATTTCCACTATGGATGGGAGTTGGGAAATGGAAAGTCGGTGTTTACCTTCCCGCTAAATTGTGGAGCATGTGCATGTAAATTTTGGTGCAAATCCGTCGAAAATTGCGTCCGTGCATTCGTTGCACACACACACACACACAGACACACACACAACCACACTGCCTTATATATCTATCTATCTATCTATATATATATATATATATATATATATATATATATATATATATATATATATATATATTAAATATGATAAACAGACAAGGAAAATTAAATAATTTTTTTTAGATAGAAAGCTATCTAATTTTTCTTGTCTGTCATTCTTAACAGAAGACTTTTTTAGAGAATGTTGCTGGCGAAATATATATTCACACACACACACACATATATATATATATATATATATATATATATATATATATATATATATACATGCACACACAAACACACACAAGTGTGCATATCATCATATAAAGGATGAATACCATTAGGTTAACAATTTCTTATGCCTCCAGGCCCTGTTTTTAGAGATGACTAACTGAAACGATCAGTTCCAACCTGCCCCATATATGTCCAACGTGACTTATGCCTGGTGATCGTGACGACCAGTCACATATTACAATGCTAGGGAGTTTCACAGTTATCACGTGGGCGGGTATTTATCTGATGGAAAATCCCACCGGCTTACAGTTACAAGAATAATAGCAAAATTGACTGAACTATGTTTCGATATACATCGAACTGATCATGCTTAAAAAAAAAAAAACTGAGTTTTAACTAAGGGCAAACCAAAAAATTAATTACAGGAATTTTCTCCTTGTAAAAGTAGATTGTATTTTAGCTGTCAGAATACATTGCACCGACCGATCAGGGTCCTAGACAATTTCATTGTGGAGACTCATATCTTATGCTAATAGCATTCGCTTTTTGATTGATATTTAATCGCCTGCCATTCGTTATCATGTAGTGAACATCATTAATTTTCCTCTGTTTAGGCATCTTCAGGACTTCCAGGACTTGTGTCGTATTCAAAACATTGTTTTCGACTCCTAAATTCAGCTTCTCAGAATTGCACTGCTGATATATTTGGAGCATCATCCGGCTAATATAGCAATAATGTCTGCATGATTCCCCCCTGGGGACTAGACCCTGTTTTCTGCAGATATTTGATAACATCACGAAACCAAACTCTGTCCATTTCAAAGAGAAATGACTACTAGTTAATTATGAAGATTTCTTTGAACAGCCAGATATTATTTTACCTAAAAAGAAACAATGCAGTTATTAATAGGAAGAAATGAAATTAATGCCTGGAAATTTGACATATCTAGGACAACTTCTTCATACACAACCTATAAACTTTTCAGCCCACCTTCATAACTGGTTATCGCCTGGAACGGAACATTTAGGTGATATTTCTCAAGAGAAAATGGTATGAAAACTTACATTATATCAGCATTTACGTTGAAACGCTACAGTTTGAGAATTTTTCATGTTACTGCCTCATGAGCTATCTCCTGACGACAAGAATTAACGCTGTCAATTTTAGAAATTTCCTATTTTTTGCTAGGAAAACGTACGTTTTCGAAATAAATATAAGTCTATATTAGACCGATTTTTCTGGTTTAAAAGCTCTTGTGGATAACCCATTCACTAGTGTCGTGCGTTTGATTTTTATTGATATCGGATTTTCATTGCCTTTTATCTGACGAATCAAACGTGTGTGATCTTCAAATATGTCGATGCAAACAAAAAAGAAGAATTTTTACAAGCCGAGAAAAATAAAGGGTCTGAAAAGAATAAAGATTTAAAATCGTCAACGCAAAGAAAATTTGGGTTCGTCAGGGTTCGTTGTTTTAACTTATTAATATTTTTCATTCCGGCGCAAGGCATCATGTTGCTTGCAGATGTTAATAAGTTGTGTTCAGGGTCAATGCCATTTTAGACAGCGTCCTGAATAAATAGAAGGAAGTTCTGAGGATTTTTAAAATAAAAAAAAAATTAAATGACAATAACTAACAAACAAAAACAGAATGAAAGTAAAATGCAGAAACGCATAATATATATATATATATATATATATATATATATATATATATATATATATATATATATATATATATATATATATTCAATATAGTCTTAGGTGTGCCTAGGTTTGGGCCCTCCTTTCTTAAAAGTAGAAAGCGTCACTCATTTATATAATACTGAGCAGAAGAATATTGTTTTTATAAATTCTCAGGTGGTGTCAGTTCTAAAGGGAAATAAAGATGATTCTTCAGTTTAAACAGTTCAGCCAATTTCAGAGTGCAAAAAATGGAGAGCTCAGAGGATTTTCTCAATAGTATTAAATTGCTGGCCACAATGAACTGTCTAATCATTCAGAGGTTTGACTCTGTGGGCTTGTACTTGTACATCAATGCTTTTGTTTGGACTTTTGCATATTATGGGATGCGGAAGTATGTTTTCATGGTTCAATACCTTTTTCAATAATAGCTGTTGTGTTTATACGTTTGCGTCTCTGTGTGTGTGATTGAGAGTATGTATGGGGGGGGAGAGGGTTGTGTGTGTTTGCGTGTGTGTAAAACTATGAAAACCTGGCGAAATAAGAAACATATCAAAGAATTTGAAAAAAAAAAGTTTTCCGTTAAATTTCGATGGTGTCGGCTTCATTATATATATATATATATATATATATATATATATATATATATATATATATATATATATATATATATATATATATATATTTGGTTGGATAGATGTGAGTTTGTGACCCTGGGTTTCACGCTTTAGCGATCGTCAGACAAACTGATTAATGTTTTAAAAAATTTGGGTTTATGTAGATTGTTTATGTACCGCGTATATAATATATAAATAATTATATATATATATATATTTATTTATATTTATATACACTTTTCACACACACACACACACACACACACACACACACACACACACACACACACACACACACACACACACACACACACATATATATATATATATATATATATATACTTTTAATTAGATAATATAGACAAGTTTTGTCTATTTATTTTATGTAAATTTTTTTTCGTAACATCTGATAAGTTTAATAACATTATCATTAAACGAAGAAAGAAATTCACAATATTGATCCATATTTTTTTAATATAATCTAAGCTTTTCGGCTTACTTAAGCCATTATCAAAGATGGAAATTACAAACATATTAAACAATATACGGACACGACTGTGATGATAGTCTGTTATTGTTTACATAGATGATCTCTAAGCAACGATAAACACGCGCATATAAGACACTAGAAGCGAAATATATATATATATATATATCACATGAAATAAAAATTGCATTCACCTAAAGCCTCGGAAAGCTTTAATTTTTACTTTAACTGTGACAGTTTCCTCACAGAAGAAGAGACTTGAAACAACAGGGAACACTGAGAAACCTAACTAAATGGATGGCAAAGCAATAAATCAGAAGAGCAGTCAAGGGACAAAATTTGTTTATAGCCAGAAGTGATAAGAAGTTGTGAAGATCCGAAACTGCACTTATTTCTGAAGGGATGCTTCACATAATATTTTTTAAAAATTGTACCAGTACTAATTTGGTAAGAAATATGCTATTCGTATATTAATAATGCGGCCCCACCGGTGTTCGGACCCGCCCTGGTGTCCGTGAACCAAACCCCAGTTATGACTTAAATAGCTCCACTGCCTTGTGGAAATCTTTGGGAGAAGAAAAGGCTAAGAAGTAAACCCTATCCACATCCGGAGTGTGGCCCCTAAGGCGGATGTTCGACACTAAGTTATATCTTCCGGCAACTCCTGCAACCGCGCTGGTACCAAACTGTATTGGTTCCTCCTTTCCATTAGACTCTACTAGCAAGTTCGCGTGGGGGAACGAGACGTCTGGGCAGGCTTAGTTCTCCATACATCTCGCCCATGCTCGTAGCGCACTGGAGAGGACATTCCAGCGACGTCGCAAGACATCAGCACAACACGGGAAGTGAGAGTTACTGGTCAAAAGCCCAACCCGATTGGCGTAGTCTACGGACGCCTGGGGTTACTCCATCGCCTAGCACCTACAGCGCTACTCCATCGTCTCCCGAAACGGACGGATGCCGAACGAACGAACGAATATTAATCACAGAGGACTCAGGGATCATATCATTGAAGGTAATATATTCTATGAGAGTAGGTAAATTAGTTTATCTTTTTATTAAAACGACGTGATCCAGATGAAATTTTTATGATGATACAGTTAAATTAAAAATAATGGATTCGAAAGAATGCCAAAAATCCTATTTTACATCGGTATCGTAGAATTAGTTCTTGTGCTTTTGTTTCTGATGGCGCCTGGTCACATGACAAAACGTCATGGTAAGAATTTGCAAGTTGTCTCATATTCTTGCATATTAGATAAATATACATTTTTTTCTCTTTTTAAGGGAATATTCATACACCTGGTGGTATCAATACTAGCTTGGACTGGCGGCCTGAGTGAAAACACTCGGGTCCCCACATTAAAAACTGACTTTGTATCACAACCTGACTCAGTCCGAGGTCAGTTAAATATGTATATATAATAAAAAAGACTGAAAACGACTAATTTCTTTTATTTTTACAGTATTTATCGAGTTTCACACAGTGGGATGTGACACAATGTCCGTTTAACGGGTTTAGTTTTTTCTCTGAGCCCGCAACTTCTTGTCACAAGTCAGCCTTTTTCCTTGAGCGTCAATGACCGGCTAAATCCAATTCTGTGCTCGAACCCGCATGGGCTGGGTTGAATTTTGACAGTAGGCGAGACCGGAAACGATCGTGTTCCTACGTTAAATAATTGACCTTGAGATTTATGATAAACCCAGTGGATGGTGAGAGGTGAATAACTTTACTTCTTTCTGCTTGGGTAAAGTTTGTACAGGCTATAATAGATGTATGTGTGGCTGCGTGCTCACCGATCTAAAATCGGTAATTGTTTAAACATAACAACTTTTCGTCTAATTAAGCCACCTGTCGCTGAAATAAAATTCTATTCCAAACAAAAACCATTTAAAAATTTTCAACCGACTCTATCGCTACCAGTTCGAAAAAAGGATGGTGTAAGTTTCCTGCATGGAAACTTAATTTTACTATACCAATAGGTCCAACATTATACAATGAAAACTACTGATCAAATTTCAAGATGAATCTATATATCACGTTCTTGAATCCATCCTCCTAGCTTTTATCCTTAGACAGCCGTTGATATTTATCTATGTAAATTTATTTTAGAATTAAAAAACGACTGTCAATCTGTATATAAAACTCAATAACGTCTGTTAGTTCCTCACAAACTTGGGGGAGAAGTGCAAAAGGTAAGGGGATAAAAATTACCATTAGTTTTACTAGGGTACGCAATAAAATTAATAAATTTTCATTAAGTTTTATTATTTAACATAGAAAATACTTCCACTATTTTAAAAGCAATTTAATGATTGAAATAACAAATACTTATTTAATAAAAATGCAATATTATCCTTTGCATACCTTTTCTCTTATTTTTTTATCGATACAACAATCTAGTTTCAAGTTTGCCCTACGTTTGCGAGAACTAAACAAATTACGTGGTTAAATTCTTCAAAAAATTGGAAATTGGTTCCAGAAAGAAATATTTGCGCATGTCCAGTTGTATGTTGCATGCTCAAGAGTAAGAAATCCTAAGAATTTATTCTTAGCTCTAATAAACTACAAAAAAATAATATTTTTTTTTTAAAAAAAGATTTTATCATGAAGTTGTATAAATATGTATTTTTCCAAACAAACCAACTTATTCAAAAGTTATCGATTAGTTTGAGAAATTGAAAGAAACGTGGTGTTTGTAAATCTCAACAAAAAATTTGCGATATCTTCAACAATACTGAATACTGTGGGTACTTCAAAATCCTTCAGCGTGTTACCCCAAAATTCTAGTTATTCAAACTTTACGAATACTTTGAAGACATTTTTTTATTTTCATTTTTGTCAGTTGCATCATTCATTTCAATTTAGGTCTTTAATAAGTACATTTTAGCTTTGTTATTATGTATAAGACGACACGAGAGTTATATGAAAATATAATTGTCTGCCTTAAACGCATAAGTTTTAAATGCTATCTCTTGCTCCTTCCTATTAATCAACTGCAACATAGGGACTTTCCTAACTAGTCTTACGAAATAATTAACTAAGGAATTTTACTTTAATTTTGTATTGATCAAATTTGTAGGGTTACACAACCTTGACTGCCAGGACGGGCGCTAGATGGCGTTAAATTCAGTACAATAAAAAAAGCAAATATTAATACTACTTTGTTTGGAAACGTGAAAAACAATCGAATTTCTCTCTGTCGCGGAGTGTTTAATTTCAGTAAAACACGTGGCACATTATACGCTCATTTTGTAACAAAAATTATGCTATAATCATTTGGTTTCCTTTCTTCACTTCTCTGTGTACAAATAAATATAATTACTGATTTACATTATTCCTTCATTTAGTTAGCGCATATCTATCTCTGTTCCATCTCACAATTGTAGTTCATAGTGACATTCAAAGCAAAGTAACTTGGCGGTTCTTTTTTGTACCTTTTCTTAAGGTAGAATTGCTTTTGGAGTTACTTTCTAGCCTTTACTTAAAGAGGCAGGACTTACAAGGAATCAGGCTGATTTGAATCCAGAGTTTATTTCTCCTACAGTGGTTGCCTCACAAGGCTATAGAACTAAGTATGCCCAGCTATTTTCCCCATAGCTAAGGAGAGGACAGATCGATTCGTACCTTCCCGAAAGATATTTGCACGTAAGTGAATGTAATTAATTCGAGTGGAATTCGAACTCGACATTCTTATTCAATCTAAGCTGCTTAATATTACACCACCGTGCCTCTCCTTGTATTTTTATTTATATAACAATATATATGTGAAATTAACCTGCGTGTTAAATTTATCTCTTGTGAGAATGTCGAATTCATTTACGCTGACAGTCTTCATCCTTAGCAGCAACAAATCGAACCGTTTCCCTCTACAAACTCGTGAATTAACAGAAAACTAGTACAAATATAAATTGTGGCATCCTTCATTACAGACTACAGGACAGTAATGTCCTCCTGAGAAACAAACATAATATTAAATTATTAGCTCCATGTTGACAAACCCCGCTGTGACCGTTTTGGATATTCATGTGGGCTTTTGTTATCAAATTGAATCTTATAAAATACTGAGAACCTAACTACTGATGTATGAGACTGGATTTTGTCAAATATAATGATTTAAACTGATATAACAGTTCCGAATACATCCAAGGGATTCTGTTTTATATATTGGTTATAAGTTAGCTGTTGTCAGTTAATAAGTCGGATATAAAATAGATTAAGCCAAAATAGGCCAATTTTGTTTCCAAATAATAATCTCTCTCTCTCTCTCTTGTTTTTTTTTAGGTGGTGTAATGTATGCTGTCTCACAACGAGAAATAGGGGAGACGTGTTCAAAGTGCGGCGGAGTTCGTTACAGTTTCACACAAATAAGCCTTTCATACCTATCCCGGGAAAGGTATGAATCTCTATATTCTCCTCCAATCTATGGATTAAATAAATTTGGATTTCTCACTCTGATTCGCGATTAGTCTAGTAAGAGGAGAAGGACAGATATAAATTCAAATTCATATGAAGCTTTTATTTTCTTTGATTTCTGGCGTTTACACATTTCTTTCCGGGTCCCGCCCAGGGACCTAAGGTTAGAAATGGCGTCATGACACTTTCCACTGACAAAAAAAATATATATAAATAAATAAATTACATAGATAAAGCCCTTCGTAAGGTGTGGCTGTACTTGTCAGAAGAATTTTTTGTATCTCCTTGAGGCATGGACTTCCAGGAATCCCTTCAATTAGTCTACTGCAATCTTTTCCAAACAGTCCTAGGGCTCCAACTACAACAGGGATTGTTGATGTTCCCATATGCCACATTTTCGAGAATTCTATTTCAAGATGCTTGTATTTTGACAGCTTTTTGAATATCTTCAAAGATACATTGCAGTCAGCAGGGACTGCCATATCAATAAGGAGGCACTTTTTTGTTTGTGGTCTTTAATAACAATATCTGGCCGGTTGGCCTTGATTGTTCTGTCAGTGTGCATTGTGTAGTCCCATAGAATTGCAACAGGTCCTATCTCCGTAACCGGGTCTGGGTGGTGTTCATACCAGTTTCTTTCAATTTCCTTCCCGTAGAAGTTGCAGATTTTCCAGTGCAGATATTGACCCACTCTGTCATGTCAGGTTTTATTATTATTATTATTATTATTATTATTATTATTATTATTATCAACATTGTTATTATTATTATCATCATCATTATCATTATTATTATCAACCTTGTTATTATTATTATCATCATCATAATCATTATTATTAATATCATCATCATTATTATTATTATCATCATTATTATTATTGTTATTATCATCATCATCATTATTATTACTATTATCATCATCATTATCATTATTATTATCAACATTGTTATTATTATTATCATCATCATTATTATTATCATCATTATTATTTTTATTATCATCAACATCACTGTTATTATTATCATCATCATTATTATTATTATCATCTCATTATTATTATTATTATTATATTATTATTATCATCATCATCATCATTATCATTATTATTAACAACAATGTTATTATTATAATCATCATCATCATCATTATTATTAATATCATCATCATTATTATTATTATTATTATCTCATTATTATTATTATTATTTCCATCATCATCATCATTATTATTATCGTCATCATTATCAAATAAGTACCTGACTTCTCGTGCTATCCTCTATCTTTACAAGAGCTAGATCAGGCCTAAATTGGAGTACCGTTGTCATATTTAGACAGGAGCTGCCCAGTCCTCACTTTCTCGTCCCGATAGTGACCAAAAACATCTCTGCGTCTTTGTGGGTGAAAAATCATTTTCCAACCTGCAACCCCTCCCTCATAGACGGGATGTAACAAACTTCTTACTGCTCTTTTGCTACTTCCATAGAAATTGCTCGGACGAACTTGTTAGATCCGCCAGTTCCCTTCTTCGCAGCTAGGACCCACCATATTACTTACATTGTAGCCGACCACCCTCATTTTCTTCCTATTCCATTGGTGAGAAATAAGTTTCTCATGAGCAGATTCAACCCTAAAACAAAGATGATGTTTCCCCAACCACTACAATCTTAAACAAGTCTAGTTTTGACCGTTATTTTTCCCCAGCAATCTTTATAAACTGCCACTTATTCTGTAGCCATCTACCTCAAGCGGCTCTTGGGCTTTGTGCAGGCTGAACATCACCGTAAAAAAATGGTAGTCGGGGATACAAAGTATGCAGTGTTACATGTCCGCATTATACAGTCCTCAGTTTCATTCCGCGTGAAGCAGAATCCCTTCTCAAATCTATGGAAAGTATCAAATATAAGCCTGTTTTCAAGAATACGGGTAAGCGCTCATCTCCGTCTCAGTATAGACCCATCATCAGTTTCATTAATAAACATTTGGGAGCTACAATTTGTTGATTATATCAACAGGGCAACCTCTTTAGCGACGATATAGTACGGATTTTGATCGGCATTTGTCACTGCTGATATCCTAATAATTATTACGCACAGAATCAGCAAGGCACCAGACAATAAATACCTCTCAAGGATAATCGTATTATATATTTCAAAGACCTTTGACAAGATGTACCATAGAGGGTTACTGCACAAGCTCTCAAGCTATGGAATCACTTGAAGTGTCTTCTCAATTATCAAGTCCTACTTAACGGGTAGCTCCCTGAAGTTATTTATTAACAGCCAATTCTCTGAGGTCCAAGCGATCAACACAGGCATCTCCAAGAGTTCGCTTCTGGGTTCAACCCTCTTTCTACATTTCATAATTGATCTGCCTAAGACTATACTCCGATGATTTGTGAATTTCTATGCTGCTTATACAGCTGTATATAAGTATACCTCCAAAACGCTAGCTGACTGGAAATTGGCAGTTGATCTCTACTCTGACTTTGATCTAACTACGTTTTGGTGAAAAATGTGGCTGATCTCATTCAATGACTCAAAAACCAAACTAGTGACGTTCCATCATCACTCAGCGGATCCTGGATTTTAACCTATCGCGATGGACGTGTGTTTTCTCAAGTGGACCCTATAACTTGAAGCCTTTTGGGACTTGAACTCAACCCAGACCTCAAGTGGAACTTGTACATATGATCTATTACTAGATGGACCGGAAAAAAAAAGATCAGCTTCTTGTACCGCTGCAGTAAATACCTGACTCCTGTTACTATTGTCTACTTACAAGAGCTAGACCAGGCTGAAAATGGAGTACTGTTGCCATATATAGGCACAAACTACCTACTCTTTAATTTCCATTTTCGCCAGAGTCCAGCAGTTTCCATGTCTTTGTCGGCGCTGCATTTTTCCACCTTACAATCTCATTCCCAATGATGAAACGTAGTAAGTCTTTCATTGTGTTGAGGGGTCCACCCCTTTTTACAGCAAATGGACTCACCCAGTATATACATATACTACTGCTACGGGAAGACCAGGGAGTAAGACGAGAGCAAGACCAAAGAGTGGAGTGTAGTGGAGTCGAGTCGAGTCGAGTCCAGAGTGACAGAGTAAAAGGTTGTAGGTAACCGGAAGAGTGAGGGTGAGGTAACAGCGTTGTAGGAGTCACAGTGAGCGAGCACGTAGACTCAGTAAGAAGTCATACAGCGATACTTCAATACCAAAGACTGTATATATATTTTGCTACTAACCCGTATTTTTGGAACTACTAACCTGCTTTACCAGTTTGTATTATTACGTTAATACATTATTTTTATATTTTCATTCCTGGCGTTTGTTATTTATTGGTACCGGATTTCAACCCGGAATCCACAACACATTGCTCTTTCGCTATTTCCATGGAAAGTGTTCAATGGAACTAAATTCCTTAATTTCACTAGTTCTGACCTTTACGGCCAACATCCGACATGCCACGCTCATTTTATCGAACAACACTTATTGCGTCGTTGAGTTGTATATTCCAGACTAGCATGTTTTTCTCACTAACCGCATCATTGTGGAATCGACACCTAAGAGAAAACTTCCCCGACCATTACAATCTTAACCTGTTCAAGTCTATGGTTCACCGTTATCTTCCCCACATATACTCATAAACTGTGCGTCTTAATCTGTAAGCTTCTACCTCGAGTGGCACTTGGGCTTTGTAAATAGTAGACATCACTGTAAAAATCAGAAAAAAAAATCCCTTTATTCTGTTTACTCTACTGAATTTTTTACCTTTCACCCAACAACTATAATAACTTAACAAGATAAATTCATTTTTATAAACTGGAAAAAGAGTTGAATGTCTTCATATCATCCATTATTAACAGTTTGTAGACTGGAGGAATCTCCTATCATTCTAGTTAAGGAAAACCTTTATAGATACTAATAGAAAATATTTATAGAAAATCTTTATAGATACTAATAGAAAATATTTATAGAAAATCTTTATAGATACTAATAGAAAATATTTATAGAAAACCTTTATAGTTACTAATAGAAAATATTTATAGAAAAACCTCTATAGATACTAATAGAAAATATTTATAGAAAACTTTTATATATACTAATAGAAAATATTTATAGAAAACCTTTATAGATACTAATAGAAAATATTTATGGAAAACCTTTATAGTTACTCATAGAAAATATTTATAGAAAGCCTTTATAGATACTAATAGAAAATATTTATAGAAAACATTTATAGTTACTAATAGAAAATATTTATAGAAAACCTTTATAGATACTAATAGAAAATTGGGCATAAACAGTACTTGGGGAGTATAATTTAAAGCTATTTAATACTCACATGGATGAAATAGGTTAGCCCAAATCTTATTACGGTGGTTATCCAGAACTCGACTAAATTATACCTAGGTAGATTCTGGGAAGGTTTTATATAAGTTGCTACACCAGTAATATCTCTTTAGCTGTTGCTAATTCAATATCAAGAAGTGTATTTTGATGAAGATAACATTCATCAAGTCTCTCTCCAATATCAATCATTTTGACATGGCAGTAAAATGATATGTGATAAGTGATTGGACGGAAAAGGGATTTATTTATTGATTTCTCAAATGTATCAGCCTGAAGGGACACAAGGACTACTAACTAAAACTGTAATTCTCAAAGTGAGTTTATAGGTAAAACGTGGGTTCTATATATATATATATATATATATATATATATATATATATATATATATATATATATATAATATATATAAATTGGCCTGAGATGCCTGAAAAGAGAGGAGAGTTGCGCCTGAAACTGAATCAAGGCTTAGAAGTTCAACATGACAAACTGACAAATAAACACCGGGGCAGTGAAGTCATTAGTCAGGATGTATAGTTTCTCCTATATTTTTCCTATTGTAAATAAAATGTATTTCCTGCTACATGGAGTTTTTATTTGTACTAATGTGGGCCTAACAGTTTTTGACACCAGAAATCTACCACTAGGAAGAAAACGCTGATGAACTCCAAGCTAAAATTTGAATTCGAAAACAGATCTTACTAAATGGTCAGGAAGTTCCGCTGAGCCATGAAAACCCACGTCATAAAGGGACACGGCACATGTAAGTGGTAGTAGTAGTAGTAGTAGTGGTAGTAGTAGAAGAAGAAGAACAACAACAACAACAACGGCAACAGCAACAACAACAACAACGGCAACAGCAACAACAACAACAACGGCAACAGCAACAAGTTGAGGAGGAAGAAAATTGGAAATGTCTAACATCTGTAATCGCCTAGTAACTTTTTTCGACCAGTACACAATAACACATGATGGAAAAGCAATTAAAAAAGTATAACTAATAGTATTAAAATATACTTACTAAAGATGAAAAAGACTTACTTTTCGGCAATTTGCTTATATAACTTTTTTATTCTAAATTACGTAACATAACTTTCTTTCTTCTAAATTTTCCTTGTTTATGTATATAGTCAGGCTCAAACTCTCGGTCACGCTGACTTGTGATTACGTGGTCGCCAAACCAATGACTTTGCTGATCACTGAACATTATGTGCTCTCGCTAATAAACTGTGACTAAGAGTAACTCAAGATGGTTGAATTATGAACAGTAACAAGAGTTCGTTACTGTTTGGAAGAGACACAAATAATCTGAGCATGCGTCTGCAACAGGGATTAACTAACCACCATAACACATGGATATACTCAGAAACAAGCAGTTAATCATTCTGTCGCTGAATCTCTCTCTCCCTCTCCCCGCTCTCTCTCTCTATCTATCTATCTATCTATCTATCTATCTATCTATCTATCTATCTATCTATCTGTACTGAATTAGAGTAAAGTCAGCCAGTCAGTCAGCCAATCAGTGAGAGTGAGTGAATGAGTCAGTCAGTCTATCTATCTATCTATCTATCTATCTATCTATCTATCTATCTATCTATCTATCTATCTATCTATGTTACTTCTACTGAATTTCATTGTCAGTGAGTCAGTAAGCGAGTCAGTCAATCTATCTATCTATCTATCTATCTATCTATCTATCTATCTATCTATCTATCTATCTATGTTACTTCTACTGAATTTCATTAAGTCAGTAAGTGAGCCAGTAAGCGAGTCAGTCAGTCTATCTATCTATCTATCTATCTATCTATCTATCTATCTATCTATCTATCTATCTATCTATGTTACTTCTACTGAATTTCATTGTCAGTGAGTCAGTAAGCGAGTCAGTCATTCAGTCAGTCTATCTATCTATCTATCTATCTATCTATCTATCTATCTATCTATCTATCTATCTATCTTACTTCTACTGAATTTCATTAAGTCGGTGAGTCAGTAAGTGAGTCAGTCATCTATCATCTATCTATCTATCTATCTATCTATCTATCTATCTATCTATCTATCTATATTTATTATATATATATATATATATATATATATATATATATATATATATATATATATATATATATATTTACATTTATTAAAGATGTGGGATCTCTCACAATGATGACGCCTCACCCAAGAAAATTGCATTAAGATTTATATGTTACTATATATACATGCTTCAATAAAGAAAATGAAAAAAACAAAAAACAAAATGGAAATCACTGCTGTGCCACACGTTGCATTTACGCTCGTTTATGCATGATATACAGATATAAGCTAAACATTACCGGCGGTTGACGAAATATGCAGTCAATTCAACGTTATGCGTTGTCTAATAACAATGGGGTACGGGATTATATCACATAAAATGCATTGGAGAAAGGTATAAATCAAGTTATATACGTATACGCTAAAATCATATTAACAGGAGCCATCTTGTATTTTCCCATATTTCTCTCATATATCAATTTATAAGAATTTAAAGATGATTTATTCTCGTTATACGTTGCTAAATAATGGGGAAATCTTGTTGGGATAAATTGAGTAAGGATTTCAAAATAGTCTAATACTACTACTATTACTACTACTAGTAATAATAATAATAATAATAATAGAAGAAGAAGAAGAAGAAGAAGAAGAAGAAGAAGAAGAAGAAGAAGAAGAAGAAGAAGAAAGTGCAACATATGATAAGTGTACTCGTTATTGTATAAGTGCTTAGAATAAACAAGATGAGCCTTGCCAAACGATCAAAAAATGGAGAAATGCATGGACGAATTAGAATGTTTACCGATAAATTCCTACATAATGAATGGACTTGTCGCATGATTTTCAGGCTTCAAGTCGTGTGAAGAATCAACCACAACAACAACTATAATAATAATAATAATAATAATAATAATAATAATAATAATAATAATAACTGGTATGAACACCACCCAGACCCGGTTACGGAGATAGGACAAGTTACAATTCTATGGGACTACACAATACACACTGACAGAACAATCAAAGCCAACCGCCCAGATATTGTTATTAAAGACCACAAACAAAACGGCGCCTCCTTATTGATATGGCAGTCTCTGCTGACTGCAATGTATCTTTGAAGATATTCAAAAAGCTGTCAAAATACAAGGACCTTGAAATAGAAATCTCGAAAATGTGGCATATGGGAACATCAACAATCCCTGTTGTCGTTGGAGCCCTAGGACTGGTTGAAAAAGATTGCAGTAGACAAATTGAAGGGATTCCTGGAAGTCCATGCCTCAAGGAGATACAAAAAATTTTTCTGACAAGTACAGCCCACACTTTACGAAGGGCTTTATCTATGAAAAATTTTTTTTTTTTTGTCAGTGGAAAGTTTCATGATGCCATTTCTAACCTTAGGTGCCTGGGCGGGACACGGAAAGAAATGTGTAAACGGCAGAGATCGAAGAAAATAATAATAATAATAATAATAATAATAATAATAATAATAACGAGAAGAAGAAAAAGAAGAAATTCAGATGTTTTAAAGCAGGAAGATCAAGGGGAAATATAAAATCAAATTACTAAATGAAATTCGGCTAATCAATAGAAACTGCAATTAAAGGCACAGTGAACAAGACTGTATGAAAACCGTTGTCGGTCCCAGCGACAAACAAAGATATTCCAAACGGACCTCAAGTGGTTTTACATTGGATAAGAAGTTATAGAAGTAAAAAAAAAATGGCACCATCTATTGAATAAGTGCAAAATGTAGTTCATTTGAAAGATATGGAAAAGCTCTAAAGAGGTGATGTGGTCGTAGAAATTGTCTGACAGCCATGACTTGATTCTCCTGATTTTGTCGCATGGTGCAGATTCCTTTTGCTAGACATAAGCTTTTCAATAGCCACAAACTCAGGGCAGCACAACCTCCTCAACACACTTGATGTAGTCCCCCGCCCTGTTGAGTTTGAAAACCTTGCCAACAAATTCGGGAGTTCTTTTCTTATCCGAACGATAAGAGTGAGTACCATCGTAATCACAATTAGACTCATTCAACTCTTTCCGAATCCTCTGCATTGTTCTCATATTGACGCCGAAACACTGTGAAATGACTGTATAGGAGATTCTAATGCGAATAACAAGCATTACAGCGTGTCGTTTCGAAATTTCTGACAGAATGAATTGTGTCATGGTGCTCTTTTTCTCACAGACGGTGCCCAACTGACCCTACTATGCTGTGCAGTCGACAAAATCAAAATCAATTAACGTGCAAGCGCGAGATTAAAAATATGAAATGGCAACAATTTAGACATTGCACCCTGTAGATCAACTCTATTCAAATCATCATTTTAAGGACTGGTTAAGCTTGTTTTGTTTTTGCTTTTTTTGTTTGTTTTTTTTTGTTTTTGTTTTACGGCATATCAGCCTCAGTGGGTTATTTAATGCCGACAAGATTTTGAGGATAGGTTCTTATGAATAGAACATGTATTTCTCATAAGAAATCACTTTGTAGGTTTCATTAAGGTACTTTTGTAAAAATGTTTTTTTTGTGGACAGTAAAATATTTTGATAGTAATAATTACTTTTTTCTTCAAAAATGTATTGCTGGTAATAATTTTCTCGATAACAATTTATTTTTAATATTTTTACTCTAAAAACATATTTTTATAATTTCATAGTATTTGGGGGTTAACTATTTGGCTATAGCTGGGACACTAACAGGTGCTACCACCCCGGTGTACGTGGGAACATCATCAAATAAGAGGTGGTTCCACGCTTCTTAAAACATCCTGATCAGACTCCTTGCTGCCGGATGTAGTCTATCATCATACCCGGGACGCTTTAAAGATTGAGACATGAACTCCTTGATAAGGTAGTGAGAATAAGGGACTATCTCCAGATAAGAAAGTTAGAACAAAGGAATAGCCATCAATCGTACGAAGAGACAATGGGTAGTCGTTATCAAGAGGGATAGACCAAGATGTGAGCTCTAACTGGGAGTCATCAGAATTAGAGACATTTGAATATATGAATAGTATTTCAACAGACAACTGAAAATGTGAGGCAAAAATCCGAAGGCAAATTGAAAATAGCGGATCCCGCCTTCTAAAACTGAAACAAATATTAAGAAACTTGGAACTTCCATTCGAAACGTAATAAAAATATTAGATTCTTAAGTAATATCAATCCTCCAATATTCTAGTAAATGCTGGACAATTTTCTTACAGATAGAAATCTTGACGCAACACAGCTATAGTTCTAAAGTAGCATGCTGAGAATATTATAGAAAGACCATCTAAACAATGAAAAATTTTTAATGAATATAGAAACATTATGGACCATTATACTTAAATCAAAATTGATTATTTAGTATACTTACATAGTTCGGACTGTTGTCCTCATCTTTATTGACATATTCCCGGCATTTCGGACGTTTCGACCTTATTCCGGTGGTATACATTCGAATTTCGAACCGAACCAACGGATATCTCCTGAAGAAGGCTAGAGCGTACAACGGCTGAAATGACGTGAATATGGCAGTAAAATGAGGAAAGCAGCCCAAACGATGTAAATAGGGAAACTAATTCCAATATATCATCTCAGAAATATAGACAGATCCTGAAGAGGATCGCAGCTTAAAACGGCTGAAACGTCGTGCAATACAGACCGATATAAAAAGTGATAGTTGAAATTTCTGGGACATATAGTGAATAAGGCAGGATTTGAGAAGTTGATACTGATATTGAAGAAAAGGGGGACAGATGGAAACAAGAAATAAATTGTTCAACGAGATTGTGTCAAGAGATAGTAGAACAGGGAGTGACAGAAATAGTAAAAAAGATAAACATTGCTTAGAGTTACAAAAGGTAGGATGTTGAGGCGACCTTTTGATTACCCACAACCTAACGGGGTCCAGTACATCAAAGAAGAATTATAATAGTCCAAAAATTAAAAGAGAGTAAAAAACCAGTTGAATTTCAATAATTTACCATAGAATTGATGGATAGAATATATTACTATGTGCTCCTCACACCGGCACCAACTTTGAAATATATTGATTTAAAAGAAACACGAAAGACATCGCCCACCATTCATTTCTTCTGTGTAATGCAGCATTGGGGTCCCTGGTGATGAAGACCCAGTAGAATTCAAAAACGACAGAGAAAGCAGCAAAAACTCCCCGCAATTATCCAAGCAGTAGTTGTGAAAGCTGCTACCCCCGTTGTTAACCTTGACGGGGAAAAATAAATCGACAACAACAGCACCAGGATAATAGCGGCGTGTAATAATTATTATAATAACATTATATCCCTTCTGTTTGAATAGACAACACAGAATATACACGGCGGAGAATAAAGGTGTTTTCTTTATTCAATGTATTTATGTATGCTTTACTTATTTCTAACTTTCACGTGAATTGTGATTTATTGAGAAATATATAAGGCTGCAAGCAAGTTATTTAGGAGACGGATAGCGATTATCCAAAATGGAATCAGGTATTTACGGAATGTTGCATCAACTTTAATGGATATTTTCTTACATGCAGTTAAAGCAACAAATAAAACAAGTTTCCAATAATGGCATTATGAATTTCTTAAACGTCGTTAAAATCTCTTGTTCTGAATTTTTTTTTCTGATACACGGACAAGATGGTAACAAATTCAACAGCAAGAACGAAAAGCAAAGAAATGATAAAAAAGTTTAGAAAAAATTAACTAGATTATTATCTATTGCTTTTGTTGAAAGACTTCCTGATACTTAGAATTATATATATATATATATATATATATATATACTAGTAGACATACCTAGCTGGTCGATCAGAAAAGGCGTTCAATTAGAATGGAGCAAAAATAGCATCATGTTTATATGTAACAGAGTTTATCTTCTTGAACTTTCATTAAAATCATTTTAAATTAATGCAGTTATTGATATAACAGAAGTAGTCCTGTATTGAAGGTACAAAACAGGCAAGATGAAGACCCGCTTCAGACCACAATTATTTTGGAGTTTTGAAATTCATTTTTGCGGAGAGGTAAAAAGAGGAGACATTTATAAAGCAATTGTTAAGTTTGACGAAAATTGGTTGAAAGATCAACGAAAAATGAGAAAGAAACCAGTAAAAATCGCCATTTTTCCCTATTTACGCGGCTTTTCACTATATGGATGAACTCAGTTATCAAGTTAAATGAGTGTTAAACAATCAACTTATTGTTGGCTACAATTGGGTGAAGTTTGTATTAGATTATTTGAAAAGTGAGGGAGTTCTTACATTAAAATTTGTGTTGAAATCGATTTTTCATTTTACGCGGTTTTTCGCTAAACAAAATTGTATAGAAATAAAATTTAAGTATCTGAGTTCGTCATGATGTAAGTAACGTCCTTAACGAGTTTGAACGAAATAGGAGGAAAAAATTGAATTTATTTTTTTTATTCGTCTTTATGGATTATTGATTTTTAAAGAATTATCAATTAATTATCACGAACCTATCTTTTCCATTGTACAACATCACACAGAAAGACAGACAGACACACAGATATCCTGTGTTATATATATATATATATATATATATATATATATATATATATATATATATATATAGATAGATAGATAGATAGATAGATAGATAATATTAGTGTTAAATATACATACATATGCAAAATATATAAATACCCATACATGTATATTTTTTGAATAAAAAGTCCAAGAGGATAGAATACAGGTAGAACTCAATGTCCAGGACAGAGTAAGGATATAATAAAAAGGCTTAAACACTAATATTCCATGGTCATAATTTATTCCATTGGAATCGTAAATACGATCCAATTCATCAGACCTACAAATTCAAAAAGAAAACAGAAAAAAACAACTCCGGAAATAAAAACAGAATTTAGAGAGAGTGTAAGTATGAGGAGGAGGGAGATTAAACCTTAACAGACAGAATTTTAGGAGAGGTGGGTGGAAGGGGTTTAAGTAAGAGAAAAATGAATGTTGTCGGATGTCTAATGCATAAAAATACATTTCTTGGTGACATACACACACGATGGATGATCTAATGTTGAAGATCAGAATAAGAAGGAGGGAAAGACGAGGTGGGGGAGAGAGATTTGGCGAAGGAAAGTAAAATTGATGGACATTTACTGAAAGGGCCGCTGTGTAATTGAGAAAATTTGACAAATTTAATATCGACTACAGGTTACAAAACAAATATAAACATATAAAAAATAAATATAACGATTATCTAATCTAGCAAGGACCTATATTTCTTTGTTCAAACACGCCTGCGAATACACACATACACAATAACATATACACGTATATACATACAGATGGGCGTGTACCCACATACACACATATATAAATATATCCACATATCCACACATACGCATATCCATCTATATCCATATCCACACACTTTTCACATACATATACATACATACACATGTACACACACACACACACATATATATATTTATATATATATATATATATATATATATATATATATGCGCACATACACATCCACACACACACACACAGACACACATATATATATATATATAAAGCCACGAAGTCACAAGGGGTTACAGGGCGTGGAAGAATTAGTGAGAGGAACATTAATAATAATGAAAGGGAAGAGGAAAAAGTAATCAAGAGGACAGTAGATAGCGATTGACATTTCATTTAAAGTTTTGCAGTTTAAACTTGGGTTGAAATCATGGAGCCGAAAGGGAGTTCCACAATCGAGAAGTGTGAGAAAAGAAAATGTTATCATAGAATTTACGATTGCATCTAGCTAGGACAACTGTAAATTTACGTGATCTCGAGGCCAATTGAAAAAAGTCTAGGTACCATTTAAGGTGGTGGGAAAGTGACTGATGCAGAATCCCCAATCAGGACTAATAATATTTCTGATTCTTCTTTGCCTGTTATCAAGGTATATTTTGGAATACAGTTTGATTTCTTAAAGAATGTATATATATATATATATATATATATATATATATATATATATATATATATATATATATATATATTGTAGATCTAAAATGTATATTTGGTAAATTTATGATAAAAATTTACTGTATATTTTTATTTATGGGTTTACTATTTCCCCTATCTGGGACCCTGAAAGGTGTTACCACCCCATGTCATCGTTGACCTTGGAACAACAGCAATTAAGTAGTAGCCTCACGATCTTCAATACCTCCAATTTCTCTTGTTGCCAAATATTTTTTATCGTCACACGTCAAACTCAGGATTAATATTCACAAGAAACAGAATTATCTTTATTCATATGTTGACATACATCTACGCTGACTTTCCGCTTTGTAATAAATATATATTCTTTATGCATAATTCCTTTCTTTGTCAATGCACTTAACCTAACTCTTTTCCATTAGTCAAGTAGATGAAACGTTATTATCAATAAATTAAAAAAAAATATCACGAAACTTATCCAAGACTGAGTAATCTTTATTCAAGTTTGGTGGTGTTAACGCTCCTCAAAGTTACATATGGATGATGATACTAATGGCAGCATTTCTACTTTTGCTTATTAATACGTTAACTAAATTTTCAAAGATAAAATTTATTACATAGCCAAATCTTAACCTCGTGACATTATATATATATATATATATATATATATATATAGATAGATAGATAGATAGATAGGTAGATAGATAATATTAGTTGAAAATATACTTAATACACTCTCTCTAAATTCTGTTTTGATTTCCGGAGTTGTTTTTTCTGTTTTCATTTTGAATTTGTAGGTCTGATGATTTGGATCGTATTTACGATTCCAATGGAATAAATTATGACCATGGAATATTAGTGTTTAACCCCTACCTCCTATCCTAACTTCTAATTGTCTATGGTGTGTGTGTGTCACCACGAAATGTATCTTTATGCATGAGACATCCGTCGACTTTCTTTCTCTCCTCTTTTTAATCCCCCCCACATCTCCTAAAATTCTCTCTGTTAAGGTTTCATCTCCCTCCTCCTCATACTTACAATTTCTCTAAATTCTGTTTTGATTTCCGGAGTTGTTTTTTCTGTTTTCATTTTGAATTTGTAGGTCTGATGATTTGATCGTATTTACGATTCCAATGGAATAAATTATGACCATGGGATATTAGTATTTAAGCTTTTTATTATATATATATATATATATATATATATATATATATATATATATATATATACGATCACTGCTAAAATGGTATTTTTCAAATATCATAGAAAACAAAAAATACTTAAAAATTGATGTTTTATACAGATCCAAATAAAATGGAGAATATTGCAGGCCTAATGTTATAGTGAAAATTTCAGTTCAAAATTCAGCTCAAAATATTTTCGCCTGAGTAACGGTTGGCACCTATGAGCAATCTTGTTTCGCGGGATCAGTTAAGACTGAATAGGAATGCCGATCAACAATGAGTGCGCCATAATTTCCGCCTTGTGCCACATCCCTGCTACGCTTAGAAAACGACCATAATGACCGTTTAGACCAGTTTTATGCAGCGAACAGCTTTTTGTGTTGAAAGCTTACAAATAACTTTTATATAATACTTTTCTCTATATTTTCTACTTAAAAACAAAATTCACGTTTACACTGGTTATTTTGTACAGTGCTGTTCGATAAAAGTGACTCACCTTATCCTTTGAATTTAGCTCAACCTTTCATTTCATCGGAGAAGAGAACATTCTTCCAGTCTTCTATGGTGAAATTGTTGTAATAGTGAGCCTATTCAAGTCTCTTGACTTTGTTGGCTTTGCTTATTAGCGGCTTAAACCTTCGTGTACAAGATTTGTAGCCTTGTTCTGACAAGATTTGTAACCTTGTTCTGACGGACTGTTGAAGAGGCAAGACTACCACCTTGCTCTTCGCTTAGACTGGCTGCAATTTTTTGGTTCGTTATAGTCCTATTCCTCGCAAATTCTCTCTTGATTACCCTCTCAGTTCTATCATTTACTTTCGTCCCCTTGTTTCCTTCCTTGGAGCAGGAGTGGCATCATTATGTGCCCTATACACTCGAGAGACGGTTGATTTTTGCAATTTCTCTCGTAGACTTGCCTGCTTTTGAGAGGGAAATAATAAATGCCTTAAGTGGTTCTGATGCGTGTTTGTAAACCTTTCATCTGGTTAGTGACTTGAGTGGCTATTTCAAGCTGTTTTTATACTGTATGAGGCTTTCTGGAATATTCTGAAATACTCTAGATTTAATTTAAGCTGTTCTAGAATTCTCTAGAATATTGTTCCTAGTGTATTGTAAAATAGTTTTCAATATTTTGTCAAAAGCTCTTTAAATGTACCAGTTTAAACATTATCTGAGTCACTTTTTTTGCACAGAGTTTTTTTCTGAATCTCATTTATATCCAAATTTATAATTATCAATAGAATACCTTAGGGTGAATAAACTTTTTTCCTAGGCGATCGGGAAGGGGTCTTTATATGAGTAAGATTAAAAATTATTTTAACCTAAAAAATAATACACAAAAATATTTTTAGTAAAAACAAAATCAGGTGAGTCACTTTTATCGAACAGCACTGTATTTTACTTTGTGAGAATAATTATTTTGGGGTGTAAGTATTATATTAACATTTTTTTTTAATTATAAAACTGATTTTTTTCGATACAAGTCTTTCTATTTATCCCATATCTGATGAGAAGAGAGCGATTCATACCTTTCGAAAAGGGTTTCTTGCACATATGTGACTTTAACGAATTCGAACTCAACCCTCCGATTTCTTATTCTGATCCGTTATCTATTACACCACCTGCACATCTCCCAACTTTGTAGACTATAAGTATGAATTACAAAGTGATTGTTAACAATTTAATATGCAGCATATAACACTGGACATTTCAATCACTTTTGCTGTGACATCTTCATGCATTTGTATCTCCGATTTTTAATCTGCACAATAGATATATGAAGCATTTGCATATATTTAGTAATTTTTGTATAGTCTGGCACTTGTCTAAAATGATGTTGTATACAGTGAGGTTTCAAGTTGCTAGCAATGGCCTGCGAGATAGGCTTACTAATCATTCATCTAACACAAGCATACTACAAGTGTGTAGCGACTTACTAAGCTTAGATGTGTCACATGACCGAAAGTATGGCGCGTCCAGTGTTAACCAAACTGACTTCTTTCATTTATATGACGTGTCCCTTGATCGTAGTAATCATTGTTTTCCACTTCTTATCCTTTTGAACTGCTACTAATGGCGTCCTCTTGCTATACCTTCCACACTCTATTCTGCCATCAAGTTCATTAAGTTACTCACTGTTTCCCTCAACCCAGCTGCCAGTGTCACATTGAAGATAACAGGGAGAGGAGGAGGATTAAGAATAGAAAGAAGAGAAAGAAGGCGAAGAGAAAGAAGAAGAAGAAAAAGAGGAAGAGAAGAATATTTGAAAACAAATAAATATGTGAAAAATAAAGCTAATAGCAAAACAGAAGAGAAAAGTTTGATGTAATCAACCCAGCTATCAGTGTCAAAATCTCCAAGTCCCCTTTCCTCAACAGGTGTCCAAAAGATTTTGATTGTCTCTTTGTGGTTCGAAATATAATTGTTGTTTTTGTTTCCATTTTCTTTAAGTGCAGAATGTTTAGAGCGATATTAAAAATGCCTTCATTACCATTCTCAAAGTCCAATTTTTCCCAATTCTGGCTAATTACCCTGAGTTTAAGAATATATATACTGTATCGTAACAACAGAATATATTTCAACCATTCTGTTTTATTGCCAGACATTTTGATTAGATACTTTCTTAGTGGCATGTGGCGAGGGTTGTTGGAGATGAGATTGGGATGGAAAAGTACTTTCTGACAGCTAACTTATCAACAAAAAAACATTAGCAGGAGAATATAATAGAGTTAATGTGCGACACAAGCTTAACACGAGCCAAAACAATATTTCTTTATTTTATCCGTTGCTAGAAATTGAGGAAAAATTAGAATTTATATCTATCGGATATATCTATCGGATATTTCTATCGTAAGATAAAGTACATTTTATCGCAATGACTCAAACCGGCGTTCCACGATCGGGTCGTAATAACCTTTCGGCACACCTTGAAACCGCATCCTATTTCTCAAAATGCTGGTCGGAAAAATTAAAGGAATCTTAGTAGAAATAGCAAAAAATATGAGCTCTTTGAGATATTTACCAATTGAATAATATCTTCTAGCGATTCTTCTAGACTATATTAGACCGAATATTACTAGTCTGTGAAAATCAGGATGAAATATAGATTTCTTATGCGTAGTTTAGATGTGGGACAAGGCTAAGGCTGAAAGTATGAAGTCAGTGAGGATTGAACTCACTACCCAGTCATAATTAAGCTAGAAAGAAAAGCCTGCGAACTATTACACAACGCAAAATTCCATAAAATAAAATTCAACAAAATATAACAATTCCTCTCAGAATGTCTGTCCTGGGTATAATGATAAACTACATCCGCGTCCTGGGTATGACGATAAACTACATCCGCGCCCGGGGTATGATGACAAACTACATCCGCGTCCTGGGTAAGCCGATAAACTACGTCCAACAGCAAGGCTTCTGACCAGGAGGTTTGAGGAGCGTGGAACCACCTCTTAATTGTTGGTGTTCCCAGGTCCACTCTGTCACGGGGTGGTAGCACCTGTTAGGGTCCCAGCTATGGGCAAATAGTTGACACCCAAACTTGTGTAAAAATAGGTTTAATACCAGAAATACTTTGTAATAAAAAAGATTTTTACCAGCAATTATTTTTGAAGGACAATTTATTATCAGCAATACTTTTTAAAAAAAAGTACCAGTAATACAAACAGCTATACATTCTTTGAAAAAAAAAATTATGACAAGCTATAGATTTCTTCAATGAAATATATTCCCAGAAATAGATTTTTGAAGAGAAAATTATTACCAGCAATAAAAATGCCGGCATTAAATAACCAATGGATGTTGATATACCGTAAAACAAACGAAATCAAGCGCAAACCAAATCTCTCAGCATGGCTGGTTGAATATTTGCAAATAAATGCAACTGAAATTAAAATGAATGAAATACTTATCGAATATTAATGGACTCACCACACTAGGTGGTGATTTTTTCCCCTATCATGTAACGTTTTATGGGGTGCAGTTGCTAGACCAACGACCAACTGGTTCTGAAATCATAGGTGCCCTTCGCTAATTAGTAACCAAAGCTAGAGAGCGGAGTCTGCACCGTTATTAACCCCTGTCTTTGTGGGGGTGTATAAGAAGTGGTTCGTGCCTTCCCAAGGGTATGTTACGAAATTATACGGCCTGGGCTGTGATTTAAATTCTACCGCTGCGTTACGCCAATATTATAGCAATAATGTCAATATAGATGTGCATCCAAAATGACAAGAATTCATTCAATAATAAAATCCATGTCAATATTAAGACAACTTTTTTTATACAAGATGATTACATCAAACTTTGTATTTCCTCTTCTTTTTTGCTATTAGCTTTATTTTTCACATAATTATTTATTTTTAAGCATTCTTCTTCTTCTCTTCCACTTCGTCTTCCTCTTCATTTTTTCTTGCTCTTCTTCTTCTTCTTCTTCTTCTTCTTCTTCTTCCTCTTCGCCTTCTTTCTCTCCTTCTTCTTCTTCGTCTTCTTCTTCTTCTTCTTTCTCTTCGCCTTCTTTCTCTTCTTCTTCCTATTCTTCATCCTCCTCTTCTTCTCCCCCTTATCTTCTTCCTCCTACTCCTCCACCTCCTCCTCCTCATCACCATCATCATCAGCAGCAACATCATCATCATCAACGTCGTATTCTTTTTCTTTCTCTTCTTCTTCCTATTATTCTTCCTCCTCTTCTTCGTATTCCTCTTTCTCCACCTCTTCTTCTTCCTCCATTTCATCCTCCTCCTCATCATCATCATCAGCAGCAGCAGCATCCTACTCATCATCATCCTCCTAGTCTTCTTCTTCCTCCTCCTCTTTCTCTTCGACATCTTCCGCTTCCTCCTTTTCGTCGTCTTTTTCTTCTTCCGACGACACTTCTTCTTTTTTAACTTTTTCTTCTTATTACACTTCTTCTTACTCCCCTCCTCCTCTTCTACCTAATCCTATATTTCTTCTGTTTCCTTCTCCTTCCTTTTCTTCTTCTCTTCTTCTTTTTCCTCTTCTTGCTCTTTTTCTTCTTCTTCTTCTTCTTCTTTTTCCTCCTCCTTTATTTCAACAGCCTATTTCTTTCCTCCTTTCTCCTTCTCTTTATTACTTTCATCTTTCTCTTCCTTTCATTTCATTTGTTCTTATTAAATGGCAATCTTGTGCACATCAGCTTCGATCTAAAGACGTAATAAATTTGGTTCCGATTACCTTTCATCTTCCCTTTTGATATAATCAGCTATATGTTGGTCGAGTTATTTTGAATATATATTCGCAAATAGGACTTGTACCGAACATTCTACAATGATTCCAACTAATGCTAGAAATCACCATTTGGCCGTAGGGTCCGCTGCAAGAATTTACCCAGATCAGAAAAGAAATGCCTTGGAATTTTCATTTTTGATTTTCTGGCCAAATTCTCACGTTCAGTCATCATCGGAATAAAGAGGTTCGCAAAGCACGAATCACACTCGCTCAAATATATATATATATATATATATATATATATATATATGTGTGTGTGTGTGTGTGTGTGTGTGTATAAATAAATGTTTACTACTAGTTTTATATATATATATATATATATATACAGAGAGAGAGAGAGAGGGGGAGGGGGAGTCAGAGAGAGATTTATCAATGTAAAAGACAATAGGAAAACTGAAATATTTGCCGACGCGTATCGTCCAATGTGGACTTTTTCAAGGCAAAAACTAAATGAATTTATCAAAACAAAGTAACTGGTAATAACAAAACAAAATGTCCTTATGAAATTTTGTTTTGTTGTTAACAGTTAATTTGTTTTAATAAATTCATTTCCGTTTTGCCTTGAAAAAGTGCACATTGGACGAAACGCGTCGGCAAATATTACAGTTTTCCTATTGTCTTTTACATTTATAAATATTTTTTTTCTACAGGTTAACTCTGAAAGATTTCTCACACATATATATGCTATATTTTATGTCCTGATTTTTATTATTATTATTATTTAATATTTCTTTTATCAATTTTAAGATAAACCACAAGTTCACTCCAAACATGCGTTCTCAAAAGTCACAGATTTTACAAGTACCAAAGCACATTTAGAAGGCGTTATAGAAATTGAACATAAACTAGAATGCGTTACAACCGGTTTGTACGAGAAAGGATTAAAACTGTCTTCCACTAAATGAATTCTTTATATCTTATGAAGACAAAAATTTCTGCTAGTACAGCATTACAAATGGAGAAATTTTCTAAAAAAAAAAATACAATAAAAATATAACACTTAAGGACTTCCAATAGCATCAACAACTAAAATGGATTGCACGTGCAACCTGGAAATATAATGATATAATCAATATGCTTATTGGTTTTCCTCATTACCTTAAACCAAAAGTTGGGAAAGAAACATCAATCAATAATAGAAAGAGCGATAACAGTTTGTGGCTTTGATAAGCCAGTTTTCATGAAAATATTTTTAAGCGGCAAATTTCTTAAATTTCAACCTTCAGTAACGATAATAGTTCAATGAATGCATGGCTTTTTTTTGTTTTTCTTGTATGGAGTCTGTTAATTTTACCTTTAATACTATCAAGTAGCTTTCGTAGGTAGGTGTTCATGGCTTTAAACACTTATGGCTGCGAAAAACCATAAATTATTTTGCCTCTTTCACTGTTTTATAATACAGAGTCATTTCCTAGACAGGCTTCCACTTATGGATGAGGATTTCAGAACATGATACAGTACACATAAATAAAAACTATTACATTGCGGCTTACAATGACAAGAAGTTGTGGAGAGCCATGATCACCTATATACTGAAGTGACAAGGCACATCGAATATCATATTTTTTTTTTATTATTCCTTTCCAAAATATATAACGTTATTTAAGTTAAGTAAATAGTGAAATATGCGAAATATGTCAAATTTATATAATATTTAACTGTGCCTAATTCATTCATTTTGTTTAATTCCATCTATATGCAGATATGTCAAGGACGATTATGTCCCTTTTCTTGGGATGAATTCCCATAGGTAATGTGAAGGCAGGGCTGTATTGTCAGTTCATGGAGTAAGGGAAAGCAGTTGCTGTTCCGTACTGAGGGAAGACGTGTCTGCCCATGCCAATTCTTTTTTATCCTACCAGTTGACAAGATGTGTCGGCCCAAGTCATTTGCTATGTAGGCTGCCGTCAAGACAGACGTCACAAGAATAGAACAGTCGGACATACACATGGTTTCATTAAAAACATGAAGGAGAGCACAGGGTTGCTGTTTTGCTGTGAAGAAATATTACAAGTAAGACCCTCTTTCTTTACACCCTTTTCAAACTGCTTATTTTATACACATGTTATAATATCTCTGTGTAGGACAAATTTCTGATAAATACGTATAAGTTGGTATAACAAAATATATTTGAGGATAATTTTGTGTTTGTCATTCGTTTCTTTCAGCTATTCGGTTCCGTCCGTGCTACTATAGTCCGGATATATTAATGTCTATAATTGCGAACGGGAGATATTCCTTCTTTCCTCGCATCCACATGAATTTTTCAGTCAGGCGTTTTATAATTTTATACGGAAAGAGAATCGTTCTCCTCTCAGTCTTCAGTCCAATGATCTAATTATTGAACGTTGCTCTATATTTCACTTCAAGCGTAATTATACCTGTGTATGTATTCTTGATTATTTTTTTTTAATTAGACTTTAATGTATCACACGAAAATAGAAAGCTAATTTGGTAATGTAGTTAGTCAAGTATTAACAAGGCTAGCGTCTGGTTGAGTGGCTAAGATTTGGTTTAGTCACAACAAAATAAAAACATACGTATATATCAAAAAAGTAATAATGGCAATTAGCAGTCTGCGACAGAAATGATATAAAAATGTGTGAAAATAGAGTATAAAATAAATAAGAGCTTTAACGTTGAATACCTTTAATGTTATCAACACATATTCGTCTATCAACTTACGATGCGTTGTCACAGTAATAATTGATATTTATCTAATAAAGTTCACGCATATGGAAGTACACCTTAATAAAAAAAAAGTTGGGTAATTTTTTATTTCCGCATAGATTTATTATTAATGATAGCAACGTTTTAAACGGGTTTACGAGTCAATACATAAAAGTAAATGATGAATGAGTGTTCAGCTAAAAGCAACAATGCCACGATTATACAATGCTTATAAATATATGAAGCCTGTTTTTTTTGCCTCGATTTTGTGTAATGCTTAGTAACTTATTCTAATAGACCGTTATTACGGTAGTGAGATGTAACCCCACGAGATATCTCATGTTTACTCCCGTGAACCAAATAAAATTAAGCTTGGTTTATCTTTCTTTCTAATTTATATCTCTGGAAATGGTAACGATAATGTCTAAATTTCCGTATACAGCTGACAATTTAGCGATTTCTCAACGGGTTTGAAACCATGCATGACATCCATGTAAAAGTCTAGAACTGACGAGGCTATTTAATAACTTGAGTTTTCAGAGTTTTATATATAATATATATATATATATATATATATATATATATATATATATATATATATATATATATAAGCAATATGCAGTGTTGGGTGTAACTACCTCTCATTCAATCAGCTTTCTTTTTTTTATCTACTTAATAAGTTCAGCATCATTGCTCGCCTATCATTGGTCACCTTAATTACCGTTTGACACATTACCATATATCTCTTTCCTTCTTATGTCAAAGATTTACTCAAGCTTGTCGTATTTTCTTGCGTCTTTTCGTTTAATTCTTTGTAACTGTTAACTTCTCTTAGCTTTCATTCGTTACTATCTACCCAAGAAATTTCGGCTTTCTCTTTCTGACAGAATAAGATTATTTGTAGTTCCTATTTATCTGAAAACTTCCCCGTTGCACAGATGTTACCTTTATGGCATTCATTCTATTTGTCGATAGAACTATATATCTGGCACTTCGTATTTCGTTTACCGTGGTGAATAGATTGGCCATTATTCATTGTCATATCGCGGTTGTGCTTCAGAACAAAAGATGAATTAGTTTTGCGTTTCATCGGTCGACCCGAAGATGGATCCTCGAACTAAGTTTGGACGTGCAGGGTTTGAAGCAGTGGTGACACTGGAATTCGGTGGTTAGGAATAATGAAAAAGTTGTACTGTGATGTTGCTCTCTAAATAGAATTTATTATTATTTTATTCCGACATTCTTTAAAACTTTTGGTAGACAATGACACGCTAAAACGAACGGTCGGCAGCATACTGCCCCAGACCCTTTAGTCTTATTGTGCATCATTGGAGTTTAATTTTGATTACGTCGTTTTTACTGTTTCTTTGGTTGATCAGGATGTTTTCTGTCACATCGCATCCCTTCATACAACATGCGTCTAGGAATGCAGTGTTTCTTCATGCGGATAAACTGACTAGTCTATCGGATCTGTGATGTGAAAAAATTATAGTGGGGAAATAGTTTCACTAGTTTAATCCCACTATCTTGTCCTAGGATGTCATTATTCTGCTGCAGTAGATGACCAGGCTATAGTAGATGACCAGGTTTCGACGTGTCGCTCCCATGCTCTGACTGGCTCTTTCTGACGACGCTTTTATAGTCGTTGTGTTTGATCTGTAGGTCTCATCGGTCAACTCCGTCGAGAATAAGTCTACGCATGCAATCCTGGGATAGACCCTAAATAATGTTGGATCCGCCGACTACCTTCACGTGTTTTTCTCGCCAATTGAAACGGTTTACCTGGGAGTGTCTACTGTTCTATGCAAACATCAATTTGAAGCCACAAATGAGAATTAGGTGCCGAGTGGGAACGAAATCAGACTACGCTCAAAGGTGGACGAATTGACGCATTCCGTTTTGTGTTGCCACACTAATTAGTTAATATCTGCGTCTGTTTGATGTTGTTGTCACCAATATGTAATTTACCACTTGGGTGGTCTCTTTTGCTGACAACAATGGATTCCATCTTCTTACATATAACCAGGAATTCTCTTTTCATGCTTTTGTGCACTACTTTTCATCAGAATTCTTTCAGTTTTATGTCTGAGTCTAGCATTAAACATACCGTCCGTAACGAATAGATTGTTTTTCTGGCCTTTGACGATATTTCTTCTTCGTTTTCCGTCTACTGTAGAGAGAAATACCTACCTACAGCGGGAAAAATTTCTGCCTTGTCAGTCATAAATCGAAAGAATCGAGATCGCTCAAGCGTATATTTCCTATGACATTTAACTGACTGACCATTAGAGATGGGACGAACAGATACTCCACTTTCATTACAGCCCGATGGACAGGGGTTGAAGTAAAACGTCAATGAATGCCGAATATTTCTTTATAAGGAAATTGCTGATATTACCATTACAGAAAGAAACGGTGACCTACTTCGGGAAAGCATTCAGCCTAGTCATTTATAAATCGAAAGAGACATGATCGCCTAAGCTTTTATCGGGTATGGCATTTAAACAACTGACCATTAGGGATGTGAGGGACAGATAATACACTTTGATCACAGCCAGATGGACAGCGGTTGAAGTAAAACGTCAATGGATGCCGAGTATTGCCTTAAAAGGAAATGGCTAATATTACCATTAGAGAAAGAAATGGAAATCAACTGCAGGGAAAAAAAAAAACAAAACCTCCAGCCTAGTCAATGATGAATCGAAAGAGACATGATTGCTCAAGTGCGTATCACGTTTAGCATTTAACTGACTCACCATTTGAGATGAGATGAACAGATACTACACTTTTAGCCCGATGGACAGATATTGAGGTGAAGCGTAACTCGAGGCGCATTTGCTGTTCGGTTAATGAATGCCGAATGTTTCCTTATAAGGAAACGGCTAATATTAAAATTAGAGAAAGAAACGACAATTAACCTGCCACCTCTTCCACCTCCAGCTGTGGGTACAATAACAGGATAAACTGGGTCATATAGCTTTGGTTTGTCACCCAGTCTACCACAGAAAGAAATAGAAACCTACTCTGAGAAAATCTTTTGCATAGCCAGTCATGAACATGGGTCGAAGTAAAAGCATCAATATATACCGATTGTTTCTTTATACGGAAACGGCTAATATTACCATTAGAGAAAGAAAAGGTGACCTACTGCAGGAAAAAGTTTAGCCTAATCAGTCATAAATTTAAAGAGACATGATCGCCAAAGTGTGTATCGGTTATGGCACTAACTGACTGACTATTAGAAATGATTTGAACAGATACTACACTTTCAGCCCGATGGACAGATATTGAAGTGAAGCGTAACTCGAGACGCATTTGCTGCTCGGTTAATGAATGCCGTATATATCCTCAAGGAAATGTCTAATGGTGACCTATTTCGGGAAACCTTCAGCCTAGTCAGTCATAAATCGAAAGAGACATCATCGCCCAAGTGTGTATCGGGTATGGCATTTAACTGACTGACCATTGGTGATGAGATGAACAGATACTACACTTTGATCACAGCCCCATGGAAAGGTGTTGAAGTAAAGCGTCAATGGATGCCGAATATTTCCTTATTAGGAAATGGCTAATATCAACATTACAGAAAGAAACGGTGACCAACTGCAGGGGGAAAAATGAACATTCCACCTAGTCAGTTATAAGTCGAAAGTGACATGATCGCCTAGGTGTGTATCACATATGACATTTAACTGACTGATCGTTAGAGATGATTTGAACAGATACTACACTTTCAGCCCGATGGACAGATATTGAAGTGAAGCGTAACTCGAGGCGCATTTGCAGCTCGGTTAATGAATACGGAATATTTCCTTATAAGAAAATGGCTAATATTACCATTAGAGAAAGAAACGGCAACCATTCTGCCTAGTCAGCCATGAATCGAAAGCGCCATGATCGCCCAAGTGTGTATCGGGTATGGCATTTAACTGACCGACTGAATGAATGAATGAATATACAGATTCTCTCAAGAAATTTCTTTCTGCAAATTTAAATTTTAGGTTAAGTATGGGAAACATTACATTTTCTTATATGTTCCTTTACCGTTAAAAGTATTTACTTTATTACTACCAGGAAATGAATAATGGTAAAACAATTACCAGTAGAGTAGTGGTAAGAACTTACCGACAGATATACAGAAAACCGAGATCTTACAATATATAAACGGTATTCATATGCAATCTGCGTTAAAATAAAATTGCGATCATTGTTTCTTCTACATTATTCGTACTATTGTCATCATCTTTGTCGCCATATTTATTACAACGTTTCAACTGTTGTACGCTATGACTTCTTCAGGTGGTTGGAATGTTGAAGTTAACCCTTTATTTCGCTGACTGGGGAAGACTGTTCTAGTTCCACGTGCCATGTTTAATGGATGTCAGTTATCAGTTATCTCCTGTTAATTTCCCTCTGAAAGTTCTCCACTGCCTTAACCGGGTATTGAACTTACACTCTTAGGGTCCTGTCACTGAATCTAACCAACGCCTTTATCCACTGTGCCATGTGTCCTTGAGGACAATAGTCCGAATAATGTAAATAATTTACATGATACCTCATCTCAGAAATATAGACAGATATTGTTTCTTCTCTTTCACAAGGACATGTAATCTTCGGTTGGAATTTGAACCCTCACTGACGATTCCATTTTTCACGTTGAAAACCACTATCCATATTTTTATGATGCTACCTCCATGTGTTTTTTTTTCTTTTACGTCTGATGTAGTTTCTGAAATAACTCATAAATTATTCGAGAGGCCCTCAAATAGAGGGCTATTGTCAAAAGATTATTAATGAATGACCAGTGTCATGTGAATGCAAGAGAAGGTGACAAGGAATGAAGATTAAGAGGATAAACAGGAGATAGTAATTTGATCTTAATTTTAACGATTTTAAGATTGTACCATTATTTTGGCAAGCACCTTCACGGGAGTCGGTTTCACAAAATGTTAGTTCTTGGGAAAACCTGCTGAACGGGAAATTTCAATTTACATTTTGGAAACATAGGGAATGATGACAATTAGAATACGGGGATGCGACAAGAGTCTGGACTGTGAAAATACGAACTAGTGGATCTTGAGGATTGTGCGTATGTGAGCATTTGCCATGGAAATAGCAACTGTATAAAGATAGGCCTTTAAAGCTGCGTCAGTGGAAAAGCAGTTGCTGAATGAAAAATATGATTTACCCACGAGAAAGCTTGACAGATTTTGAACATAATCAAGGCTGGATAGTAAAGATTGAGCAGCTTATTTTGCAATAGTAGTCTATAATTGGTCTAATCTGATTGCTAGAAAGATAAAGCATGTCTGAAGGAATTAGGTGCCTCTTGGATTAAGAGAAATGGCCAAGCATTTTCCAATGATCCCTGGCAAGAAATCCGACCTGGATATCAAGGATTACATAAACAGCTTGAACATTATAAAACATGAATGCAAAATTGGAGTAAATCTACAGAAACATTTTGTAAGCTTGATGTTGATAACTATGGTTTGGTTTGGTTTGTTTGTTTTTATGACATATCAACCTCATTAGGTTATTGATGTGGGGCCAAAGTTGGGACCACAGAAGTAAAACACGGAACACGAATTAGATGTAAGAAAGATATATTAACAACAGGTTACAGAGATAGTGTAAGCGGAGCTTACAATATCACTCAGTGTGTCGATCTGTGTGATTGTGTGTCTCTCTAGAGTGTTATGTCGCCTACTTAATATAGGCCTGGAAGAGTCTATTGTGTAGGTAGTTTCCGGTCTCACAATACCCCACTTCCAAAGAGTTTTCTTTTTGAAAAGGAGAGAAAAAAATAAAACTGTTAATACTTTTACCTCTTGGGATTTACGTCGAGCGGTTGAGTAAATTTCCTTTTCCTTCCTGAGCGTCGCACTTCATGTCTGCTATGTCCTTGTCCATGTTTGGTCAATAAACGTAGCAGCGCATGAGGCTTTTCGTACGGTTCTTCCCCGGATGTCCCATGTGAAAATCCCTGAGGATTTTTCTTTGTAAGCTGTTTGGAATCGCTACGCGGTCATTATATAATAGGGCATCATTGCAAAGGGAGAAAACTTCAGGCACATTGGGTTCTTTGTTGCGCATTTTGCTTTTTATTGATTGGATGAATTCATCCGCTTGAGACGCCCTTTTTATGTCGGCCAAAGTAACTGGGAGCTCTCTTATGGTACTCGCGATCATGTTCTTGATTTCACAATTTGTCCTTAGAGTCGCAATGATGGTGTCTTCAAAGACTTCTGAATTTTTTGGAATGAGTCGCGATAAACTGTCTGTATGGCAAATATTTTTGGTTGTTAAGAACTCTATCTTAAAATTATAGTTTAAGAGAATTGTGCCCCAACTAAGTAGTCTATTTGCAGTATAGACTGGCAGACCTTTTTTAGACCCAAAAATTGTAATTAGAGGTTTATGGTCCGTCTGCAGTATGAACCGTCTACCATGTAGGTATCTGTGAAACTTTGTCACAGCGAATATTAACCCTAGAGCCTCTTTCTCTATTTGGGAATATTGTTTCACAGCTGGAAGTAGAGATCTTGATGCGTGAGCCACAGCTTTTCGCGAACTGTCTGGCAGTTTATGTAATATGCCGTACGAGCTTGCATCACTTGCGACTATGATTTCGAGACTAGGGTCGTAATGTGTGAGGGAGAGGTCTGAAGTAAGAGTTTTCTTGATTTTCTCGAATGCGTCTTGGCATTCCGGGGTCCATGACCATGGTTTGTCCTATTTTAAAAGTTGGTTGAGAGGCCCTCTCAATTTTTGCATGTTCTTAATGAACCCTTGGTAAAAATTAGCTAGTCCGAGGAAGCTTTGTAACGCTTGAACGTTATCTGGGGCCGGCATGTTTCTGATCGCATTGGCTCTTTCTGGATCCGGCCGACGACCATCTTTATTTATAATGTGACCTAAGTATTTAATCTCTGGTAAGAAAAAGTTACACTTTTCCTCCTTGACCTTAAATCCGTATTCTTGTATCTTTTCGAATACGTTTCGAATATGGTTCCGGTGCTCTTCCATAGTTTTACTGGTAACCAGTATATCATCCAAATAGGCTGTTGCGTAGTCAAGATCGCCCAGCCTGGCGTCCATGACCTGCTGGAAAATTGCAGGCGCAACCTTTACTCCAAAAGCCAGTCTATTGTATTTGTACAACCTTCTATGGGTATTTATGTAGAGCAATTTGGAACTTTCTTCATCCACCTCTATCTGAAGGTATGCGTCCGAGAGGTCGAATTTAGAAAAGATTTTTCCACCATTGAGTTTATTGAAAATTTCTTCAGGGCTTGGGAGAGGATAGTGGTGATCTTGCAAGGCATCGTTTAACCCTGTGGAAAAATCTGCGCATATTCGTATTTGATTGGACTTCTTTTTTACGTAGACCGTAGGTGCTGCCCACTCGCTGAAATCTGTTTTACACAGAATACCTGCTTGTTCGAGTCTATCTAACTCTTTGTTAATTTTTTCTAGAGCAACGAAAAGGAAATTCCGTTTCTTTTTGAATACCGGTTGTGCACCGTCCTTCACCTTGAACTTAGCTTTCATTTTAGTACATTTCCCAAGGCCGCCAGATAAAACCTGGGGAAATTGTTGTTTTAGTTCCTTTTTGAGATTTACCAAATTGGACGTTGTACTTTGTATCTTGCGACAAATTGTACTCATTGGGCAATCCCAAAGATTGAATTTTTCTATCCAATCAGTTCCACATAAGTTGTCTGAAGTTTTCAATACGTAGGCTTTGAGCTTTTTGGTAACTCCATTTAGTGTTACTGTAAGAATTACCTCGCCTAAAATGTTAATCTTTTCGCCAGTTACGGATTTTGCAGTTTTATCCGTTTTTAATAAAGTCGGCTTGTTAATTTTTCGCCAAGTACACCAGTTAATGGTTGAAATATCAGAACCCGAGTCAAGCTGAAATTTAATGGACTTATTGAAAATATCCACTGTTACATATTTTCTTAAATTCCTATCGACAATATCGTCAGATTGAGCTTGCCTAATTTTATTTTGGGGTTTTCTCATTCTGTTGGCGTACTTTAATGCATTTACGAGTAATTCTTTAAATTGTTTCTGCTGTAGTTCAGCATTCTGAAGCGTAATTTTTTGAAAATCCATTTGTTGTTTATGTAATTTCAAAAAATAGTTGTTGTCTTTCTTCTGCTTTTTGTTGTTGGTCCAAATTTAGTTTTAACATTTGGGCAACTACTTTTTGCAAATCTTCCATATTTAAAAATGACAACGCTTTTTTTTTGCTTTGAAACACGTGTACTAAGAGGAGTTACACAAAAAAAATTTTGATAGATTTTTGTTCCTTTTTTTTTCTTTTACAGAAAAAAATATGGACAGACAATTAGTTAATCTAAACCAATTATGTGTTTAGTTTTTTTTTTTTCCCGTGGTTCCGTTAATTTTAACGTAATTGAATAAATTTTCCCCACACTTATGTAATTTTTTTTATAAGAGGTACAAAAAGAGAAAACTCACCTCAGGGGAGAATTATTTTATGCACGAGTTCAACTCACATAAAAAAAATTAAAAAAAAAAAAATTTAGATAGTTTTTTTTCCGAAAACTTGTGTCGTCAGTTTGTTTTATGAACAAACTTTTTTTTCTGTGTGTGTGTGTGTGTGTGTGTGTGTGTGTGTGTGTGTGTGTGTGTGTGAGCAGAAATCCTTCTCGTATTTTGGACAGACTTTAATATTCCGTAGATATCGAATTGCTAGTTCGTCAATTGTGTTTGGTATTGGAATATATATAGACGCTGGGTGTTTAGCTTTTAAATCTTTAATGTATTAACACCAGCTTAATTTCAAGTTCAACACTGCTGTGGGAATGCGTGGAGTTTCTGTGTATTTTTCGAGTACTGTCGCTATTGATATGGTGAGAACGAAATTCTCGAATCTTTCTGTCGACACTGTTGTGGGACTGGCAAAGTATTGCGGTTTTTCGACGTGAATGCGTTTCTCGAATTCTTCGTCGACCCAGATGTGGGACTGGTAAGGTATTGATGTTTCGCCGTGAGTGCGTTTCTCGAATACTCGTCGCCACTGATGTGGGGCCAAATTTGGGACCACAGAAGGAAAACACGGAACACGGATTAGATGTAAGAAAGATATATTAAGAACAGGTTACAGAGATAGTGCAAGCAGAGCTTACTATATCACTCAGTGTGTCGATCTGTGTGTCTCTCTAGAGTCTTATGTCGCCTACTTAATATAGGCCTGGAAGAGTCTATTGTGTATGTTGTTTCCGGTATCACAATAGTTATTTAGTACCAAGAAGATTTTTATTGATAGTAATATTTTTTTTTCAAAAATGTATTGCCCCTATTAAAATCTATTTTTTACATTTTCATAGTGTTTTGACCCCAGTTGGGAGGTTAACTATTTGTCCATATCTGGTACTCTCACAAGTGTCATCACCCCGCCTCAGGGTGAACCTGGGAAAACCAACAATTAAGAATTGGTTTCACACTCCTCAAAACTTCCTGAGCAGTGGAATTGTTGCAGGACGCAGTTTATAGTCATACCCAGGGAGTCTCATTGAGGTGGTCTTACCCCTTTCCAGAGGTGTAGTGGGAGAGTTCTGAATCCCCACCCGACAGGGTGAGTAGATAAGTAAAATGATTCTTTGTTTTGTCTATGTTTTTCTCCAAACATTTCGTGCCGTCCCTTTTACAGTCTTCTTCAGGTGGATTATCTGCATGGAGAGAAGAGATTTTATAACTGCATCACTTTGAAATACCGGTACCGTAAAATTACTGAATTTAAGCAACTTGATGGCTGACCGTTTCGGAATACAAACGCTGTGAGCTTGGATGTGCAGGTTGTGAAATGGATAATGGCTCGGAATTGTTAACAGGAGAACCGGGTTCCAATTCTACATAGGTTCGATAAATTCACTTGGGAAAGGCATGAATCCATCTCTTCCATCTCAGCTATATGTTACTTATTAAGACTTGTATCACTAAATAATCATTATCATTGCTAAGAAACAAAACTGTTATAGTCCAGGTTAGGACCAAGGAAGAACAACACGAACACAAGAGTAGAAATAACGAAGGTATATTACACGAAATAATAATACAAGATGTGGAAGGTGTTAGTATGACTGTCAGTCTGGTTTGGAGTGAACTACTATCGGCTCACCTCGATTCGATATTTACTTGATCCCATGAGGGAAAGATGTGGCACAAGGCCGAATTTTACGTGAGTTTTCCAAGCCCTTAGGCTCGGCCAAAAATGCCAGTAGAAACTGTAAAAACAGAATCGGTTTGGTCAACCTCCCCGAACGAGGCTCTACCCTTCGGCGGGGCCTCGTCCTGGTTCCTCTCTGATCAGAGGCAGAGAGTTCGACCGTCAAGCCGAGAAGCTCGACTCGAGTCGACCCTCTCTCTTGAGAGGCGTAGTATACATAGTGTTAGAAATTGTTCATTCTATAGTTATAGGTAAGGACCCATGACAAAAACAATTCTAGCGATATAAAAATATTTTCTGGGTTTAAATAACTTACAAGGGGTTGATAAGCCGTAAAAAACGAATCATAAATTCATATGCCCACTTGTGCCAAAATCCATAGATAAAGAAAAGTTTAAAAAGGTTATGGCGACGTTTTTGTCGTAAGTCGTTCTGTTTACAGCGCGGATACTTCCATATTTTATTCACAAACATGACTTCACATCTCGAAATAAATAATTCCACACAATGTCCCTGCCGAACATTAATAATCAGACTACGTTGATATATGCATACGCTTCTAGCCGACAAGTTGATGTAAGTTGATTCAAAATAATAAGCAATGCAATGCATTTTACACTTGATATAACCTTTTCGATAACGATTTTCTTAATTAGTTATCATTTGATAAATATAAAATCTGGTACAAATGAAGTATGTTTTTTTTTTTTTTTAGAAATTAGCTTCTAGCACACAAACATGAACGAAAGATTTATTTCAAAAACTAAACTGCAAGAGAAAAATAAAAGCCATCGAGTTAGTGTTACAAAAACATGGGTAGCGTAATGGTTATCGCCGCGGATAATGAAGTGGTCAAGAAGGGTTCAAGTTTCAACCAAGTTTCGGACAAGTTCCCTTACGGAAAGTGGGAATCTATGTATTTTACTCTGTCCCCATGTGTGAGGAAAATATTAGAGCAAACTGGACCCTTACTTCTTGGGATATAATCAGTCGAGAAGAATTGCAAAGGTTATTTCAAACCTATGGAAAATGTAAAATGGAAAGGAAGCCATTATGTTCAAATAAAGGGACAGGTGATCCTGTAAAATCACAAAAAAAAAATCCTGGAAAATTATGCAATGTTTGTGAATCCATTGACAATAAAGTAAAACATAAAGAATAATTGATAGTTTTTTTTACAGGTTTTCAACCCTTTGCCGTTTATTTAAAACCATACATTTTTTTAGATGTTAAGAATCTTTTAGAGATAATAATAATAATAATTTACTGATATAAGTCCTATTAATTAGTCAATCGCTAGTATGGAGAGTTGGATCCATAGCTTTACCAAGGTTATTTGCGCGTAACTAAATATAACGAACCTGACTAGAATTGGAACTCGGCCCTCCGATTTCCAATTCCAAACCGTTGTCCATTACACCATCCGTATATTAAATCTCACAGCACCTTCTATACCCAAGTGGTCACCCATCAAGGTACAGACTAGACGCAACGTGGCTTAATTTCCGTTATCGTACGAGAACAACCAGTGTTTTAACGTGATCTGCCCTTAAGCCTCATGCATAGTTAAATAATAAATGTCTATCAAAACTTTGATATTCCCACCAGACGTATTGTTTCTATTCTTCACCACTTTTTCGTCTCCTTTACAAGTATGTCTTCCATACTGGGTGACTTTTACTGATTTTTATAAAATCTTACTTATTATAAAACGCAGATTGTGTGTGTGTGCGTGTGTGTGTGTGTGCATGCGTGTGTGTGTGTGTGTGTGTGTGTGTGTGTGTATGGGATCGTATTTCCTACATTTTTCAACCGATTTCAACAAAACTTCACAGAACTACGTAAAATTACCTTGCGGTGGTTCTGACAGCGCCCAAAACTTGAAAAACACAATTGTTTTTGCACGAAATCAATTTGAAAACACGATTAAGAGGCATCGCTGAATGAAAGGGGGACAACTCATATCGAGTTATACTTTTTATAAAGCCCAGGTTGTTTGTCTGTGTGTGGTTGTGTTCGTTTATATATGGGATCAGATTTCCTACATTTTTCAACCGATTTCAACAAAACTTCACTTTTTCTTTGGCAGGTAGTATTTCTTATTTTCTTGCACACTTTTTTCTTAAAAATTCCATTTACAAGACAATTGTTTATAATAAAATTCTATTCAATCGGTAGACTCATAACGATTGAAAACAATGTTTTTGTTTCAGTTTGGGTTTGAACAATTCGTAAAAAACAACAAAAAAACAAACAAACAAAAAACTAATTAAGACATGCGTGTCCGTCAACCTTAAACAATAATCTTTGTCAATTTTATTTTTCAGTCTTTATGATGGTCGATCCTTGATCTATCTCTTACTGTTACATCCCCGGGCAACGCCGGGCTCTACTGCTAGTATGCAATATAAATGCTCGGGGTTATTTTAAATCAGTAAATACACACCAGTCGTAAATACCACTTGTTTATTCCACCACCTGAGTCAGAAATCTCATACAATTCTAAAAGCTATTTCAAAACATTCATACACATCCGCTTGACGATAAGATTTGGATAAAACACCTGAAATTATATGTCCTTTCATTAAGCAAATATTTTTAAGAAGGGAAATGTCTTCATAATTTCCAATTAAACAACGAAAAAGAAAATTCAAAATAAAAATAAGATGTGGCAAATTCAATAAATCATAGATGTTTCAACGTATTCCCTTCACTGAACAGTAATCAAATTTCCACTTTTTTTTTTATTTACAAGCGATTGTCTTTATTAAATCATTGCGTTGTCTGAGTTAGAATTTCCCATTATTCTTGTGTATGGCGTCAACAAGTACAAGAGGTGTGATATACTGTATCATATGATGATATTCGCCAGTGATATGATCGTTAGCATATAGTTGTTAACAACGCCCAGCAAAGGCTATAGAATATACAAGTACGGTACAGCTTTTATATTGAAACAAATAACGCGTAAAAGATTTTGAACGCGGAAAAATCAGGCTTGGGCAGCTGTAGCTCAGATATATAAACAATACTCACAGAAGAAACTTTGAAAGATACACGTTATCCTGTCCCAAGTTAGTCTCATTTCTTAGTTCCACTATTTAATATATTCGCAAACAGGAACATACATTCGACGCAAACAGGGTCAGAACATCGTCATATCTCATATTCGAAGGAAGTTTCCGCCCGAAAACTGCTACACAGGGGAAAAGACTCCCGGGTGAAATGCTCTCTGTTCACCATATTCTGAAATCGTTTCAAGTCTACGGTCAATAGTTATCTATCCTACACGTTTGTCGTGATCTGCATTTTCACCTCTTACATCCATACTACAACATCACTCAGTACCCGTTTACATCGAGGCATACGGCAATATCGCATCGAAACACCGGGTTCCATACGATCACCGAAACAGCGTCGAGACTGGTCAGTACATAGATGGGTGACCGCTTGGGAATACCTGGTGATGTAAACTTAGATTTGGCGGAGATATAATGGACTTACGAATACATCACGTTGAAACACTGGTCGACGTACAATCACCGAGGTTAGGCGACGTCGAGCCAGGGCAGTACCATGATAGGTGACTACTTGGAAATACCAGGTGCAGAAAGCTTAAATGCGTGGCTAATGTAATGCGTAAAACTCAGGTAATTATTAATCGGAGAGGCGAGTTTCATTACCAACCGGGTTCTTTATAGTCACTTAGGCGCACTGGGAAAAGATAGCTAGCTAGATAGGAACAAACTGAGACATATATATATGAACAGACTGAGATAGATAGATAGATAGATAGATAGATAGATAGATAGATAGATAGATAGATATGAGAAAACTGAGACATATAGATATGAACAGACTGAGATAGATAGATAAATAGCTATGAACAGACTGGGATAGATAGATAGATAGATAGATAGATAGATAGATAGATAGATAGATAGATAGATAGATAGATAGATATAGAAAATGAGACATATAGATATGTACAGAAGATAGATAGATAGATAGATAGATGAACAGATAGATAGATAGATAGATAGAATAGCTGAGACATATGAACAGACTGAGATGGGATAAAGATAGATGAGATAGATAGATAGATAGATAGATAGATAGATAGATAGATAGATATGATAGATATGAGAAAACTGAGACATATAGATATGAACAGACTGAGATAGATAGATAAATAGATAGATGGGATAGATAGATAGATAGATAGATAGATAGATAGATAGATAGATAGATAGATAGATAACAGAAAACTGATATATATATATATATATATATATATATATATATATATAGATATATATATAGATAGATAGATAGATAGATAGATAGAAGATATGAACAGACTGAGATATAGATATATATATATATATATATATAGATATATATATATAGATATATATATAGATAGATAGATAGATAGATAGATATGTACACATTGAGAGAGCTATACTAAAGTATTTGTCAAAATGTTTGAGCATGGTTCAGGTATGGATGTAAATCTACTCCAAATGTAATTCCTCAGCTATAAAATAATTATGCATCCAGCGTTTAAGTCCAAGTAGTACGTGACATTTCTTAATAGACACAAAGAAAACCATATAACGTGCACAGACAAATGCCATGGATTCTTTGACCGGAAATACTTTGTCGCCAGAAGTCGGACCTGATAACAATGTAAGCGCTCCAGTTAAAAAAAAAAAAAAAAAAAAAAAAAAAAAAAAAGGTTATTCTGCTTTCTTCACAAACGGAATTATTTCCGTAGGCCTGATCATAAATAAAAGAAAACAAAAAAAATTCACTTAAATGACACGAACATATTGACTATTACAATTTATATTCAGAAGTATATCTGCTTATAACTTCCGGGGCAAAGATCTTTAGAATGGTTTAAAAGTATAATAATATTCTATCCCCTCTCAAGATTCTTTCGTTTTCCTTCTTTCCAAATAACTGCATTTTAGTGGCTTTGTCGCCTTGCCTAGAATGACGTGGTTCGAGAAAATGAGAACAGGGTTTTCTTATGAATTACAATCCTCAACTTAAAAATTGGAGAATATTCCGAAAAGGTATTTCGATGTCGTTTCGAAGACATTTACATCGTGATATATAAACCTGAAACTCAAGAAAATAAAATATTTTGCAAATCTACTCACAACTAGAATATACCGTGTGTATAATTGCTGTATCTGAAAGTCCGTATTAACTGTAACATAATGGATGTGTGAATGAAAAAAAAACAAGAGAGAAAACAGAGAGAGAAAGAGAGAGAGAGTGATTGATAGAGAGAACGAATGAACGAGAAATAACGTTAGAATCATGGATAGACAAAAAGAAAACGCGTTTCATAATGAAAGTGGTAAAGAAAGCGAAAATATTAGGGGTTCATAAGGGGAAAATTCTTACTGGATTGGTGCATAATTATTAGGCGTTTTTCTTTCAATAAAAATATTATATTTTCAGGTTACAAAAATGCGTGTCGATAATTATAAGCTCCGGAATAATAATTTAAAAATGCTATTGTTGAATTGTTATATTTCTTTTTCCATAATAAATATAGTTTAAAAAACGCCTGATAATTATGCACCAATCCAATATTAGAATATACATAGAAATAATTCATTAAAAAGGTTTATAAACTTACAAATGTAGACATCGGTGGTGGCTGATTATTTTTTTTTATATAGCGCTTACATACTATGCTGGAAAACCTGGAAAAAAAAAAGAAATATTCGGGAACAAAAAAGAACACCGTATTTAGGGACACATCCGATCTCACCAGCTATGAAGAAAGCACAAAGACAGACATCGTCTGAATTTCTAGACGACGCTCCGAAAATAACACCTACGAATTGAGCAAGTTTTCAGCCATAAACTAATTTTTTTTTTTTTACATTGGCAACCCCAAGATATGCGTGAGCACGTATATTACGCCTCTACTCTTGATTTGTCACATTCATCGATTACGTCATTGCTAAAACGCATTACCCATCAACAGTGTAAACTGTGCACACTTTCACTTATTGGATTCCAAAAAAGTTAAGTAACACTCAATGAATGTTAATGGCCATTTTCCCCGTCTAAAAGAATACAATAACATTATTAGAATTCATACTTAAATTTGTGATATCAAGGAATATTCGTTTGACACTTTTATGACGCCGACGAAGGGCCATTCCAAATTTCAAATCTTGGAGAAATTAACGAGATAAAATTGCACTATTTTTTATAAGAGTCATGTCAATTCAAAGATAAAAAATGAAAAAAAAAATATGTGAAAAAGATATGATTACCTGAAGCGTGGATATTTTATTGGAACCATTTTGATTCTTAATTTCTTTTAATCATTGTGGATTCTGTAATTCAGTGATTTTCGACGTGGATCCCATAGGCTCGCAATTGGCCATGAGAAAGTTTTAAAATAGACCTGAAGTTAACCCAAAGAAAATAGGTTGTCTTTGAAATGCTTTTTTTTTTACACTGGCGTAAAATTCTGAAAACACAAACTGCTTTACTTTATTTCTAAATGCAAATAATTTAGAAATTATTTAAATAAGTATTTTCTACTTTTTGTGATGTCAACGAACACTCGTTGCTACTTTTTTGATGCAAACGAATACTCGTTCTTACTTTTGAAATGCTCGTTGTAGTAGAGACTTTGTAATCGCAGATAGAACTATTATACGCTATTGAACAATACTAGTGTTAATGCCTTCGAATAACACTCACACTAATAGTAGCTCAAAAATACTAGCTCGAATACTAGTCCGTATAGTGATCCGAAGAGAGAAATACTATGATGAATAGATTAGAGAATAGCGGTCCGTATAATAATAGAGAATAAACTAGAAAAAATAGAGAACCGAATTTTAATAGAGGATAGACTAGAAATGGCGATCAATTAGACACAAGCTACCTGCAATATATGCGTTTGCTTTATGGTCACGTGGTCTACATAATGACAATAATGTTGTCGCTTGAGTTTTGCTCACTGACGATCTATGTTCAAACTCAAGTGTCAGCAGCGACAAATTATTCCTACATAACACTTAATTTTGTATAAGAATTCGTTTTACCAGACTGTTATCTGTAAAAATGCAAATAATACAAAATATATTACTCGCGCGTAACTTCAAATTCTCAACAACATCCGGGTATGACGCTTTGAGCTAACACAATGGCACAAGGACTATTACATTCAGAGCCAGCTCCGTTCCTTTATCTTAAAGCGATATAGATCCCAATATCAGTAATGGCTGTCTTAGAAACACTTTCTCTATTTGAATTCTGTAAAACCCACATTTATTTCTTTTTATACTACTGTTTTAAATCCATCAGTGACTGACATAATCATTTCTTATCCCAACACAATCTTTCATGTGTGTGTAAACGTCAGCCATCTTGGTAATGGAAAAAAATAATATTAACTCTTTCTCTCATCGAGCATTAACCTCTTAAAATACCAATAACTGTGGTCATATATACATCTTATGATATTGTAACAATCACACCAATGCACCGCCTGGCTCTAAAATTGAGACGTTGACAGTTTTCTGTCCAGATCTTGAAATATACTGAGAGCAAATTAGTCTTCTACAAGACCATAGATTTAGTGCATTTAGTGATGCAACTCTCTAATAATGGTCAGTGCCAATGCTTATCTTTACATCAACGCTCGACTCCTTACAATTTTCATTCTTCACCGGACATTTAATTTATTACACATGAAGAAATGCACTTTTAATAAATGTCTAATGTGTAAATGACGTGGCATCACCTAATGGATATAGGTCATGCATTCGAGGGTGCTCTCCCCAATTTAGCATGATCATTGAAACCTGCTGAATTTCATACTGTTCACATATAGTAATGGCTGCCGTTTTGAGTGACTTTGAATGAAGTATGGTCATGGGTGTCAAACGAGCAGAATTGTGCATTTTAATATCTATTTCTTTCGAGTAATCTAGATGTTCATATACAACAATCTCCGTGGTTTATAAAAAAAATGGTTAAGAAAATGAAAGAAAGTCGGAAATCCCTGTTGACGAAACATGTCAGAGTAGAACTGGTAATTCTAGAGACTGAACGCGCTTGTTGATGGATGAGCTTAGAGAGGAATTGGCAAAGCTGTAGGTGGAAATCCCTTGATGATGATAGAAGTCCGAAAGGAATTAGAAATTTTGTAGGCAATAATCTTTTTTCAATGAAAAAGGCCCGATAAAGACCTGCAATTTTATAGGAAGGAATCCATTGTTAACAAAATAGGTCAGAGGAATATTGGCAATTCTGTAGGCAGAAAAAACATGATGAAAGGGGTCAGTGTGGAATTGGCAATTCTGAAGGCAGAAATCCTTTGTTGATGAAAAGTGGTCAGAATGGAATTGTCAAAGCCATAGCTAGAAATGCCTTTTTGATGAAAGATGCAATAGGTAAAATGGCAAGTCACTTCAAACTGGGCGAAAATATATTATCTCAAATAAATACATTTTGCAATGGAGGTATACAGAAGCGAATCTCCGAACATACAACTCAAAGCTTGAAGTAGATGCTTTGAAGAAGTAGAAGACCTCACAGTGTGCCACTCCTTTTACAAACGAACACGAAAAACTGTGTATACAATCTACTAAGGATAAAACAATTGGACAAAAGACGATTGGGAAAAACGTTGCCTGATCTAATGAGTCACGATATTTGCTACGACATCCGAACGTTAGTGTGGGATTTGGCCTAAACAGAATGTAAGTAAAGATTCATTATGATGTGTATGAACGGTTCAGGGTGTTGATTAAATTATTTTAAGGATGAGAAATTGAACAAGAGAAGATTGGAAAAATATTGCCTGCTCTGGTGAGTCACAATTTCTGCTGTGACATCTGCTAGTGTGGGATTTGGCGTAAACAACACGACTGTAAGTATTCATTATGTCGACGTAATATATTTTCGGCATATATTGGGAGAGTGTTACGAGTAAAAGATTTTTTAAGAATCAGAGCCTATCTTAGTATCTTGGGTTACCACGTGCCTCTTTTTATGACTGGCTGTTACTTCCAGTAGTACAACGCCCCATTCCACAAGTAAAGAAAATTATGACAGGTTGGTTTATGGAATATATCTTTTACGCTGCCACAGTCACTGTCTATAGCATACTTTTGGGGTGTGGTGGAAAATGGGATTCAAACCATGAATGTTAACCAAACCCCAAGAATTAAGGGATGTCAATTACAACGTTGACCCACATTTCAAAAGACTGTTTCCAGAATTATAGTGATTATAGAAATTATATTTTAGATAAAGAGATGGAAAAATCTCATTTTAAACCACCTCTGTATTGCAGCAAAACCCAGTCATGGGAAAGCTTCGGGAATAAAACCTAAGGACCAATTCGGACCCAGAGATCATAAGACAGTTCGATGTTCAACTTCTTTCGGGCAACTCCTCCGAAAATGCCAGTGTCAGGCTCTATTGGTCTCTTGGACAACAAAACACGGTGACATCGAGGAGGAACATCTTCACATGCATTGGTTCAATCGAGGCAGTCACTCCCTTGTGAGCCTGCGTCGCGATAACAGATGCCGTGCCGCCATCAGAAACAGAGGGATTACTCTTTGAGAGCATATCCATTGTTTCTCTAAGGCAGTGTTTTTCAAACATTTAATTTTACTGCGACTCACAGCAAAACCCGCCGTGCGAACTATTATACCTAAGTGGAATAAATCAAAGGCAATCTCTGTTCACTTGATTCTTTTATTTAGCATCGACAATTTATATGTTAATTTCTTATGGTCCACATATAGTGGAATTCAATGTATCGATTTCTATCATCTATTTGTATAAATATAAAATTATTACTTTTAGAAAACCAAATTTAAAAAAAAAAACTAGTAGTATAACCAGTCTTTGCCCGGGTCTTTCATAAATTGGAAATTTTACCGTTCATATGGAGCAGTTTAAGTTTAAAGTCAGCCCATCCGAAAATCAACATTAGCTACAATATTTGGGTGCAACTGACGCAAATCCCAAAATGGGGGGGGGTGTAACAATTTGAAGTGGGGGTCTGAAAAGGGAACTGTAAAATAATAAATAATATTATTCTAATAATTTAATCTATTTATATTTATCAAAGTTTCTATGAAAGAACAGATAACAAATAGTAAAATACTACTGAGAGTAGATCAGGAAGTAGATCAGGAGCCATTGTCGCCAAGAATTAGAAGAATTGTCTATCAAACAAAAAATTCATCGAACCCGGATGAAAACTGGGGAAATGCATAAACAGCATCCAAATACACACACATTATCTTTTGATAATTATAGATATAGGTATAATTAATTATATAAATTTAACTTTAAAATAATACATAATATTATTGTAATAATTTAAACTATTATTTTTATTAAAGTTTTTATGAAAGATACTAGACTTCAACATTGTTTCGGGAAATTCACTTTTAACCTTAATTTCAGATGCAACTGAATTATTCAACAATCTAAAATGGATTCTACATTTTAAAAAATTCCAGAATATCTTTGAATAAATGACAAGACGAAATTCTACTAATGTTTAAGCAAATAACGCTGTTTATTACAAATGTGAATCTAATGACTTTTATCATATTCATTTTCAAAATTTACAACTCTGGTTTGCGTGAGTGTAAATCACAAAGCGCCATGTTTTTGCTCCCACGACTGTTGTCAGCAATGGCATAGAAACAATGAAACTTGCAGCGACATGATTGACGGTTGGCTCATCATCTGATTCACTGAATTTTCCATCAAATTTCTCTTCATTTACAAGTCCTACGGATTCAGTTTGAGTCTAATTCATTTTTGTTTCTCAACCATGACCCGCCTTTACATTATGCTATCTTCTCAAACTTCCCCTTTGGAATAGACATCCGGGAACTTCTCTTCATTAGATTTGCTCGCGAGTTAATGAGAGAATGTAGGATTCCATAAATGAATGTGTCCGTTCCTGGATTTGAAGCAACGGAAACACCGTAATGGATGATCATAACAGAGAACTACAAAGAAACATAAACTTAATCTCTTTGCCAATCACGTTCCTTTTCCTTAATTATATTTCTGTCTTTATTTCATTCTTTCTTTCTTCTTCCTTTGTTTATTTTCTTCTTCCTTTCTTTTTCCCTCCTTTCTTTTCTTTCGTTCTTCTTTCTTTCTTTATTTCTTCCCTGCTTCTTTCTTTTTTTTTCCTTTCTTTTTCGTTTTCAGCATTTTCCTTTTCTTCTTGTCTGTCACTTGCATTTAGTTACTAATTCATACCCTATAATATCGGATTCATATTATTACAAAGGCTCAAGTGACAGCAAATATCTTTAGAGATTAAAATTTACTCGTTATGTCTTCAGTTGTGCATTTATTATTATTCCTCTTATTTACCATTCTGCATTTTATTCCTCCACTATATCCGTTTTTTTTATTTCTCCACTATATCCATTTTTTATTCCTCCCCTATATCCGTTTTAATCCTCCACTAAATCCATTTTTAATCGTCCAATATATCCGTTTTTTTATTCCTCCACTATATCCGTTTTTTATTCCTCCAATATATCCATTTTTTATTCTGCCACTATATCCGTTTTTTTATTCCTCAACTATATCCGTTTTTATATTCCTCCACTATATCCGTTTTTTAATCCTCCACTAAATCCGTTTTAAATCGTCCAATATATCCGTTTTTTTATTCCTCCACTATATCCATTTTTTTTATTCCTCTGCTCTATCCGTTTTTTTATTTCTCCACTATATCCGTTTTTTATTCCTCCACTATATCCATATTTCTTCCTCCAATATATCCGTTTTTTTATTCCTCCATTATATCCATTTTTTATTACTCCGCTATATCCATTTTTTATTTCTCCACAATACCGTTTTATCCCTCCACTATATCCATTTTTTATTCCTCCGATTATATACGTTTTTTATTCCTTCACTCTATTCATATTTATTCCTCCACTATATCTTTTTTTATTCCTCCACTATATCCATTTTTCATTTCTCCACGATATCTGTTTTTTGCCTTAGATGACAGGTAGATTAATCCGTCAATTATGCGTGATACACGATTATCCGATCGATGGAAAATCAACAGGAAATAACTGATAACTGACATCCATTAAGCATGGCAAGTGGAACTAGAAAAGTCTACCCCAGTGAGCGAAATAAACGGTTCAGTTCGACATTCCAAGCACCTGAAGAAGGCCGGAGCGTACAACGGCTGACACGTTGTGATAAATATGGCGACAAAGATGAGGACAATAGTCCGAATAATGTAAATAATGTTCATAATAACTCATCTCGGAAATATAGACAGAATCTAAATATTAATATCAAATATTTTAAGGCAAATGTTTTCCCCTTCCTTTTGGGTAGGTTTGTAAAAAAAAAAAAAAAAAAGAATGAAGAGAATTTATTTGCTATAAAATACCTCCCGGATGATGCCCGGTCCTTCGGAATTTGACTATGGTAGGCCTACTGGTATTATTTAGAAGCTAGAGTCACGTGTTAGACGAGTTATATGAACAAAGAACAGGTTTTTCACCAAAATATTCAGGGGTCGCACTATACAAGAAGGCTTATACACTATTATATAAGGTACTCGGAAATAGAACGAAAGAGATACAGATGAATGGTGACTTATTCTTTCTCTGTGTGAGATCGCATGCCTCTGAATGCCAAATTGCGTGGGTGTGAAAGAGAGGACGTATCTATCTGTGCGAGCCACGCGTTGTCATGCATGTGTGAATAGACGCCCTTGTGGGCGCGTGCGCACAATCGCGCATATCCGCAGTTTACTCAGCTGAAAGATGCACGAACAAATCTATTTCGGAAAATGGCTATTTTCGGATGTGAAATCAAAATAGCGATTTAACAGGGAAATAACAATAGAGGAGTATATAAAAATGGTGTGCTTATGTGTATGTGCGCGTACATAGATGTGTGAATGTACATGTGTGTGTGTACATATTTGTACGTGTTTATTTTCAAGTAGGTTGCAACAACCAAGCCACAAAAATCACGAAAGTGTAATTTGTTGTATTGATTTTATCGATTTTTGCGCACAAAATTCGATTCATCGATGGAATGTCTTCGCATATTCACGATTCAATCATTAATTATACGTTACTTCATTTTCTGGAGAATATTATAAAGAAAATATGTCTAAATGTTAAAAAATAATTTGTTTTTTAGTCTTATTTAAACGTTTAAAACCTGACATTCTCATTGCTTCTAACAAGATGAAGCCGACAGTTTTTGCTGAGGTGTAAGATTTTTTTTTAAGCATTTTACCCCAAGCAAGGCGGGAAGCCACTAGGACGCAAGGGATTATAGAGGATTTGGAGCGAGAGCAGATAGGAATGATAGAGGAAAGGATAAGGAGAAGGATAGTGGATAGATCAAGGCAACTGCAGATGTCGATTGACATTACATTTGAACATTTGGAGATTATAGATATCAGAGAAACAGGAATAGTGAAGGAAGTTCCACAGGTGAGAGGTGCGAGATATGAAGCTATTGGATTAGAAGAGGCGGCTATATTTAACAGTTTTAACAGTGAAAGAGTGAGAACGGGATGCCAGCCACGTAGGACGCTTGAATTCGCGAAGTCTGGGAACCAGCGAAAGTAGCTCATAGGAGCAATTACTATGAAAGTATTTGTAAAAAAGACAGAGAGAGGCGACGGCACGTCTGTGAAAGAGAGACTGCAGACGAGATGCCAGATCAGGACCAATTATATTGCATATCCGTCTCTGGATCTTATCAAGAACCCCGAGGCAAACAGATGCGGCTCCAGACTATATATGGCAGCAATACCCCATGCAAGGGCGAATGGTTGATTTGTAGATCTGAAGGATCGATTCCGAGGAGAAATATTTCCTGGCGCGGCACAGGGAGCCAACTTTCCTTGCGGTGAACGAAGCAATTGATTCAAGATTTAAACAGAATTTCGTATATGACATCTTATCCGAAACTAAACCTAAAATTTTAATGAGCTACAACAATTATCTAGATTGAGAACGATATTAGCAATCTAATTTCTAATTTTCTCTAAGAAAACGTATACAACTCCCCTTCTTTCTACACAGATCAGATATCTTTTGAAAGGTCTCTTTATTGACATACTACATATGGAATAATGTCTATTTCATTAATTAATCCTGGGTATGACAATAAACTACATCCGGCAGCAAGGCCTGTGATCGGGAGAATCGAGGTATTAAGGAGCGTGGAGACACCTCTTAATTGCCCGGATGGCAGCACATATTAAATTCCCAACTAAGGACCAATAATGAACCCCCAAAATAAACAAACAAACTTCAAAACGTTTTATAGCAACAATACCAGGAATATATTTTTATTAAAAAAAAATATATTTTTATAGTGAAATTACCTGCCATATATTCTTATAAATATATATTACCAATAATACATTTTTATAGCAAGATGACCAATTATAAATTTTATAGTAGAATCCCCAAGAATACATTTTATAATAAAATTACCAGAAATACATTTTCATAGTAAAATGACCGACAATACATTTCTGTATCACCGACAATACAACACTAAAAATGAAAATAATACATTTTTATAGTAAAATTACCAACAATACATTTCATCATCTACAAACTATATATCTAAAAATATCTACTTGTTTACCCCGAAAGTATATAATTATTTTTAAAATAGCTATAATTGGAAGTATAAAATTGCGATCAAAATACTTAGATTTCTGTATTAAATAAACCATGAATGTTGATATGCCGCTAAATAAAATCAACCAAACCATTTTCCATGACTACTTTATCTAACTAGACATCAGCATTAAAGTTTAACGTTAAGATAAAGGATCCATTTCACATCAACAGTAAAACGCCTCTCCAAAAAGGGCACTTGAATTTGTCATGTTAGTAATAATTCGCAAAAATCGATATGTTGCCGATTGTTTGGAAACAGGTTCTAAGGGACCCATTTTTTTAAACATTGAAATCTTTCAAATCCTTTTCAATTTCTTTAGGTTTCTCGTATGAGTAAGATTAAACTAAGTTTCTCACTGAGTTCCCTAGACGGTAGGATTTACTGTAACAGCAGCTTCTAGATCCTCTGAATATAATCCGCTTGGATAATCCTCTCTTAAATCATGTTCTTTAGAGTAAAATTCGCAGTTTCGTAACGAGAAAACACCTGTATTTCTGTGACTCAACGTATCGACCTCATAACAAACTAAAATTTAATTCTGCCTAAAAAAGATGAAATATTCCATTCTTCCACATCGTTCATTTACTGTAACAGCAGCTTCTAGATCCTCTGAATATAATCCGCTTGGATAATCCTCTCTTAAATCATGTTCTTTAGAGTAAAATTCGCAGTTTCGTAACGGGAAAACACCTCTAATTCTGTGACACAATGCATCGACCTCATAACAAACTAAAATTTAATACTGCCTAAAAAAATATAAATTCTCGTTCTACATCGTTCAGATACCGTGAGAAAGGTCTCGTTATGGATACGCTATATACCAATGGAAAAAGAAGTGAAATAAATTTGGGCTGACAATTTTCTGATGCCTATTTTATCTCACCAGATAAATGAAATGCATTAACGTTTCGTTACTTGACATGACTTTGTCATTACTAACTTTACTGTCCATTCGATAAACGTGGATGACCTCTATTTAGTTTTATATGAAACCCTATTCTATATGACAAATTAATGGCTTTATTTTATTATTACGTGTCCCATGCAAGCGAGTACAAGAGTATGGGATGGTATTGGACTTTTCAGACCGGATAATCATTAGCAAACTTCAGGACACATTCTATATGTGTGCTTACGGTTTGTAATGAACGCGTTTGGGCCCTAATTGTTGCTACAATGCGCTCGCATATGCCGTTTAAGGTCATTTACAGACTTCTAGGTCTTAATGGGAAGTTTGGCAAGGAGCCGTCGTGACAATACCAATATCATGATTAAATTTTCGGCGTAATATATGCGATTGCATATGGCCTTTCTGTCCCTGATTTAGAGACAAACGACATATAGGCTGTGTAAATCATTCAACTGTAGATTTTCACATTTTCGAACAGCCATTTCAGATTGAACTGATGCGATCCCAGATACTTCATCACAGATTTCACTCTCAAGTGAGCTGTTTTTTCCACTTGAACTTTTCTTGACTAAAAACTTCCAATCAGAAATATATGGATCATATATATATATATATATATATATATATATATATATATATATATATATATATATATAGATAGAGAGAGAGAGAGAGAGAGAGAGAGAGAGAGAGAGAGAGAGAAAGAGACGATTGCTAGAACGTTCGCTTTCTGACCGTGAGATACGGGTTCGAATCTCACCATGGTCAATTTGTCAGGAAGGAAAATTTCCTGATATTATCTGACTGGGTAGGAAGTGTGAATTTGTACAAAGTGACTATTATTAAGACTCTTTGATGAAGTGAATCGAGTTCTCGCAGTCACTGTGTGTTTATCTAAAAATAAATACGCTTAAATTCGCCTTCATCTCTGCCTTGCGCCAAAAGCTTAGGGGTAGAATCTCCGTATTGAGTCGGCTTTCGATCCTAGGTAGAGGCAACCGGACGTCTAACCACATTGATTAGCTGTCATACAGCGAAACAGTCTGTCTGTGGATGAGAATATATATATATATATATATATATATATATATATATATATATATATATATATATATATATATATATATATATATATGTATTCAAGGAATAGATACAAATTATTTCCTAAAGGCATTATGAAAAAATAAAAAATAAGAGATGATAACACTTACAGAACAGACCAACCGGTTTCGTTCCCAAGCTCATCAGGGTCGACTGGGAACAATTTAACAATTATTGCAATGTATATTGACTCACACAAACACCCTACATACAATTAAAACATTAAAAAATGAAATGATTAATGCTATGAGGGGAAAAAAAAATTTCAAATGCATGAATATGCCCAGCACATAGGAAAAAAAAATGGGGGAGTGTGGGGGAATGTATATTTTATATATATATATATATATATATATATATATATATGTGTGTGTGTGTGTGTGTGTGCGTGTGTGATAAGATAAACAAGCAAATAAGAAAAGCTTATCAATCTAAAATCTGTTAGAGATATAGAGAAAAAATAGTATTTTTACTTTTCTGTTTGAATTTTATTGGTCATCATGTATCACATGATTTCGACTCTTTCAAACCACCGTTATTATAATAAGAATGGAATGCATGTGATACATGACTGACCAATGAAAATCAAACAACACAAAAGTATTTATTTCTTTTTACGCATATCTCACTTTATGACGAACATTTAAAAAAAAGGGAAGCCTGTTAGATCGATAAATCTTTCCTGTTTGTTCTTTATCTTATAATTTTGTCAGTTTCCGATTCACATTTAATTGCTTACGGCTACATCACATTGATACACCGCTTCCGGTATGATTAAGAAACGTCGACTCTGGTCAGTACTTAGATGAGTGACCGCTTGGAAGTATCAGATACTATAAGCCCTGATGACGGGCGGTGATGTGATGTGATGTGACGGAAAACAGTTCGGGATTGGAAATCGAAGAGTTGGTTGCTATCACTTACGCGCAAATGCCCTAAAATCTCCACCAAGCTATCGGTAAATGGTAGGAAAGACTGGGCCCTATAGTGCTGTTTGGTAACCATTCCAGAAGAGGGAAAATTCTGAATTAAAACCACTGGGGTTAGGTTAAGGCTCCGACCGCCTATCTTGCCCAAAAAACATTACTGCTTCTAAGGCTGCAGTAAATGTTGTGTCCCTATAATCCTAATGGATTCGGGTCTTCTGATCGTCACACACACGAACACACACACAGACACACACACACACACATATATATATATATATATATATATATATATATATATATATATATATAATTTTTATGTATTCGCGGTACTTATTAGGAAGCGCTCAATATCAAAGATAGGGGTATCATAGTTGGATTGATGTGAGATGTGACCTACGTTTCACGCTCTTTTCGATCGTCAGACAAACTCGGATGATCGCAAAGAGGATGAAACTCTCTAAACAACACACACACACACACACACACACACACACACACACACACATATATATATATATATATATATATATATATATATATTTATATATATTATGCCGAATCAGCAGACAGAACTTATTTGTAAATAAATCTTACAGATCTTTCTGAAAAAAAAAATGTATCTATGAATCCAATGAATTCTAAATAAAAGTGAATTTTTCAGATATAAATTTTATATCCCTTTAATTCTTTAACTTTTGAATTTTGATGAAATATTCCAGTCAACCAAGGGATGATTTGATTCTATGGTTTCGATGAAATCAGTTTTCGGGTAAATCATAGAATTATATAATGGTAACTTCCATGATTCTGGTTCGAAATCAAGTAATACATTTTCTAATCATTAGCCGTTTGCAAATAAATTCAGTTTGATGAAACCGCTTTCGATATGTTTACTCATCTAATTATATACTTGTGGGAGTTTTATCTTGAATTTGTTTTCGTGGACACACTTTTTGTTAAATGTATTTGAGCATTAACGATATAAACGGATGATATATATTGTCCAATGGCATATAATGCAAGAAAGAAAATATTCGAATAGATAAGTACAAGAAAACTCTGGATTAATGCGCATTTGATTAATATGTTTTCGATTAGTGCACAGAAATCATTTATAGCAATATTCGATTAGTTCATGAATAATATTTGATTAGTGCGTTAAAACATTCTTCAGTTGAACCATAATAATTGAAAATTGATTTTTCATAGTTACTGTTTAATTAAAATTTTCTAAAATTTAAGAAAAGGAATATGGGCAACCATTTTGTTTATCAATTTTTGTTAATATTCGCTGAATGCGTTTTCGATTTGGTGCGTATTTTTAATGTACAAACTAGCTGTACTAATTGGCGGGTGGCTGTATATACGCCCACATAACTCTTAATCTTCCTCTAGCTCTCATGCTTATGTTTTAAAAGGAATTATATTCGAAAATCTCTTATTTTTCTTCTTACTTTCCCCCTTTCTTCTCCTCCTGTTCATTTAATATACCTGGCTGAATTGTTCCACTTTAATAAGAACTTTCAGTCTGAAGAGATGAGTTTAAAAATATTCACGAAATAAATTATAACTGAAACGGAACTTCAAATTTTAATTTTACATATATATGTGTGTGCTTGTGTGTATATATATATGTGTGTATATATGTATATATGTATATATATGTATAAATCTCTCTTTCTCTCTCTATATATATGTGTATGTTTGTGTGTATGTATATATATATATATATATATATATATATATATATATATATGGGCAGGTCACTTGGTGCACATGGATAATTCAAATTTGCCTAAATGTTCCTTGTATTGTGGTGCCGGCTAGCGTCCCAGGCACAAACCTAGAAAGCGCGTTAAATATTGCATATCCCAATCTCAAATCTCTTGGGATATCAATTGGTAACTGGGAACTAGAGGCTGAATATCGACATTCGTGGAGAACGGTAGTTCCTCAAATTTGTAACCAGATTGAAGAGGACAAGGTGGAACATGTTAAGATTAAGGCAAAAGTAAACTTGAAGCTCTATTTTCCACGCTAACCTTACAACATTTATGTAGTTTATGTGCTAATTTTGCTCTTTCAAACAGAAGGTCATCAGAGTCACCTTAGACCTCATCAGGCTCGATCCATTGAAAGTAGCCAGAAATCAATCTGTTTGGCATTTTGTACACTGTGCCATAAAGTATTCAAGTCAGCTTCTGTATTAAAAAGGCGCATGAAAATTCATGTTGATGCCATTCCCTTTGAACTTGGGGGATCTCCCTTTCAGAAGCAACATTTGCGCAAAAGCTTGTAAAACTAAGGCTGGTTTAAAAAGTTATCTGCGCTCTCATGACCTGTGAGTCTGAAAGTTATAAAAAAAGAAAATAAATTTGTTATCGAGATGGTCGTCTTCTGTCAAAAGATGATAATCACTATATATATATATATATTTTTTTTTGTGTATGTGTGTATGTCTAATTATGTCTGGGTGCTTATGTATTATAATCTGATTGTGTTTTTGTTGTTTTGCGCGTGAGTTTAAGACCACATTCACACACTTTAGAATAAAAAATATATATACATGTATTGTCAAATGACCGGATATATTGTAGCGTCTTGTCGAACGTAATTTCAATGAAGAAATGAATTGAATAAACATATATATTTTTTCTTTTCTCAATAATTTTGTAGTTTTTAAACTTAATAGTGAGTAAAGTTGGATTTTAAAATTGCCAGTTTTTAATTTTAATATTAAATTTTATCATATAATTTTATAATTATGGGTTAGTATAAATTATTTTTAATATTACACGTATTTAAAGATCTGAAAAGCTATTATAACATGATTTCGTTGTCAAGTTTTTTGAATCTTTCTATACTTCGTTTTTGATTGGTTATTCTAGCTTTTGTAACAATGTTTCCACCTAGTGTAGGATCGTTAATTAATCTGAAAACTTTTAAAACCATTTATTTTCTTTTCAACATCATCACTTGATAAGAAACAGATTGTGTTGAAACAAAATGGCTATTTTTGTAGTGATATTATAACATACTTATGTTATAATTTTTTTAAAAATAAAATATATATATATATATATATATATATATATATATATATATGCATGCATATATATATATGTGTGCGTGTGTGTGTGTGTGAGAGAGAGAGAGAGAGAAAGAAAATATGAATAAAAAGTTGATGTATGAATGACATTTAAAAATACTCAATACAAAACAGAGAAATATATTATGTCCTCCTTTAGATTTCGGAAAAGAGGTAACGCATTATTTTTAAATTTCCTTAAAATCATTTTAATCACCAGTTACACACCATAGCCTGAAGAAGTACAATCATAGTATTGAAACATGGAATCTTTTGTGTAGCAATTTCGAAATGTTTTATTATAATCTCTGATAATACTTACATAAACACACACACACACATAAATACACACACACACACACACACACACACACACACACACACACACACACACACACACACACATATATATATATATATATATATATATATATATGATTCCCAGATTCACACGCTTGTGCATATATATAGTCGCATCAACGTAAGCGCACTTAGTCTGATGAAGTCCCCAAAAGTCTGAAAAGACACATAAATTATTTTCTACTTTGTCATACATCTTTACTCCATAACTTTTCTTGAGTCTGTTTCATGAATATTTTGTTCAGTATGAAACGGGGCGTCACCGATTGGTATTGACAATTGACATCAATGATCACTATATATATATATATATATATATATATATATATATATATATATATATATATATATATACGAATCATTCACACATGGTTGCATCTATCTCTGGCGCTACATAATTGTTTGGCAGAGTAAATAATGATCTCCGTTTACCATTGCGTAATGTCAGATTTATATAAATTTCGAAAATTGAAATGTGTATTACAAGAGGTAGATATTTAAAAAAAAAATAAACATATGCTGCGTAAAATAAATGAGTTTTAATGTTGTTGTAGCCATTATTTTAATTTTAATTTACTATATACCCTAACGTGCCAAAAGTCATGAGTTAGCAGTTTGCGAAGTTAATGCCTAATTGCGCCATCATAGTTTGACATCAGGGAAATGCCGGCAGCTATATCATTTACATTCAAACAACTTGAAATTCGGTATAACCCCCATTTGACACTAATTTCACTTTGAAGAAGGGATGGTAATTAGAATCAGGTGGATAGGTCATACAATTTCTGAAATTGTAGGGAAATTTGAAATTCCTCGACCTAAGGTTTAACTCTAGCTTAAATATCTGATAGAAAGTCTTTTCGATCACCGTAGAGAAGTGAGTGGCCGATCAAGTGTTTTAATGATCGTGACCAGAGATGTCGTGTTTCTGTAGTTGCATTCACATCCATATTTAATGCAATTGGTATTAGATGCACACCCAGCTGTTCAGTTCAGCTTCCTTGAAATATGGGAGCAGAAGACCCGTCTGGGTTCTCTTGTTAACACCATGGTACTTGATATAGCGCCTTATTTTGACTCGTGGCGTCTCTAATTGGATAATTAGCAACATGCGGTGCTGTCCGTTGTTGCGGGTTTATGAATGAACAGGAAAAGTAGGACAGAGAAATTGAGAAAGAAAGAAGGAAAAGTTAAACATGGAAAAATAATCAAAGAATGAATTAATGAAAAAGTAAACATGGAAAAATGAAGAAAGAAAGAAAGAAAGGAAGAAACATAAATGTTAAACAAAGAAAAATTCAAGAAAGAAAGACAGAATAAAAGAAATAGTAAATTCATAAAAGGTAAACATCGAAATATGAAGAACGTTAGAAAGAAAGAAACAAAGAAAGAAAGAAAGACAGAAACAAAGAAACAAAGAAAGGAAGGAAGAAAGAAAACGGAAAACTACACGAAAGAAAAATAAAAGAAAGCATAAATTAATGAAAAGTTAAACATGGAAAAACGAAGGAAGAAAGAAAGAAAGAAAGAAAGAAAGAAAGAAAGAAAGAAAGAAAAGTTAAACAGAAAAATTCAAGAAGGAGAGAATAAAAGAAAGAATAAATTAATGAAAAGGTAAACATGGGAATATGAAGAAAGAAAGAAATAAAGAAAGAAAAGGTAAACAGAAAAATTCAAAAAAGAAAGAATAAATTAATGAAAAGGTAAACATGGGAAAACGAAGGAAGAAAGAAAGAAAGAAAGAAAAGGTAAACAGAAAAATTCAAGAAGGAAAAATAAAAGAAAGAATTAATTAATGAAAAGGTAAACATGTGAATATGAAGAAAGAAAGAAAGAAAGAAAGAAGAAAGAAAGAAAGAAAAAAGAAGAAAGAAAGAAAGAAAAGGTAAACAGAAAAATTCAAAAAAGAAAAGGTAAACAGAAAAATTCAAGAAAGAAAGAATAAATTAATGAAAGGGTAAACATGGGAATATGAAGAAAGAAAGAAAGAAAGAAAGAAAGAAAGAAAAAGAAAAAGAGAACAGGAATATATATAAATGATGGGGATGAATGTTAAAATGGCGAAATTTAGAAAGCAAAAAAAAAAGAATAAGAAAGAAAAATAGCGAAAATTAAGTGAAAAATCTAGCAAAAATAGAAAGAAAGAAGAAAAAGAAACACTGAAAGAAAGAACGGAAGCTAAAAATAGAAAAATTAGCCAAAGTAAAAAAAAAAAAAAAAAAATAGGAAGAAGAAAAAGAGTAACAAAAAAGAAAGAAAGAAAGAAAGACATATAAGAGACCGAGATGAAGGGAAGAATTAAGAAAACAAGAAAAAATAATTTAAGAGAAATTTACAAACGAAAAGAAACAGAATGAAATGAAAATAATTTCTGAAGATGGGGTCGAAATGATGCAAATAAAAGTAAAAATCAATAAAAATAAAAGAACAGAAAACGAAAAACCTGAGACTCGTGAGAGACAAAAAGAAGAAGCGAATAATTCAAGATAAAAACGAAGTATAAATCTTCGAAATTTAATTGAAAATTTAGATAAAAATAAAGGATGAAGGAACATATTGCAGCGATAAAAACTAATCGATAATGAACTAAATATAGATAAAAGAGAACGAAGAAAACACCCGAAAATAAAGGGAAAATTCATCCATGAAAATATGAAGCATATTTGACAAAAATACTATGTATGGAACAAAAGAAAATTAAGATGAAAAAAATACGACGTACGAAAAGCAGAATGATATAAATATAATAGACAGAAAACAAAAATGTTTAATTGAAATTCAAGAGCAAGAACGAAAGAAACTAGATAGATAGATATATAGATAGATAGATAGATAGATAGATAGAGAGAGAGAGAGAGAGAGAGAGAGAGAGAGAGATATGCAAGAAAAGAGGAAGAAACTGATCGAAAGAAAATCAGGCCTAACACTCTGATGATGTAATCAGAATGTATTCATGAACTGGATTCAATTGAACAAAAAGAGAGAAAACATGGCGTTTCCATTCACAACATTTTCGATTGAAAGTTCAAACTACTTTTTGTTTTCTTTTGATTCAATGGAAGCCCAGTGACATTCGATTGCCTTGCCCTTTTTTTTCTCAGAGTATTAGCAATGTAAAGAAAATGTACTTGATTTATTCATATTTTTTAAATGGAATAACACCGTACTGCCAGGCAAAAATCCCTTAGAAATTAGCACTCCCTGTCGTAGGCTGCAAAGATCACTGCGCGTCGATATTAGGGACTGACATTATCAAATCAACAGTGACCTTCAACAAGTTTTTTTTTCTATGGATTCTAACGAAACATTACAGTAAACAAACTTATTCACAAATATATATATATATATATATATATATATATATATATATATGAGGAGAGTGAGTACACCCAAAAATGTATACACACTCCAAAAATGGACAAATTTTATAGATATTGTATTACTAAATTTATCCAGGCATCACAAGATTAATACAAACCTATTGGAATTCTACAAGCGATCCTCAAAATGCTGGTCTTTTATTTCCAGACATTTATTATTATGGTAATTGCTAAGATGAGTTCTTCAATACAGTACGTAGACTTTGGAATTTAATCAGTACTAGAATCACGTCCAGATGAAATCAATTTAGTGTTGAGCTGGTTACATGCAACTGTAAATTCTCAACCAACAGTTTCTTTTCTCGTACTTCACTCTTGTGGAATCCCGTTCTGGCCCCATCCTTTCCAGCCAACTATAATCTGCAGAAATTTAGATGCAATACCAATCGCTATCTATTGTTTTACTGATTACTCTTTCCTCTTCCTGCGCATTATTAATGTTTCTCTTCGTAATTCTTGCATCCTGTTTCTACTTGGGTCTTGCATGTGCTCATACCGATATATATATATATATATATATATATATATATATATATATATATATATATATATATATATAGATGAGCTGTGATACAGCGAAACAATATTACACAACCGAATGTCTCAAGCCCGGATTGAAACCCAACCGATTTGGTGTTAGTCAGAGTCTCTACCACTGAGATATCTTCACTCGACAGAATGAGTCAGACAAATCAAGCGTATTGTTTTTACAAATGTAAACAAGCCACAAGCAACCGAAGTGCTCCATTCATTTTACTGCAGATCTTCGCATTAACGCAGGTGGTTCTTGTTTTAAGAATTAGCTTGTAATTCTACAGTGCTCAATTGAAAATATATTTTCAAGAGCTAATATATATATATATATACATATATATATGTTTACATATATGCATTCATATATATATATATATATATATATATATATATATGTGTGTGTGTGTGTGTGTATGTAGTACTCACTACTAATACAAAATCAGTGAAAACTGTGAAATCATTACTCCACACCATTTGATCTCGATAAAATCAATTAATAATAATTAAATTATAAATGAAGAAAGAACTTTACTTAGTTTTCTCTATCTTTACAACATCTTTCTTTCAAATTCTATTTTAAATGATCAAAGAATGTTTTCTTTTGTGATTTGCAGATGAAGTTTTAATATTTTATTACATTTATAAATGAATCCTCTTTAAGAATATACAATGCTACGAAAGCGACATGCATCGATCGTAAGCTGAGAGAAGAACATTCGAAACATGATAAAGCCAACAAAGGAAATACTGTTTTAGGAGAAGCCCTTATGAATATCTAGTCGTATCAAACATTTTATGACACTTTGTGTTAAGTCAGGTTGTATTTAGGTGACCGAACATATATTTAAACCGCAGTACATTTGCTTGAATTGGATATAAATATAAAATTTAGGATTTAAAGTGCTGCTTTTGAACAATTTCTGTTTGTAACCAGTTTATACCTACCGCAAAAATCGGCAAAGAATTATACAAATTAAGATAATATATTAATTATAGTTTCATAAAATCCCCAAAATCTCCAGTCGAAGACATTAAATACATTTAAAACACAATGAAACCACTACAATAAAAATATTTAATTCCGAAAAAAAGATAAGTTCTAAATATATACCTTAAAAGTAAATGTAAAAGACAAATAGACATAGATATACAAAGAAAATATACAGAATTTACTAAACTTCACCAAAAAACTCATCTACTGAAATAATTATTCATTAGCTAAAAGAATTTAGAATTAAAACCACAATTACAAGATCTAACATAAAGCGCCTAATCGATAAACAACAGAATATTAAATATAATTGAAATGATCGTCTGAAAATATATATATATATATATATATATATATATATATATATATATATATATATATATATATAACAACAATAATAATGGACCCTTTCGTCGGTTTTGACGTATGAGGATCTGAGAGCTAAATGATTCAGTTAGGAAAGTTTATGCGATAAACTCAAGTGGCATTTAAGACACGCTATATATATATATATATATGTCATCAAGTTTAATGACGTCATTCATGACCATGTGAAAGAAAGAAATATTATCAACAGAACTACACGTTTAAATGCATTGCAATATGTTTTAACTGGTTTGAATTGTAATTTTTTTGAGTATGGTTTGTTTTGTTCTACAGTAGATGGCCTCCAATATATATATATATATATATATATATATATATATATATATATATATATAGAGAGAGAGAGAGAGAGAGAGAAAGAGATATTAATATTAATTGTAATTTTTTGAGTGTGGGTTGTTTTGTTCTAATGTATATGGCCTTCATATATATATATATATATATATATATATATATATATATATATAATCGGCCTGCGTCTGCTATTCTGCGACCAGTATCGTCGCATAGGAAACTTCTATGTAAACAAAACAGGTGGGTATCTTTGACGCTGAATATCCATATATCCATTCTGATTCTGGCTCACGTGAGCCGAAAACTTAGATTGACGACCATTATAATAAAGAAATATGCAAATGTTGGAAACTTTTTCTTAATTCTCTCTTGAAGCTAAAGCCATTATACGACAGTTGGAACAGAGCATGATAAAACATAATCGACATTCGTTGTCTGTTATATTGTTAAATTTAACAATATATCTTTGAATAATTATCAGTTTTTATATATATATATATATATATATATATATATATATATATATGCGTTAAATATATATAAATGCTTCATATATGTTATATATATGCACTATATATATGACTGTGTATATATATATATATATATATGTGTGTGTGTGTGTGTGTGTGTGTGTGTGCATGTGTGTGTATTATTCTATCCTGTCTTACTTGTTAACTTACAAAAATAGAATTAAATAGAAGCAATACCTACGTGTAATAAAGTTTGAATGCATTTATTTGTATTTTTACCAAGTTTTGAATTTTTTAATATTTAAATTCTATATTTCGTGCATTATATGCGTGTGTTCGTGTGTTTGTGTGTACGTGCACATGCGTGTGCTTAATGCGAGGGACATAGTTATATGATGCGAGTACCTTTACAATAAAGCCGGCATTTTTGCTAATGAGCGGTACTGAGTCTGCAGTAGGTTGAACGTGTCACACTCAGTGAGTCAAAATCGTCAGTTTTTTTTTTTGTCGTCTTTTTGGAGGATCAAAAGTATTGATGTTACTGTATTTTTATCTTGATTCTGAACTGGTTTAATATCTTTTTTTTAAGTCACGTGCTGCGTTCCCTTCTAACTCTGCGCCTAACTTCACATGACTAGCAATATTTTTATGGCTTTGAATTGATGTTTCCTGTGTTTTTGACACCTTGGCCATGATTCTCTTTTTTGCTCAATATTTTATAAACAGATGAACTAATTCCTAAAGTTTGCATTTTTGAAATGTCGAGTGGCTAAATATTATAGCCAGTCATTTCTTGATTATTATTCGTTCAGCTATTAAAGATTTTATTATTATTTTTATTTTATTTACGTAAGATGCCTCTCGAGTTGTACCATGTTAAAAATCATTCACTGGTCTCTATCAAACTAACAAAAATAATCCAGCATATCATGGCGATTGCTCTCCTCTTGGTAACTCGATCACATGAATTTAAAACTCGACTGCTAGGTCTCATTGTGTTACGTTGAAATAGCTAGATATAGAGGTACGTTTAATTGTAATAACTTCCTTTTTCATTTTTAGAACTCACTTCCGGTTTCTAACTTCCATTCTACCTACAATCTTCAAAAATTTAAATTCAACTCCAGTCGCCATCTTCTGTCTTCCTGATCTTGCCTTTTAATTGTCACTTCTCCTCATTAAAGTCTTCTCAATCTCTTTCAGTTTCAGAAAACTGCGGACATCTTAGTGACATTATCGACTTTTTGGGAGTGAAATGATGTTTTGAAAAAATCGAAGAAAAGAGAATTCATGTTTCACAGTCTCTTGAACAGAGTTGGACAAAGATATAAATGAGAAAGCAGAGGGGAAGAAAACAACAGGTCATAATACCAAATCAAGTAAAATAAAAGATGACAGATGACTCATTTTAAGGAAGAAGATGAAAAATCTCTCTCAACTATGATTTCTAAGTCTATCAATGACGAAATGTGTATTGTTGCAAAAGTTTCAGTCTGAAAAGTGTCCGAGAATAAATGTCTTGAGTCTTAAAAATTACAAGGGGAAGTAGCATTTTTGTTCAGAAAGAAAAAACACCAGAAATTTCATGGTTTTTCTATGTAATATTTATTGATGAAAACAAGTTTGAGATGGTTAGCGCTGATCAGATATGGTGTATCCGATATGATGTAGAATATCCGGGAAGGTGTATCATCATTTTATATATTCTGTTAGGGGAAATAGATTGCCTGGTCTTTGAAAGAGAGGGTTTTCTAAAAAAACGATGGTGGGTTTTAAGAATTAAAAAAAAAGAATGCGCAGGTTTATTATTGATTAAGGCACAAAGTTATTATTAATCAAGTACGTGTTTCCTATACGAATATATATATATATATATATATATATATATATATATATATATATATATATATATATATATCTGATATGATATGATATTTATGTTGGTCGTACCACAAACTTGCTTTCACGACGCTTGACACTACATTTGAATGATAACTCGAAAAATTTTAGGCATTTAAAAAACATGCCTGACCGCATACACAATTCCGGAAAATGCTTGTTGAAAACACAACTATACTTACACATGAACACAATAAACAAAAACTAAAAATTCTTGAAGCTATATACATAAAACATTTGAAAGCTAACCTGAACAAAATAAACTATGAAATCTCCACAAATATTCTTAAATGCCTACAATTGGTAACAAAAGCCATAGGTTTATAGCAACGGTTTCCCATACTTAATACTTCTCGAATTCACTCTCGCGTGGTCATGCATGACGTCATGAGCTGCGGTGCTATTTTCGCTTCCAGCGTTTTATATGCACGAGTTTGTCTTTGCTTGAAAATCTTCCATGTAAACAGAAACAGACTATCATCACAGTCTTGTCCATGTATTGTTTAATATATTGTAATGTAATTGTCATCTTTGATAATAGCTTATGTAAGCCGAAAGCTTAGCTTGGATTAAAAAAATATGTATCAATAAGAATTTACATAAAATTAATAGACACCACTTGTCTATACTATTTAATGAAACATACATCATTATATATATATATATATATATATATATATAGTTAATTTATTAAATACATTTTTATTTATGTTTAACGTTGTTATTTTATAGATACAAGTATTTAAGCAAATGCTCTGTTTATGATAAACAGTATTAAATAACATTTACCGGCCTGAATGTCCGAGAAATTTTCATAGAAAATATTCGTTCATAGACAGGATTCGAACCTGCATCTATACGGAATCGGAATGTCATAAACAAATGACGTCATATGTTAATCATAATAATATGTTAGTCATAAGTTTATCATAAACAGAGCATTTGCTTAAATACTTGTATCTATAAAATAACAACGTTAAACATAAATAAAAATGTATTTAATAAATAAATTGTCGGACCTCGTCCATTTCTTAACATATGACGTCATTTGTTTACATTCGATACGCCAGAGCAGTTATGAATGTACGAGATTCATGGAAGATTGTAGTTTATAACAGTAAATTCGACCTTGTCTACCATAAGGTTCATGGTGGCCGAGTGGTCAAGGCACGTCAGCGTATATGACGGTTCCGTATAGGATGCAGGTTCGAATCCTGTCTATGAACGAATATTTTCTATGAAAATTTCTCGGACATTCAGGCCGGTAAATGTTATTTAATACTGTTTATCATAAACAGAGCATTTGCTTAAATACTTGTATCTATAAAATAACAACGTTAAACATAAATAAAAATGTATTTAATAAATAAATTGTCGGACCTCGTCCATTTCTTAACATATATAGTTAAGTTATGAAGAACTTGGTAAACAGAATGGGTAATTCCAAGGAGGATGAAATCCAGAGAGCTCAATGTGAATACAGAGCTAATATTTAATGAAAAGCAGACCACTTTAAGGTACCATTACAATAATTTATTTCACCAAAATCCTTTTTAAGGGACCCCGGATCATCGTTTAATTACCCAACCAATTGTATTTCCATAATATAGAAAGAGAATTACGGTAACAATAAAGTCTATATTATTTTAACATTTAATCTAATTTATGAATGCAATTTTTATTTATAATTATATGGGTAAGCTTAATTAAGGTTTAGGTTTCATTATTTAATAAAATTTGAGGATAATATTAAAGATTTTGTTTTCTTCTTATATGTATCTCACAAACCTATTCATGTAAATCCATACATACATACGCCTATTAACATGTGCATATACACACATAGACACACGTGCAACAATATACACAAATGTTCATCCATCTCTATACATAAATTATATATATATATACATTTCTCAATCATTACCTATATTTTAATATTTGAAATTTATTTAGATTTTAGTTTGATTCTATAGTTAAAGTTTAACTTTAGGTGACTTCTGAAATGCCTCATTATTAAAGGAATTTCGTTAATATTATTATTACTATTAATAGTTAAAGAGTGGGATATTTAAATTTAAATTTAAATTATCAATTTTAAAATGAAACTCCCTTAAGAAGATAAAAATAGACTCTCAAAATTCTTATTATAGAACATTAAAAGAGAAAGTGATATTAAATATTAAAAAGTGTAAATTTAAAATACCATTAGAAAGACCGAATTACTTCCATATAAAACTAATCCATACACATATACATAAGTGTTACCTGATGATTCGGAGTCCCTTAAAAAGGATTTTGGTGAAATAAATTATTGTAATGTTACCTTAAAGTGGTCTGTTATTCATTAATTTTACACATATATATATATATATATATATATATATATATATATATATATATATACACGCACACACAAAGCGTTGTGTCCGTGAATCCGTGAATCATAAACAGCCTGAAGTAATAGGTAGCAATTACTGTAGATACCTTCTTTTTCTAGCATGCGTATTATGACTTATATGAAATATTACATAGTACGGTTTCCCTAATATTGTGGTAATTATCATCACCACCATACTGTGACGTCACCCTGGTCCTGCCCGCGTGCTATCGTGTGACGATCTAACCCTTGGCTGATTCAGATGGAAATCTGGTTAGATTCGGCATCAGCTTTGTCGTTCCTAGCTCGCCTCCAACGTCTGGTTACCGAAGTAACTGCTTTGATTTCTAGTCTAACATACCCACGTTGTGATTTGATCTTAGGTAGACGAAATCAATCAGGCGTCGAGCCGTAGTGCAAGCCGAATCCGGGGCAAAGTTGATACCGCACATGTAAAAGAAAATTATGTAACAACTCAAAAGATTCAAATGTGTTGAAAAAAATAACAAGTATCTTTATATCTGGTTGCTGAATACAGAACTACGTCTTTCTCCCAAACCGCTTCTATGGATTCGTGACACTTTGCGTTTCTTAGGCGAGTCTTAATTGTTTTTCAATAAACTGGTCTTTGGTATCTTCAGGTGATATTCGTAAAACTTGTTTTGGTGGTGTGAGTCTAAGTTGTTCTTCAAAAATAAATTGTTTTTGGTTAGAAGTCTAAGTCGGAATGCGTGGAAATCTTTCAGTCAGCTCCTGCGAGGCTGGTCTCCGAGCTCACAGCTCAACTGCAACTCAACTCTGTGACTCCAACTGTTACCAACAGTGTTATGACTGTGACTGCCTCTTTGCTCTAGGGACGTTCGTTTATATGGACGCCGACCCAAATCGGGTGGGGGCCTGTCGTGGTTTGGGTTCCTCGATAATTCCAAATCTGCAATAAGGATTTTCTTTGTTTTCGGACAGGAAAATTTATCACTTCCCATTTTTTTGGAAGTCAATTAATTTCTGTTTTCGAGATAAAATACGTTTAATATTTCTAAATTCTTATAACTTTTACATAGAACGCTGAAGGTAAAATAACGAAGTCCAAAAAGCCTTCCGCAAGAGGGCCCCTAAATTCCTCCTAAAGAGCCGCTTCTAGGCTAGTCTATAATATAACTGATAAATAGTTTTTAAATTTATGGGAAGAATATTGATATTTAAGTTTATGTCAATTGTAATATTGTAGTTTCCCTCTGTAAAGAGGTCTTCAAATGTTAAATTGTCAGGGCCTCTTAAATTTTAAATTTTAATCTAAATTTTCATCCGCAATCATTATTAATACTTAATTTAATATATATTTTGCATAATGTGATTTATAATTCATTTATATTGTATTAATTTGGTCTTATTTATCTATTTGGTTTCTTGTTATTTATTTATTATTTTTATACTTCTATTTAAAAAAAATCATCTATTTAATACGAATTTAATAAGTATATTCTCTGTTTTTTATTCATTATTTTTTAAATTATCTATTATTTAATTAATATTTATATTCTGTGTTGTTCATACAAGAAAAAAGTGTTTATTAAACCTTTTTTATTAGGGTTTATCAGAAAAATTTTATTTTAAAATTTTAAATAAATAATAAACATAAAAAAATTGCTCAATATTATCAAAGAAAACTTTTCTAAATTTTAAAGATTGTATTTCTTTATGTAATTTCTCATTTTGAACAAGAGTGAAAATGTTAAATATAGGTCACGGTCAGCGCATGTCTCGACGAATTTGAAAAAAAATTCATCTTGATTTCTCTCTTTAATAATCATTTACTTCTTCCCCTCACAAGTTTCTTCTTCTCTTTTTTCTCTCTTTATCTTTCTCTAACACCTCCCATGTTAAATAAATTTCCCTTAGTTGTAAACTTCCCTCCTCTCTCTTCCTATTTGCAAAAGCATTATGATACATTTTTTCACACACACACACACACACACACACACACACACACACACACACATATATATATATATATATATATATATATATATATATATATATATAGACAGTCGACGCTTTTCAGAGATTTATATTTTGATAAGATTCGATAGCGAGACTCTCGATAATTTTTCTTCGGAATAAATTATATATATATATATATATATATATATATATATAATCATCTCACCCTAGAAACTAATCAAGAAGCTGCACTCCAAAAGGTAACATTACCCAATTCTTCTTTATAAGGTCATCCTAAAATTAAATATACAAAACCAATGCGATGAAACGAATATTCAGGATGAATTGTGACTTCGTGTATCGACCCCTTCTAAACAGTTTCGCCTACCCACATTCTCTCACAAAACTTAGTTTTAAGGCAAGTTCCAGGGATGACAGACACTATGGGATCATCACCCATGGTATCAGGAAGTCACTTCCTTGAAAAATCCTGAGTTAAATGATGAACTTCTCAGAGATAAAACGTTAATATTCGAAACATTTTGACACACACCCAGTAGCATAATATAAAATAAACGAACCTGGTTCATTATCAGGAACGTATAAAAAGTAGCGGTTAGTTTATTCTTATTAAAGAAAAAATGTTCTTATATTTTTCCATTAAGGTTTACCCAATACAAGGCCTAATATATACTCCAAGAAGAGGGTTCTATCAGTTAAGTGACACAGTGAACACTTTCTTACCACCTGATATAGCAATGGATTCAGAATCGTCTAAACACTTCATGTAAGCCCAGAATTTTATCCTGTGAAAGCGCAAAGATTCCTGAAGATGACATGGAAAAGGTCTCTCAGATGTTTAATGGCGAGAAGTTTAGTTTAGGAGCATTATAATTAACAAGGTATCTTTTGCCCCAGGTAACAAAATCATTGAAAGTCCTATCGGACATCAGTTGCCAATTTGACCTTGTGAAACTTTACTATCGAGACAGGATTAATTTATTGTGTCATCAGCGTAGATACCATGTTAACAGTTGTGGCAATTGGGAAGGGCCTTCATGCAAATTAGAAACCAGGTAGGACCAAAAATGGAGCCTTAGGGGACACCTGAATAAGCAAGGAAAGATTTAAACGAGTAGCCGTTCAGGTTAAATTTCATTTCACGATTTGATAGGATACATTATATCAGTTCGAAAAATCGAGGACATCATAACATTTCAGCTTGTAGAGAAGATCTGTTGAATGCTTTCGAGATGTTCAAATATACAACATGCGTTTCATCATTCTTCTCTAGAGATATAATCTTTCTGAACTTATCATCAGTACACCAGCAGTTGACCCGGATATACGAAAGCTCTATTGTTTGTCTGAAGGAAAAGGCCCTGCGATGTGAGATGCATAACCAGTCCAGCACTGATTACGGCATCTAGGACTTTGCTCAAAACAAGTAGAAGTTAAATAGGGCGAGGGTTCTTATAACTGGAAGTGATACCATCAGATCCACATGTGGTGATCCAAATAAGAGATGATAAAAATCATAAAGGGTTTCAAGTTCTAAGCGGGGAGTTAGGCAGAGATGAGTCAAGACGAGAATTTAAGAATTTACGGGCAAAGCATTCAATCTTATCAATTGAAGATGTTAACAGCACAAACCGACTGAAGTGAGTAGGAATAGAGACCATACAATTATTTAATACACTATAACAGAGACGCCATTAATCACGGGTAGCAAAGTTATTAGATAGAATACGGTGCCATGTTCTCTCAGAAAAGTCTTAGCTCCTTCGAGGACTCGTTTACATGTATTACAAGAAGCAACGGATAGGTGTCTATTGTGATGAGAGTTGTCACGTTGGTATAGCCTAAAATATTTGTTCCTCTTGTCTAGAGCGACAAGACATGCTTGTGTGAACATTGGAGAACATTGAGACTCTTCATGCTGTTTTCGAAAAAGAATGAAAGCATCCATACTATCTTTGAACCAAGAGGATATCCCAGTGGTGCTATTCTCAATTTGAAGGTTAACGACGTCAGTCCAGTGCGTGGGACTCAAAAAAAAATTACGGGGTGAGTCCCAATCAACATGCTGGTAAAGGAAAGATGTCTTATGAATAGGATGTTTTTGTTTAATAGATAATCAGAAAGAGATATCAGTAGATACTACAGAGTGATCCGAGCTTTCAAGAGGAGAGTGTAGCGAAGGTCGGTAAGAGCGAGGAGTGGATTTAAAAAATATATAAATTAGGGAAGCCTGTTGCTCGGTTTTCCTAGTAAAACAAGTAGTGAAATATAAGATTTGAGCAAGGGATTGGGCAATGGAAAAATTTAACGTCTGAATTCCGGCAACATCAGTACCATTACAATATGTTACATATTAAAATCACAGAAGACAAAGATGTTCTCAAATGGATGGAGAGAAGTGTCTTTTTTATACTGTCAGAGATTTTATCTGAAATTCTGCAGTCCTAAGAAAAAGGGGATCGTTAAAGGAAAAAGTAATACAGAATGTAATAAAGAAAGACAAAAGGACATGGGCGTGTTGTCTGTTGACCCGAGATAGAATTCACTTGCCATGGGAAGAATAATCCAAATGTAAACATCAAGTTTATACATGTGAGTGCTGGAAAAGGACGCACGTCCGGCTACGGCAAACGAAGGCCTTCGACAAACTTAGGCATTTAGCGATTTCTTAACTTGCCTCTTAAGGGACTTACGCACTTGCCTCTTAGAAGTGGTCCCATGATCGCTGTCCAGGCACGGAGTCGAAAGCCTATTTAGGCATTTAACGCAGGAAACGCTCTTAAGGGCCATCGCAAACGAAGGCCTTCGATGAAACTACGCACCTCTAAGGCGCATTATATGGGAGCTACGGCAAAGTGGTCGAACTTAGGCATTTAACGATTCGACTGATAGCCTGGAACAGAGAAGTCATTAGTAGCAATGTAGAAATTTAAGTTTATTTGTAAAGGTGCAATGATATCCGGCGACTGTTCCATTGGCACCTTGCATTTATTGAAATATTCATAGAAAATGAGTTAATTTTTTCTTATTCAGTTTATTAAACAGGTTGTTAATTTTTTTTTAAAACGGAAAATAACTGAGTTGAATTTAGGATCCTAAGGAAAGAAGAAGGAAAAGAAAAAGAAAAGAAAGAAAGAGAAATTTGACGCGATTAGAGATAGGGGCGTGTGGTCGACTTTATTTTTTTTTTTTAAAACGAAATAACACATGATATCCAGATGTCGGTTAAGGCTCTTGCATGGAAAATTATCAATTTGGGGAAGAGAAATTTTATTTTTTTTCTTTTGAACAATAGAAACCGATCTGAGAGAAAAGTGTCTTTGGGTTGGGGAAGTGACCAGTGAAACGATATACGGAATTGACCTGTTAAGAATTGGACAACGTTAAGAAAGTAGAGATATTTCGACGCAAGATTTTCGACTATCAGGAAAACAAAGAGGTAAAAAAGAAAAGCAATTGTTTTGGACCACAGAGGGCGCCAAGAAGGCGGAAAAGATCCTTTTCTAAAAGTCAAGACTAATTAGCAGCGGGCTGTTTGACAAATGAAAGAAACTAAAATTGTCATTTTGCGTTCGAAAAAGGGCAAAAATTTTAGTAACCACGCCCGCAAACAGAGGGGAGAGGATGTTTTACAATCACGTGACCGCGGAAACGATTCAATAACTTTGGACGAGGCGGTCACGTCAGGCTGCGGAAAAAAAGAAGAAAGAAAGGTTCGAGAGCGATCACCTGACATGAGAGAGACTAAGAGAAATAGATAGCCGCCATTTAAGAGCTTATTTCCCCAAAGCAGGGGTGAAAAAATAACGATAATTTCAAAATTAATACGACTTTTGGAATTATCGAGAAAACCCTGACGCCGACAGACCCACCCCAGTTTGTTGCGGGAAAGGACCCCAGTACAGTTTAGTTATGCTGCCGGAGAGGCTGACCAGCAGGACCGCAGCAGGGAAGATTTGATTCAAGAAAAAATATAGGACTTCTAAGCCCAAGTCGAAGACAAGAAGAACTTCCAGCCCAAGTTGAAGACAAGAAATCTTCCACCGAATTGAAGCAAGAAATCTTCCACTGAATCAAACGAAATCTTCCACTGGGTTGAAACAAGAAATCTACCAGTCTGTTTCGGAGAGAAGAATCAACTGCGAATGATCGATAGAAATTAGCCCCAGTGTCGAACTGAACCACACTTTACATGATTCTAGAAAGTAGGTAATTCGACATTTTCATTGTGTTTGCCATAGTCCACAGAGCGGGTCGGGGAGAACACTTTTGTTTGTTTAACGGACTTTAAGAATAAAAGTTACCCTTTTATCAGCAAATGAATTTTATTTGTGTTTTGCCACCCCGTCGGACTCAACTTGGTGAATAAGATCTAAAAACGAAACATAGTTTATTTGAGTGAGAAAGGCGAATCATGACCAAATATGGAACAAAGGATTGGGATTGCAACCGTCCTAATGGGAAAGATACTATACTGCTGGAGAGGTACCATGATCTTTGGAGGAAGAAAAATATAGTGTGTTAGTTAGTTATCATGTTTACTAGTTTACTTGTATTTCTTTTCATTGTGTTTGTCATGAGGAGCTTTGTGTTTAAGAGAAAAAGAAAATGAATATTTTCGTCAATGGTAATATAAACGAAACAGTGCGTGAGTGAGAGAAGAACATAATATGGAATCGGGATTGCCAACCGAAAATACGTGCAGTGAATCCTACCCAGGCGCGATATGGTACTACAAATACCCCGATGTTATGTGATTGTTGATCAGAGCAGCCTTTCTTAATGTTACCAAAGAGATCGAACTCTTTACGACTAGTCGGAAGCAGCAGCCAGCAAACTGCTAATCCGGTACCCTCAGAATAGAGTGTCGGACCCACTGATTAGTTCTATATGTCACCACATTTTTGTTAACCATTTCTTCCCAAGCAAGGCGGGAACCCACTAACACGTAAGAGGTTACAGAGGATTTGGAGCAAGATCAGATACGAGCGATAGAAGAAAGGATGGGGAGAAGGATAGTAGATAGATCAAGGCAACTGGAGATGTCGATTGATATTACATTTGAATAGTTGGAGATTATAGTTATCAGGGAAACAGGAATAGGGAAGGGATTTCCACAGGCGAGAGGTGCGGGATATGAAGCTATTGGAGTAGAAGAGACGGCGACATTTCAGCAGGGACTCGGTGAAAGAGGGATCCTAGCCTCGGAGGACGTTTGAATTCATGGAGTCTGGGAACCAGAGAATGCACCTCATCGGATCAATTATCATGAAAGCATTTGTAAAACTGACAGAGAGAGGCGACGACACGTCTTTGAGAGAGCGACTGCAGACGAGATGCCAGATTGGGGCCAGTTATATTGCATATACATCTCTGGATCTTATCAAGAACCCTGAGACAAACATAAGGGACTCCAGACTATATATGGCAGCAATACTCCATGCAAGGGCGAATGGTTGATTTGTAAATTTGAAGGATCGATTCCGGGGAGAAAAATTCCAATGACAAGGTGTGGGATCTGTCAATCCTCTACACTCATAATGGTGTGTCGGATCGACAGATTAGTCCTATCAACAAAATATTAAGAATGTTACTATATATATATATATATATATATATATATATATATATATATATATATATATATATATATATGTGTGTGTGTGTGTGTGTGTGTGTGTGTGTGTGTATGTATGTATTAATATGTGTGTATGTAATTATATAATCGTGTCTGCCTCTGTAATTATGTAATATATACATATATGTGAAAAGGAGAATACAAACAATGACAAGCTGTCTTACAGAATATTGGACGTTACACAATGAAATTAGAAATAGATAGAAGCAGGCAAGAAAGAAATGGTCCAAGAAAAAATGCAATGGAATAGAAAGATGGCGCCTCAGAGATAAAGTAGATATACGTCAGAGAATGAGACAAATAGAAGAATAAAATATATTCTCCTCGACAGGATGCATAAAATCAGGAGAGGAAACGCTATTAAAGAAAAATGCATTGCAGATGGAATGAATTCATTGGAGAATTATTCCACGATGAAAGTTGAAAAATCAGAATAAAACTACGCAAAATTAAAACACGGACCAGAATATATCAAAATACGAAGCGAAATCAGCACAAACCAAATTGAACGGGAATAAAACAGTGAGACTATATGGAATTTTAATAGATATGCAGAAAGATTGTAGTTGATTTCGGTATTCACAAAATTACAGATATAATAAATGAATTATACGACAATGGTGGTATACATGAAGGACCAATTATATCCATTGGAATAGAGCTGGCTAAGAACCCAGGTACAAAATAATACGAACCTCATTGGACAATCAGTCTAATGAATCGCATAACAAAACTTATCCAAATGCTGATACTCTGATTTTATAGTTGAATTCGACCGGGAATACTATAAGAACAGTTCCTTAAAGACAATGAAACAAGGAATGCGATATTTATGCTCACACTGAAAACAGAAAGAACAATAAAAATACAGAATAATGTATATCTATATAGTTTAGATTATAAAGAAGCGTTTGATAAACTACGTCGCAATGAACAGTTTAAATTGTTAAATTAGATTTATATGGGAAAGGTATTATAAAAATGCAAAGTATATATTTGAAGGAATTAACCGCCTGCATGCGAATATAAAATGAATTCAGTAAATACACAAATAAATAAAGTGGCATAAAACAAAGATGTACAAGGTGAGATGGGTAAATTTTTGCCATTTTTTATTTTTAATTTCACGCATGCGCATTGCTTGTTTCTGATTTTGATGACTGCAAAACGGCATGTTGTATTGCTTGGCACCATTTAAAAGAGGAAGCTCTCAATGCAGGAATTTGGAAACGGCATACTTTCATTTACTGGGGGTCCCAGACTCAACACGGAAGGTACATCAAATGCTTTGAGGAGGTATTGGATCAAAAGGGTGGCTGCTGAAAGACCCCATCTGTGACAACAGGACACTGCGTCATGCCACAGTCATGTTTGTCAAGCAATTTTTGAGGCCACATCAACTCTTACATCCAGACTGCAACTCCCTTGTTTAATATGCATGGGGTGTAATTCATCGAGAGACCCACAAACTCCTTGTAACACCAAAGATGAACTGAAGATAAGGATTATGGCAGCATTCATCAACTTAAACAAGGAGACCGCCTAGGTGAGTTGAAGGAGATTACGAAGTCGTCTGGAGAACGTGATTGAAACAATGGCAATTTTATTGAATAAATTTAATCTTTTGTATTTCAAAATATTTTTCGGTAATTTTGTCAAATATATCTGTTAAAATGAGATGAAAGATGAGATGAGTTATTTTCATTTTGGCGTAATTCATTCATCGAACCTTCTATATCTTCATCAGATTTGTTTCACCTTTACTGAAAAGTTGTCACGAGAGACTGAGAAGTCTTCTTACGTTTCCTTATTGGTGG
>CAHIKZ030004482.1:1447500-1555000 GCA_903632075.3 Acanthosepion pharaonis
AAAAATTTAAGATCTAGAGTTTTTAAATGAAAACATTAGTAGATCAGTAGATTCCGCTAACCTTAGTTTCAAATTTTCGGTATCGTCAGACAGTTTGTATCAATTGATTTCTCAATGGTTTATTAAAAATAATTAATGAACACTTTACATGTATATATATATATATATATATATATATATATATGTGTGTGTGTGTGTGTGTGACTGGTAGAAATTTCAATTTGTAATCCTTATTGGTTATTTTTATGGTAGTATTAAATATGCTGGGAGAGGGGGTAGTTTACGTTAATAATTATGGCAGGATTATATGGTAATGGTAGATGTGGTGTGATAGTAATGTGTAAGGGGGTTGGTGGCAATAATAATATAAGTGGTTAATATTTATTGTAAATTGTTAGTAGTGATTAGTAATGTTGGTGGGAGAATAAAAACATAAATGTAATTATTGTGGTGCTAGCTTGAACTAAAGAGTGGTTGTTGGTGTTTTATTTTATTTTATTTTCTATATTTATTTGTTTATTTTTATTTATTATGAATCCTGGTAATGGATGTTTATTCTCATGGTTACATATGGAAATTATATCTGGTCTTATTGTTTTAAGGTATATGCTGGGGGAGTAATATACGTTAATGATTGTAGTGGATTTATATGTTAATAGTAGATGTGATGTGTAAGTTATGGTGCTGGGTGTTGGTGGTAATGATAATATTATTAGTTAATAGTTATTGTAAAGTGGTAAAAGTGATTACTAATGGAGATGCAATGATAATAACGATAGATGCAATTATTGTGATGGTATCTTGAAATTAAATTGTAATTGTTGGTGGTTTGTCTGTTTTATCCGTTTGGTATGAATTCGGATAATAGGTACTTGTTCTCATGCCGACATTTGGAGATTATCTCTGATTTTTTGTTTAGTAAGTTCTTTTGTGGTTTGTGTGATATTATTGCTAATTTTTCGTGTAGGCAAAGTAGGCATTTTTTTGTAATGTTTCTGTAGTCAGAGGATTTTTTTCAATATTTCCCAACTTATTGTTGGTGTGATATTTTTGTCTTTTTTGCTGCCATATGTATGTAGAAAGTGTAGTGCTGTTCGAATATTTCCTGCTGGTAAATGAAAGGTTGTGATTGTTATTCCTCATCTTGAATGGACCTTCGGTGGCACCGATGTAGTGCATTATGTTGTTGTTTGCACTTACCTTGGCCATGTATATTGTGTTCGTATGTTGGCAATTTCCCTGGAGTGGACATGTTGTTCTGTTTCTGCAGTTGCATATTGGATTCTTGGTTTCATTTTTGTAGGTTGTCATTTTTTTTTGTTGTGGCTTTTGAATATTTCTGTTATGTAACTCATTTTTACGTTATTTTTGTTAAATATTTTTGATAATTTGTTTGCTTCAGTGAAGTTTTTTTCTATTAAGTTTAGGAATATCTTTCCTTGTTTAACGGTTTTGTTATATGGTGGATTAAACCAGATAATGTTTCTCCTTCTGTTTTTGCGTTTTGGCTGTGGGGGTATATATTGTAGTTGTTGTATGTAACCACTTGCTTTAATGCTTCGTTGCATGGTGCTTTTTTGCTATTGAAAATGTGTATGTTAGATGAGTTCTCAGATAGTCTGCGGCTGATTGATTTTGATATTTGTTTGATGATAGAAGGTGGATGGTTGGAGGATGTGTGTACGTAAGTTGGGGTGTCATTTTCTTTCTTGTATGGTTCATATGTGTTGTTGATCAGGTTAAGAGTGACGTCAAGGAAGTTTACTATTGTTGTGCCTGTATTTATCTCTATTTTGAATCCAATACGTTTTAGGGCGTTCACTATTTTCTTCCTGAATTTGTCTATTTTGGGGCCATTTGATTCCATTATTAAGATAAGACCGTCATCTCTGTATAATCCTGTGTCCTTTCTCTCCAGGATTCTGGCCAGGTATGATAGGATGATTATGCCTACTAATTCACATAACACTCCATCGTAGCTACCCATTGTTACGTCAAACATGTTTCTTTGCCCATGGTTCATTGTTGTGGAATATATATATATATATATATATATATATATATATATATATATATATATATATATATATGCGTGTATGGGGTATTATGTTCCGGAGTGTGAGTGAAGATTTATCGTATATGAAATACAATTGTTGCGCTAGTCCTAAAAGGGGGAATCGGTTGAGGCTGGTCGTCACTTACTATCTTATACCTAGCTAATGCGATTCACGACCCATTCACTCGTTACAATTTGTACGCCCACCACAAGAAGTCATCTATCATCATTGAATACTCCATATTCCATAATACCTCATACTCTCAAGGAACCTACAAAAACTCCCCATGACACGTTTCTGAAGTTTATATTATTATACAATATGATTAAAAAGTAACTCCCTATTTTATGTATCATGGACTCTCCCGTCTTGTAAATATTATATTTAGACGGGAGAGTCCATCATACATAAAATTAGGAATTATTTTTCAATCATTCTGTAAATACTTTATATGAATATGAGATCCGTGTTCTAATCTTACCATATTTTTTTCAAGGAGAGAACCTTATAATATGAGTTTCAGAGAGGATGCACGCCGTTGCTCAAGACCATAACGTGAGCAAAACTGGATCGACGAAATTTAGTAGTACTGGTATGAAGCATTAGGTGAAGTGATAAGAAGTGGGCGTAATGATTTTATTGTTAGAAGCTGTAAATAGAAACATTTATTTTCTAGAAACTGTAACTAAAGTCCGCTCAACAGAGTTATAGTAGAGAACTACAGATTGGCTCTGAGGGTTTTCAACAAACGCAAATATACCTGAGCAGACGTCTGCAACAAGGATTATTTTTTTTACCTTAGTAGACTATCAAGATTGACGAACCTCTATCTGTCTAACTCTCTATCTATCTATCTAGACACAAATAAATATATATATATATATATATATATATATATATATATATATATATATTCACAAATTATAACATATGTATGTTATAACATCACTACAAAAAATAGCCATTTTGTTTCAACACTTATGGGGTCTTGTCAAGTGATGGTGTTGAATGCAAAATAAAGAGTTTTAAAAATTTCAAGACCAACCAAACCCCACTCAATTGGGGAAACATTGTTACGTAAGCTATGATGGCCAATTAAAATGCAAGTATATGAGAATTCAGAACACTGACAACGGACCCTACATAGAATTTATTAATGCTTTAATATTACTATTAGATTTGATTAGAAATCATTATGTCTAATTAACTTTTAATGTCATTATACAGCTAAAAATAAAAATTACGAATTTTAAATATAATCATGCATTAAGTTTAGAATATTACAAAATTATTCAAATAAGAAACGGAATATATATATATATATATATATATATATATATATATATATATATATATATATTCTTAGCGAGACGTAAAATTTTCCGTTAGACATAACACAAGCACGTAAAACGTAAATATAATTAAAATATATGCACGCAAATGTATTGAACGACAAAAAATAGAAGAAGAAAAGAAGAGAAGAAATAAAAAAAAAATACCGAAAAAGAAAAATAAGGAATAAAATCAGGACGAAAAGGAATAAAAAATAGACGAATAAATAAAATAACAAACCAAAGAAAATTATAACAGACACAATTACATACAATTAAAGCATATACAAGCATATACAAGCAATCACACACACGTACTTATATACAGATCAATGTATTCAATCATCAAAACGCTAATAAAACAACATAAAACAACTTTCAAAATACGTGGACAATATATATATATATATATATATATATATATATATATATATATATATATATATTATTTTTTTTAAAAATTTATAACATAAATATGTTATAAAATCACTACAAAAATATCCATTTTGTTTCAACACCCTGAAGAATGTAAAATAAATCGTTTTAAAAGTTTCAAAACTTTTAAAACCATTTATTTTACATTCAAATCATCATCTTGATACGACACCGAGGGTGATGAAAAAAAATGGCTATTTTGTAGTGATTTTATAACATATTTATGTTATAATTTTTAAAAATAAATAATTATATCTACTCTACTTTGTATTGAGCAATCTTTTAAGAATAGTATTTGTTGGTTGTGGAAATTATTCCATATATACCAATCATATACTTGGGGTATATATATATATATATATATATATATATATATATATATATATATATATAGTTTTATGCAAAACTAGGTAATCCGTATGAGAGCTCAATGTAAATTTAGAACAAATATGTTTGAATAAAAACAGACCACTTTAATATTCCATGTAATAAATTATTCAACTTCGTAGATTTTGTAGACATTTAGGTTTATATCAAACTTTAACCCCCAAATATACCCTTTAAAATAATGCGAAATAACAGCCTCCAAGAAATTAAGTGAAACCTTCTCCCATCAGAAATGTTTTATTGTATCTTCTTCCTTTTATGTCGGCTTTCCTCTTCACCACTTACCCATCCATATCTAAAGATAACATAAGTCAAGTGAAGCATTTGTCTAGCCCACACCAAGTGGGGTTAGGGATAAAGAATTGAAATGGTACATCTAACTCACTCATGTCTTCTCTCCCCACTCACTTCCTCATTTATTTGTGCCGGATTCCATCCCCGGAATCCACAACAATATATAAATTTAAGAAGTGTATAATTGAAAAACGTATACCAGATAAGCATATATATGCACACAAATAAATAGGCACACAAACACACACACACACACACACATATATATATATATATATATATATATATATATATATATATATACATTATAATTATAACATAAGCATGTTATAACGTCCCTACAAAAACAGCCATCTTGTTTCTACACTTCGCTGTATCATAGCTCATACGTGTGGCTTGTCATCCGGTTGTTTCAAGCCGGGATCGAAACTCGACTGATTTAGCATCAGTCAGAGACTCTTAGACCTAGGCTAACGGCGCACAGCAAGAGAAGTAAATTTTTTAACGCATTATAAGCGTGATATATAAACGCCAAAGTGGCCCCCATATTCCTCAATTATTACGAAGGGTGATATATATATATATATATATATATATATATATATATATATGTATATATACAGCGTATCACAAAAGTGAGTACACCCCTCACATTTCTTCAAATGTTTAAGTATATCTCTTCATAGGACAACACTGACAAAATGACACTTTGACACAATGAAATTAGTTTGTCTGCAGTATATATATATAGTTAATTTATTTTTCCCTCAAAATAACTTAAAATATAGCCATTAAAAGCTAAATCCCTGCAACAAAAGTGAGTACACCCCTTACGAAAAGTTGTCGATATTAACATACAACATGTCAACTGTCAATATTTTGTGTGGCCACCATCATTATCCAAAACTGCCTTTACTCTCCTGGGCATGGAGTTTACCAGAGCTTCACAGGTAGTCACTGGAATGATCTTCCACTCCTCAATGACGACGTCATGGAGCTGGCGGATATTTGAGACTCTGCGCACCTCCACCTTCTGCTTGAGGATGGCCCAAAGATGTTCTATTGTGTTCAAGTCTGGAGACATGATTGGCCAGCCCATCAACTTTACCCTCAGCCTCTTCAGTAAAGCAGTGGTTGTCTTGGATGTGTGTTTGGAGTCATTGTCATGCTGGAACACGGCTCTGTGACCCAGTTTCTGGAGGGAGGGGATCATGCTCTGCTGCAGTATTTCACAGTACATGTTGGAGTTCATGTTTCCCTCAATGAAATGTAACTCTCCAATACCTGCAGCACTCATGCAGCCCCAGACCATGACATTCCCACCACCATGCTTGACTGTAGGCATGACACACTTATCTTTGTACTCCTCACCTGGTCACCGCCACACATGCTTAAGGACATCAGAACCAAACAAATTAAATTTCGTCTTATCAGACCATAGGACATGGTTCCAGTAATCTATGGGCTTTGTTGTCATGTCTTCAGCAAACTGTTTGCGGGCTTTCTTGTTTATTGCCTTCAGAAGAGGCTTCCTCCTGGGGTGACAGCCATGGACACCAATTTGATGTAGTGTGCGGCGTATGGTCTGAACACTAACAGGCTGAATCCCAATCTCTTTAATCTCTGCAGCAATGCTAACAGCACTCCCACGGCGATCTTTCAAAGAAAGCATTTGGATGTGTCGCTCAGCACGTGCGCTCAGCTTCTTTGGACGACCTACTCGAGGCCTGTTCTGAGTGGACCCTGCTCTTTTAAAATGCTGGATGATCTTAGCCACTGTGCTGCAGCTCAGTTTCAGGTTGTTGGCAATCTTCTTGTAGCCTTGGCCATCTTTATGTAGTGAAACAATACGTTTTTAAGATCCTCAGATAGTTCTTTGCCATGTGGTGCCATGTTGGAACTTTCAGTGACCGGTAAGAGAGTGTTAGAGCTGCACTACAAATTTGAATACACCTGCGCCCCCATGAACACATGGGCATAATTACACTAATGAGTCACATGACATTTTGGAGGGAAAATAAAAGCAGTACTCAATTTAGACATTTAGGGGTGTAGTTTTTTTTTTAGGGATGTACTCACTTTTTTAGGGGTGTAGTTTTTAGGGGTGTACTCACTTTTGTTGCCAGGATTTAGCTTTTAATGACTATATTTTGAGTTATTTTGAGGGGAAAAAAATTGACTCTGTTATATATGCTGCAGACAGACTACTTTTCATTGTGTAAAAGGTAATATTTTCAGTGCTGTCCCATGAAGAAATATACTTAAATATTTGAAGAAATGTGAGGGTGTACTCACTTTTGTGATACACTATATATATATATATATATATATATATATATATATATATATATATATATATATATATGAATATTCACAAAAAAACAAATGCAAAGGTTAATGATTTAATTGGCGAGAATTTGAATCCATTTGAATTGTTTGCGACGATGAATTTCTCGCCAATTAAATCATTAACCTTTGCATTGGTTTTTTGTGTGAATAGTTCATGAATTGATAAATTGATTACGTTTATCAGAAATATATATATATATATATATATATATATATATATATATATATATATATACCCAAGTATATAATTGGTGTATACGGAATGAATTCCAATAACCAACAGTTACTATTCTTAAAAGAGTGCTCAATAAAAGTAGAGTAGATATAATTTTTTTTAAATTTATTACATAAATATGTTATAACATATTTTTGTTATAAATTTAATTATAAATATATATATATATATATATATATATATATATATATATATATAATTTTTCCTGCCTAAATGCTTTTCCACCAGTAAAGACCGGTGTGTGTGTGTATGTGTCTGTGCGTAGTATTTACCAAGCTGAGATAATCCTCTATGAAAAAAATAACAATATTCTCCGATAACGAATGTAGGTGGATCAGAGAAACAACAAATTCTTGTTAAAAAGATTTTCTTTTCATGATATAGACTAAATTTATCCTGTCGTTAACGCATGAGAAAATTATGCCTATATCGGATAAGCTTAACTAAATAACGGATAAACTTTCTGCAGAAGAGACATTCCTCGGTATAATCTTACTGTCGATTAAGTTACTCTTGGCAAATGAAAATGATTTTCGCATCAGAAAAGAAAACGAAATAATGGCCGCCACGTCCATACGTGACGTTGATTTGTTAGTTATACGTTAATGTCGATGACAATGCGTTTCATCTTCGAGAGGAAATTCTTTCAGATGTCAGATAAATTTGACTTGATGTCAAATACCTAAATGTTTTTATCTTGCATTCTTTGTAGGAAGAAATCTGAAAAGCGAACAGTTGTTTTTGAGAGCCGTTAGCATTTCTTCACTCTTGGCTCTATTATCTAATTTCATATGCACATTACATCAATATCTTTAATATCACATTTTCTACACAAGTTTTTGACTTCTATCTTTTGCTTCTTCTTTCTTTCTTTCCTTCTTTCTGTCTTATTTTCTTTCTTTTTTCGCAGGGAACAAATGGCAAAAAATCACTCCATATGTCAGGAATACTTATCTGAATTATGGTAATTGTTGTAGTATAATAAAATGGGCGCTAAATAAGTGACAACATGAGATTTGAATCTTCGGTATTTAATATTATAACTAATTTACGCCAACATTTTGTTATCCTCAGGCAGTCTGTGGTACGCGGCTCCACAGAGACCTGCGTTGATAAGTGGACCTTACATTCTCCGTTTGTAATGTGTGAAAGAATTATGTTCTACTTTGTGGTAGTATATATATATATATATATATATATATATATATATAAATAATTTTTTTTTTTTTCTCATAGACGGAGTTTTACTAGCTGGTGTTTACCTTTAGGATCCTAAATGTCATCGAATATATATGGGATTGCCTATTCCGGCTAAAAACAAAGCCGTAAATTTGAATGTCAGATTATTCCAGCATGATACCATAGAAGGTATCGGATCAGTTGTTCTCTGGGTTCCTATAATTGTTCGATCATTTTTACGAAGATTTTAGGCGATCTTCCCTCTATTCTTGAAATTCTTTCTGATGTCAGCTAAATTTGACTTGATGTCTAATACCTAAATGTTTTTTATCTTACATTCTTTATGAGAAGAAATCTGAAAAGTGAACAGTTCTTTTTGAGAGCCGTTAACGTTTCCTGCTCTTGACCCTATTATTTAATTTAATACTGCTATGGGATCTTACCCATAATAATAATAATGGAATATTCCATACTTAATAAATACTGCGCCTCAGGAGTAGGCAAGGAGTCGGTAGTTCAAGTCGAGACAGTAGTTCATGTCGAGTCAAGAGTCGAGTCAGAGGCAGTCCGAAACAGAGTCACGTTCAGACAATTACAGCAAGACATTGGAATAGTGATACTGGTCGAGTCTACATTGTTCTCTCTACAAAACCTGACTGTTCATACTAACACTTCTACTTCTCCGTATATATTCCTGTTTGTAATATATCTGTGTTATTCCATAACTGTGTTCGTGTTCTTCTTTATTGGTTTTACCTTGGACTACCACCGTGGTACAAGGAATCGGACCATAACAAGTTTTACCGGACATAACAAATACGCACATTACATTAATATCTTTAATATCACATGTTGAGTTTTACACAATTTTTTGACTCTTATCTTCTTCTTTTTCTTCTTCTTCTTCTTTTTCTTCTTCTTCTTCTTCTTCTTCTTCTTGTCATGTCCCTTGAGTACGATGCCTTTGCACAATTGCCTGGCTTTTTTAGCTCTTAGTAAAGTTTGTCCTTTTGCCACACCTCCTAATCTCTTTCTACCAACTATCTATATTCCTGAGTATGACGTAAAACTACATCTGGCAGCAAGGTCTCTGATCGGCAGATTGGATATTTTGAGGAGTATGGAACTATCTTTTAATTGCTGTTGGTCCCATGTTCGCCTGAGCCGGGGTGGTAGAACCTGTAAGGATACCAGCTATGGGAAACTGGTGAATCTCCAAACAAAAAACAAATTATGAAAGTAGAAAAATACATACTTATAGTAAAATTACCAACAGTACAATTTTGAAGCAAAATGGCCAACAATGCATTTTATATCAAAATAACCAACAATACATTTCATCTCCAGTTGAATGCATACAACTGCGCTCAAAATATATTTAGTCGAAGCCATAAAATCGTGTTAAAATATTTCGATTTTGACATTAAATAACCCATAGATGATGATATGCCTCTAAACAAAATCAACCGATAAACCAACTATTTAGACAGTATATATATATATATATATATATATATATATATATACATACATATATATTTCTTTTTTTCTCTCATAGACGGAGTTTTACTAGCTGGTGTTCAACTTTAGGGCCCTAACTCTCATCGAATAAAAATAGGGTTGCCTATTCCAGCTAAAAAAAAGCCGTAAATTTGAATGTCAGATTATTCCAGCATGATACCATAGAAGGTATCGGATCAGTAGTTGATGAGTGGACCTTACATTCTCCGTTTGTAATGTGTGAAAGAATTATGCCCCACATTGTGGTAGTTATATATATATATATATATAATGATTTTTTCTCATAGACGGAGTTTTACTAGCTGGTGTTTACCTTTAGGATCAACCGATTTGGCATCAGTGGGAGACTCTTACACCTAGGCTATAGGTGCACAGCAAGAGAAGTAACTTTTTTAACGCATTATAAGCGTGATATATAAACGCCAAACCGGACCCCATATTCCTCAATTCTTACGAATATATATATATATATATATATATATATATATATATATATATATATATACTCTTTTCTTGTGAGTTGTGGTGTAATGATTAACCTGATTGTTTATACTAACACTCCTCCTATTCTTTAGCCTTGCTTAGCAACCAGTCGACCGTAGAAAGAACATGACGCGGGAAAAAAATCTTCTGCCTTATCAGTATTGTATCGAAATATACATGATCACCCAAGCGTGTATCATGTGTGGCACTTAACTGACTGACACTTTTCATTGTTTTAAATGAAATGTTCGTGTTTCATAATACTTTGCTGAGGTTTTGGAAGGCATCTTTCGCTATCCCAATGCAACTCTAGATTTCGGCGTCGCATTTTCTCTCTTCTGTTTAAAGACTTCCTAGATATTTAAATTTTTGTACTTGTTTAATTTTGGTATCTCCAGTTTGTAAGTCGCAAGTTCGGCTGTTTCTGTTACTGAGTTACTATACATTACATCTTTTCATGTCCTTTCATCTCGCTTTCCTTTACTAAAATCAATGAGTTTTCACTGATGATGACTACGTGGCTTTAGCACCCAAGTGGATTTAAATTAAACCTTCAAGTGGAACTTGCGCATATGACGCATCGCTAAATATTCTGGAAAATGTAAGGTTATATTTACCGCTCCAGTAAGTACCTGACGCCCCCTGCTATCCTCACGGACGTTTGTTCCCCGAAGCAGAGCCTCTTCGTAAGAATCTCAATGGAGGGAACTTCCTTCTTATTAACAGATTACGAACGGAATGGGGATGATTCATTCCAGTAGACATGACTTATCTCTGAAGGTCAGCTCCTATTGAATTAAGGAATGTAACTTATCCCTTCATTTGACATGGAAATAGCGAAAGCCCTATAAGCCCTGTGCATAACGGTTGTATAGGGGAAAATAGTTCATCACCCACAAGGCCGCGTGAACATTCCACAACTTTATCAAGCCTTGAAAGTGAAGACTGGGAATGCCCGATCCAGATCGGACATCAGTGATCCATTTTGGGTTTGATCTGGCACTTGTAAAGATAGAATATTTCAGGTACTTATTGGATCGGTATAAAGATAGCTGAGTTCCAATTCCAGTTGGGTTCGTTATATTCACTTGGGAATACAATGGATCCACCTCTTCTCTCTCAGCTAGGATTTAATTAGTAAAACACGTATCACTAAATCAATACTATCTCCAAAATATTCTTACAATCTAAAAATATTTTCTGGTTTTAAATAAGCTGGAAAATTTTGACAGATCGTAAAAAATGAATCATTTAATTATGATGAACATTTAATGTTTCTTATATATGAATTTCACTTTAATTCTGGGGTAAACTTTAGTCTCAGTAGACGTTCAAGTCAAGCTCCTCCGCCTCGAGAGAACAAACATTTTTTCATGAACGTTCAGGATCTGCTCGGTGATGGTAAAAAATGACTAGTTTGGTACTTGAGGCATTGGGTGTTACAAGCCAGTCCGTCACCGACCCTCGTTGAGCTAGGTCAGAGAAGAGATCAACTGCCAGCCTCTGGTGATATAGTTCAACTTTGTGAAGTTCTTCTGTACACAGTTCTATAATTTAGATCTGATTTTGTCCGTGGCAGATATTTAATACAAGTTTTCATGATTTATAATTTAAGAACGCACTCAAACAAAGACATGTACCGATTCCTCTCTCTTGTGCAATGGGAGGGCGGAGCCTCGGGCAGCTGTTCCTCAGGGCTGGGAACCTCTTCAGTATAATTTTCTCAGTAGCCCCTCTGTCCTTTGACAGAGAAGCCCCTGAGCGCACTCTGTCCAAAGACAGAGACGCAACTGAGAGATGATAAGCCTGCATTGAAAATCCCTCCAAGGAGGAATTTATACGTTAAAAGCCATAATAGACGATTCTTTGTGTGTGCGTTTTTCTTTTTTGTGCAAATTATTGTTTATATTAACTCTATGTTGTTTAATTTGCATAGAATATAATTAATTTTTACTTTCAATTTTACTGTAGATATCAATACAGGCATGAAAACAAATGTTGTATCCTAGGAGGGGTTAGTTAAAGATTCTCGACACAACACCCTACCCACAAAAAATCTGATTTTGATAATTTGTGGTAAGTGGGTAAGAATGAAGAAATTTTCGGCAAATTCTTAGCGAATATATTTTTAAGATTTGTTCAGGTTTGTTCATGAAAAAGATATATTTTTATGCTAATTTCTTAGGTATTATCAAAAGAAATATGTACAATATGAAAATGAAGGACTCAAAACATTATTATCACGAGCAGTTTATACAGGCTGAGGCAAAAATGCATCCCAAATTTCAAAGGTTGATAAAAGGACCTATGTAAATTTTATTACAGCAATATTTCACTGATTGTTTTAATAATTAAGGTCTACAGTTTTTATTCGTTTTGTTTTAAAATAATGGCATACTTCAAATGGCGGTGTCTATTCGTCATACACTTTTGTAAATAATTTTTAAGTTTTCCATCATTCGGAAGTCCAAACGTTTCAAAATCTTCCAGGTAGCTTTTTTTTAAGCGCTGAACCCGTAGCAGTGTCGATTTTCTATTCGGGACATCATAATGCCAAAGTAGCAAGAAATGAGCACGAAAAATTCTCTTTTCTACTAAATACAGTGTAACTCGGATATAAGAGACCCGGATATAAGAAAAACCCGGATATAAGAGAGATTTTTATCTGGTCCCAAATTGTTTCCATACTTACCTAAACAAAATAGACCAAACCTGGATATAAGAGAAACCCGGATATAAGAGACTTCTTCTCCGGTCCCGACAATTCTCTTACATCCGGGTTACACTGTATTTACCAGTTTAAAAGTTCCAAAGGCAAACAGCGGGAACTTGTCCAAGCCAAAATGGCAACTGAGTTTATTTGAAACGTAATATTAAGGCATTCGCTAGATAAAGACATGATTGTCACTTGCCTATATCCACTAGCACCAGACAGGTGAGAATTTAAAATGTAGGATGTGTTTCTGCCGCATATTGTATAATTAAGACTTATAAGACAAATGAATCAAAAGTTTGTAAATCTATTAAAATACTGGAAGAAAGAATGCAGACGCCAAACTTTCAATTCTATGAGTCATAAATAATTCTTGTTTCAGGGAACAAGTTATAATGTTGAAAGTACCATTAAAACTGCTAATCACATGTGGCATATAATATCCAACTTGGCGTACGCTAATAAACGACAATGTTCAAAGCAGTGAATTGAAAACGATAAAGCAACTGACCGCAAAAGCTGAGGTCCACGGCAGAGAGGTAATATGCGTGTGGTGAGTTCATTGGGATATTATTTATTTAGAATTTTAAAGAACCTTTGACAATTTATATGCACACTTATACATCCGGCAGCTACAACGTGTTCATAGTAGTTTCGTCGAAAAGATCCCTGAGTCCGACAATAGGAAATATATTGTTTTTCTCCATGACAACGACAGAATACACTCTGCTAGAATAAGAATGAAGAAATTTTGTAACTCGTTTCGTCTCTTCTACCCGACTTGTCATATTCACCTGATTTTTTCCTCAATCGATTATTACATTTTTCGATCGCTGTAAAAAGCTTTCATGGAGATAAATCTTCTCTAATGAAAACCAGATTCTGTTGTGATCAAGTAAATTGTTAAGTAATAACAAAAACCAAGTTGGCAGATATATCGTATATTAAACAGTAAGTACATCAGAAGAGTATTATACGATTAGTGAGCGTGTATCGAATGAACTAGCGCTCAATCTATTCACTGTTCCCTGTTTACTGTTGCCCGAAGCCTTCTCTTATACTAAACTTGTAGTAGGCGGAAGAGTCTAACAGAGACTCTTAGAGGAAGGACACCACAACATTCAATAATGACTGAATGATTTTTCACATCAGGACCTGCATACTTTTATTCAAAATGTCCTGGGAAGTTGTCTGATAAGTGACAACAAGCCATTGCAATTAATGGTGAATATAAAAGTGAATAAAATGTAATTTTACTTGATAGGTTTACGGTCATATCATGTTGATACACCGGTTCCCGTCCAATTATCGAAGTTAAGAAACGTTGAGCCTGGCTAAGATATAGAAAAGTGTCCTCTTGGGAAAACCAGGTGCTATGAGATTCGGTGTGATATTATTATGATAGATAACGGCTCGGAATGAGAAAATCAGAGAGCCGAGTTCGATTCGAATTACAGTCAGTTTTTTTTTTATATTTACTCACGCGCAAACAATTTTTGGAAAAAAGTATGAATCCCTCTCTTCTTCTCTCCAGCTATGGGTTAAATAACATAATATATATCTGAAAATAATTATTAATACAAATATTTTTTTACTGTTTTCACTCGCAAAAAAAGAAAGAAATAAATAAAATTCAAAAGTATGTTTTCGGCTTTAAATAACATTAAAAAAAGTAAAAAGAATAAAATGCACTTCATTGTTTTTAAGAATAAAGAATAAATTTTACACATTTAGACGAAACTTTTAAAGGCTAAATTATAAATCTATGTCCAGAAAATTAGCCTTTTGGTATTCCTAGTGTAATTCCCACTGAGTCACACGATACATCATCATGATTCTGTTGCCATACGTATTTTGTTTCACAGCTTTGCTATTCATTCTATTTCATTTGTTATTTGTATAGCAATTACTTCTAATTTGATTGAATAATTAAAAAATGTAACCATAATAAACTAAAATGAAAACCGACTCAGCAATCCCGACAGTCTCCCGTGGCGTAGAATATGATTATGTCTCTTCGTTTCCGGGAAATTTTCCGTGTACAATCAGACGTTGAGTAGCACAGGTATGGGGATATAGACATTTTTAATTTATTCTCCATTTTGTTCATACGTAGACCGGTAAGGAATGAAGTTGTAGAACATTTGATATTCGCAAGACAGATTGAAGAGAAGGGAATAGAGAAAAATAATGCATAACTTACTAGGAGACCTTCAGTAAATGATTGCCACAGCAGGGTTTGGGAGAGGTGGCAAAACGTCATAATTTATTAAGAGCTACAAAAAACAGTAAGTTTAGAAGAGCGATGATCGCCAACGCCCTGAAAGTATAAAGATGGAAACATTGCTTATCTTCGTATAAAATTCTTTTTTCAATTACATTAATATCTAACTGTCGCAACTTTTAAAGAGTCTATTCAACTTTAACCGTTTTATTTACCTTTAAGGATAGTAATATAACAAGGACGGTGATTACAATTATTCGCCATGTTTTTTCCATCCTCTTTTTACAAATATATAATCTGACTTGTTCGTTTTAATAAAGATGAACCGTCTGGATATGTACATTGCAAAGAACATCGCTTTACTTATTATAAAGGATAGTTTTTTTTCTGATCATACAATCTATTTACATGGCTGTACATAACATTCTTTGACATCATGGCATGGCGTTCTATATTAACAGGCCTCTGCGTAGCGCTGCTACCTTGATAGACTGGAGGCCGGCTGACAATTAGATCATTTTAGTTTCAGTTTGAGCAAACTGCTGTGTACTGTGTACTCTTATGTTGTTGGCTCGAGAAATTCAAAGGAATCTTTTAATTTTACCTTTGGTTGGAATATTTAATTTATTTATTTGAAGTAAGTATATTTGATTATTTTAGTTTGAGTCCATACATTATTTATATTTAAATTGTAAACAGTAAACTTGATCACAAGAAAAATATCCTGAGTCAATAATATTTAGCAATGGCTCCCAAAATGGTTGGAATAAAATACAGCTCAGATATAGTTGTGCATGCTTTTGGGTACTATGCAAGATCACGGACATTGTATAATGAATTAAGGTATGATTTTCAATTACCCTCATTAGCAACATTATGAAGGATGACGTCAAAAGTTTCAAAACTTAATGAAAAATCTTTTTTGTTATTTATATTTAATACTTAATACCAGCCAAAAAGGGTGCATAATTCTCCATGATGAAGTATATATCAAAAAGATGTTGCTATATCATGGCAAACAACTATTTGGTAAATCAGTTGACAATCCATCTGTACTTGCTCAAACAGTACTTGGTATAATGTTCATATGTCTCAATGGGGGTCCAAATTTTCTTACAAAATTGATTCCAATTTTAAAATTAACATCCGCCTTTTTATTTGAACAAACTGAGTTAACAGTCCAAGCCATCACATCTGTACCAGCTGATGTAAAGTCTATTATATGTGATGGCAACCGCGTAAATCAAGCCTTTTTAAAATTATATCCTACACTTTCTGAAAAACCTTGATTAACTGAAGATAATAAACATTTGCTTTTTGATTATGTTCATCTGTTGAAAAATATTCGCAATTTGTGGCTGACAGAAAAAACAGGAGAACTAATCTTTGATGATGATGGAGTAAGTCGAGTTGCAAAATGGACACATCTTAAAGAGTTATATAGTTTTGAATTTGAAAGACTAGTCAAACTTTCAGATTTAAATGAAATTTCCATTGCTCCAAAGCCAATAGAAAGACAACGGGTTTCTACTTTCCTCAGAGTGTTTTCTGAAAAAAACATATAATGCACTTCTCACTCAGTCTGAAATAAGTGCAGGTAAGAATGATACTGCCCTCTTCATAAAAAAGGTTTTTACATGGTGGAAAATTTTAAATGTTAAATACCTTCAAATTGATAAATTACATAATGATCCTCTACAAGCTGAAATCAAATCTCCAAATGACACCCGACTTGATTTTATCATTGAATTTGGTAAAATGGCTCTTAATATGGCTGACAGTCAAGGTAATAATAAAAAACAATTATCCCAAAACACTGCTATTGCCATACATCATATTTGCAATGGAATTGTTAGTCTATGTCGACACCTTTTAGCTACATTTCATAAATATGTACGACTGATCCATTAGAAAAAGAATTTGGTAAACTTCGCCAAGGATCAGGTGACACCTATTTTATAAATGTTCAACAATGTATTGGAAAGCTGCATATTAAGCAGACATCTTTACTTTTAAATCAAAATGTAAATATTGATGAATTTGATGTTAATCCCGGTCACCAATGTACATCTTGTGATTATAAACTTTGTCAGGAAGGTTCAGAAATATTTGACAATCTGGGAAATTTAGAACCATCTCTTTCTAATGAAATAAAAATGGCTCTTGTGTACAGAGCTGGATATATAACAAGAAATGATAATCAACCCAGTGAATGTGAAACCCATTTTTATTATGAAAAGTATGGAAAATATACCAATTTAATTGACCGTGGAAAACTAAATGTTCCTTCTGACTACACTTGTCAATTGTTATTTTTTTGTTTCATCCTTTTCCATACAATAAAGAAAAAGGTTTGCTATAAATCATTAAGTAACATTTTTATGCTTATTTCTGGGTTTCATTTTTTCAACATGTAGAAAAAGCATGCTTCTATTTTCGCAAATATAGTTTTGAAAAATTTTTGCAAACATGGCACACCTAGATCAGAAAAAGAACCAGCTCTAAAAGTTTTGAAACTTTCCTAGAATGATTTTGTTTTATTTGTCTATATTTCTGTGATGATTGATTGTTATATACACACTTCGGCTGATGTCTTCCAGCCTTCTTGGGTTCTGTTTGTCAAACCCAGTAACTGTAATGTAAATTTAAACCAAAGTCTTTATTCACTCACAGGGAATAGATTGAATAAAGGATTAAGTGACACGTGTAAATAATATAAATTTCTGGTTCAATATATCTTTTACCAGAAATCATAATTACCCCTTTGTGTTGTTTAATAATTATCAGTGTTCATAGCAAAAATACATATTTTCACTTATTTATCTTTCAACACATCATATTATCCTCAGGTGTGAATAAAAATGTTATTCTAAGTATTTCATAAAGTGGTTGACTTCATTTTCTTCTAAAATTTCTGAAAATCCTACATTTTTCAATAGGCCTCCAGTTCTGGCTCTCAGTTGCGCCATGACTTGGCCTGAAGTATATAACGCCATGCATCATGGATAAGACGTGAAACTACATCAGCGTCCTGAGTAAGACAATAAACTACATCCAGCAGCAAGACCTCTGATCAGGAGGGTTTGAGGAGCGTGGAACCACTTCTTAATTGCTTGTGTTCCCAGGTCCACCCTGACTCGGGGTAGTAGCAACTGTTACGGTCCCAGATATGGGCAAATTATTACCAGCAATAAATTTTGGAATAAAAAATATTACTATAAAGAGATTTGTTGCAAAACAAAATATTACAACAATAAAAAAAATGTTGTCGGCATTAAATAACCCATTGTGGTTGATTTGCTGTAAAACAAAATAAACCAAACCAATCTAAACCAAAGAATACATATTCTATTCATACGAATCCATCCTAAAGATGTTGTCGGCATTAAATAACCCATTGAGGTTGATATGCCGTTAAACAAAATAAACCAAACCAATCTAAACCAAAGAATACATATTCTATTCATAGGAATCTATCCTAAAAATGTTGTCGGCATTAAATAACCCATTGAGATTGATATGCCGTAAAACAAAATAAACCAAACCAAAACTTAACATTCTTTGCACAATATCCTGCTAACGATCTTGTTTACCAATCTATTCTGGCTTTATTTGTGAGCAGGATATATTAAAAAAATAAATAAATACTGCATTAAAATGTTTTTTGAATTAATCGATATAAATTTAAAGCAGTAAATTCCGTCTCTGAAAAATATTTCTAGACAACATGGGGGAGAAAATCTATGGCACCAAACATCAAATCTGAAATCATCAGAGAAGGGAAAAAAGCAATGACAAATATGGAGGAAAACAACTTTATAATAACATGAGTTACGATAAAATAAAATAAAATTGTCTGAGAAGAGTTATTGTCAGTTTAAGTTTGGTTTGGTTTGTTTGTTTAACGGCATATCAACTCACTCCATATGAGTCATTTAACATCTTTACAATTATTCGCAATGTTTTTCCATCCTCTTTTTACAAATATATAATCTGATTTGTTCGTTTTAATAAAGATGATCCTTCTGGATCTGTACATTACAAAGAACATCGCTTTACTTATTATAAAAGATAGGGGTATTGTTTACTGTGGCAACCATTTTCTTGTGAGCTTTGATGTTTTGTTTTTTCAAAAATGTATTCCAGGTATTGTTTTTTTCATTTTACCAGTAATGTATTGCTGGTAATTTTATTAATATAAAAATGTATTGCTGCCATTTTTTAATGTATTTTTTTCTAATGTATTTTTAGATTTCCATGTTTTCACCCCAGGTTGGGGGTTTATTCCAGTTTCCTTCATTTTCGTAGACTACCACCAATTGTCCTATTTTTTTCATGGGCTTCGGACTTTTTAGGTATGACTTGTGAGCCATAGTGGTTAGGTGATGAATTAAATTAGTATAGCATTTTCAATTGGCAATGTATTACTGTATAGTGTTCAACATCTTTGAAACACCTTGATTAAAATTGAAGCCTGAAGTTTATATATATATATATATATATATATATATATATATATATATATATATATATATATATATATATGACATTGTGCACAAGTGAACGCTATTGAATACAAATAATTAAAAATGTGCTAAGCAGGTGCATCAGACCGAATTTATTTATAAGTTGCATAATATCAATTGCTGGAAAGTACGTAAAAATGAATAGTATATGTTTATTGTTAATGTATATTTGTGATTTGAATTTGCGTCTTTGTTTTACCGCGTTTTTCTCATTTTGACTTTGGATTTACGAATTTTGAACAATTTTTCCAATGTTATAGACTGGAGTCTAGATCTCATCAAATTACAGTTGGTTAGATGTAAGCGTAAATTCTATTCTAACAGTTTTTTTCACGTTATTCGCCCTTCCGGCTCCATACTTTCAAGCCAATTTTTATCTGCAAAAATTTAAATGTAATGTCATTCACTATCTACTGTCTTCCTGATTACTCTTTCCTCTTCACGGCCATTATTAATTTTTCTGCTCCTAATTCATCCACACCCTGCATTCCCGTGTCTTAGTGGCTTTACTCCCTTGCTTGGGGTGATACCGATTAAAAAAAAAGTAATCAACTGTGAAAAGATGTTTGAATAAATACAAAGAGAAGAACTGAAAGAAAAATATATCATTCAAAAGGATAAGTAACTTTGCAATATTTTAATAACATTCAATAAACTTAGAATATAAATGTATATTATAAAGAATCCTTTAGGAAAGAACAGACATTATGTTTTTAAAAAAGTTTTGTTATACCGATTATTTAAAAACAACGGCGACGATTTAAACATCTTTTTCATGTTAAGAAACAAAGCCAAAGCAGTCTTTATAAAGACGATTTAACTGCTAGCAGTTATCTCCCCAAATATTGTGTGTGAAATAAGAACATTCTCGGCATGATATTCAAAATTCCCGAAAGATTTTGCAAAGACAAAAGTCACCTACAGAGCGAAAAGTCCAAAATATAGTGACTGTAACAAACGAAGCGAGGACATTTTCTCGAATAGATTAATGTTTAACATGACAGTTAAATGAGAATATTTCACCCAAAGGTAGTAATATCGACACATACGGATTTTCGAGCAATTGAGCACATTATTAGACGTAAAGTTCTCAAACTTGTTAAAACTGAGGGATGATATGATACGACACGAGATTTGACTGCAGTTTTCAGGCATAATGTTGTAATCGTGCATTCACAAATTCATTTATGGACAAGTGCCAAGGGAGAAACATTTTCAGATGTTTTAAGGCATTTCAACCTTTTTCGTGTAATTTAAAGCCAAAAAATACTTTTTAGATTTTAAGGTGTTTTTCGAGCTAATAATTATTTACTAGTACAAGTCCAACTAATTAACCCATAGCTAAAGGGGGTGAATTTGATTTAACTTACGCAATGATATTTGTACGTAAGTGAATATAATGAACACAACTGGAATTAGAACTCTAATCTTCAATTTCCAGTTCATAGTCGTTATCCATTACACCACCAACACATTCAAGCTTATAGCATGGGATATTCCTAAGAGGTCACCTATCAGCGTTCTAACCAGAATCAACGTTGCTGAACTTCGCTAATCGTACCGGAAGCAGTGTTTCACCTTGATGTTTTCGTCATCCCAACAGAAAAGTGGTACTAAACCGTTATCCAATACACCAGCCGAAAATCAAACCTTACAACACCTGGTATGCCCAATCGGTCAACCATGTAGGTACTGATGAGACCCGACGTTGCTTAACTTCGGTGAAATCATTCTGAAACTGATATTCTTCTTAGTATTGCTATTTTTAAAATGAATTCGTGAACGTTAAGGGACGGAAAATTTACTAATCAGTTACGGATTGGTTTGTTTCTTATATATAGCTTTCTAGCAGTTAGGTTGCTATTACGTAAAATTGGTTGTTTATACTAGAAAAGCAACCATAATATATTATTAGTGGATACAATTGTAACACCAGATAATAACGTGCGGACCGTGCATTTTCACTTATCAGGGAACACTTGTGCCTTGAGGACCTACTGGGACTTATGCTCAACCCAACCTTCAAGTGAAAATCTTACAAACGATTCATAGCCAAAGACGGTGGGAAAATAGTCGTTTCCCTGTACAGGACCAGTCAGGACTTGACTCTTCCTTTTACCATTTGCTTTTACAAGAGCCAGATGAAGACGAAAATAGAGAACTGCTGCCCTATAATGGCAAGATCATCCAAGTCTTTCTTTTCCAGTATCGGTAGAGCCCAAAAGTGTCTTTTGGTTCTCGTGGGTGATTAATTATTTTACAGCCTACAACTCCTGTCCCACCGATGAAACATGGCAAGCCTATCGCCTACTCTATCGCTATAAAGAAAGTGCTCAGACGAAGTAGATTCCTGAGTTCCACCAGTTCTGAACCTCATGGCAATGGCCGGCCACGCCACGCAGATTGGAACGAACCAACCTCATTTCTTTTCTATTCCAGCAGCGTCATGTAAGTTCCATTCGAGAAGCTTCGTCCCGCTACTTTGTGGAACCGATTTGAAATTGCATGCTTTCATATATAATTTTAATCTTTTCAAGTTTAGGGTTAACTCTTATTTTTCCCATATATCCCCATAAAATATGCCTCTTCTTCTGTAAATCTCTACCATGAGTGGCTCTTGAGCATTGTGCGGGGTGAACATCATTGTAAAATATGTTAGTAGATGAAAGAGAGAAGAGAGTAAAACGTTAAATCTGAGTAAACGAAACGTGTGAACCTTATCCAGAAGAACAACGCCAGATGAGATCTGCGAATGAGAGGCGAAAAATTAATTAAATGCAGAAATTTAACCATCTGGGAAACGTTAAAACACACAATGAAAAACATGAAAAATCCGAACGCGTATTGGAACAACCAAAATGGTTGATAAAGTACTAAGAAACGAATATTTCTTTAGAAACAAAAACAGATCTAAACTGCTATGCCATATCAGTCATCCTCTCTGGCAGTGAATGCTGAATGCATATAAAGTCAAAACCTAGGGCAAATATAAAGTAGAATATCATGGTCTGAATATGCGAGCAACGAAGAAGTTGTAAAGAAAATGAGAAAATGTCACACTTGTACTTAGAATCAGAGTTAGATGAAAACTGCAAGATAAATAATGAGAAAAGCTGGCTTGAAGAAGATTATACTCACTAGACACATGAAAGCAAGTGGTCATCATTGATTAAACAGCTTATATATATATATATATATATATATATATATATATATATATATATATATATATGTATGTGTGTGTGTGTGTGTGTGTGTTGGAGATGTGCAGAATTTATTAATTATAATTGAGAGAATCAGAAGGAATTTGTGCAGATTGCGTGACATTCTGCATCCATAAACAAATAAATAAACGAATTTTAAATACAATAAAAAATAAGACATATTCAATTTAGAAAACAACAAAACATTTATATACAATTAAAAGTAATATATATATATACAGGATATTTTGGTATATGTTACTATTGCAAAGTTGAGGTTTCGGTATGTCTCTTTTTGTATTTGTATGTTCAATTACAGTCTTTCTGGAGTTGTGTCAATTCTTATAGAGTGGTCTATCTTTGACTGTAATATTTCTGAATCGTTCGAATGTTGATTCTTACTTAATAATATAGTGAGTATTTTTCACTTTGGATAAACAAGGTTGTTTTAGGTTTGCGATTTGATGTCCACAGAGTTGGTCGAGTTTATGTACTTTTGCCCGGTAAAGTCGTGATTTCGAGTGACGTGGAGTATGTTGGCAATTTCTCGGTGTTTTCTTTTATATGTTTTGGAAAGTCCAAAATCGGCTCAAAGAAGTTTTGGCGCAATTTTATTTTGCACATGAAACTTTCAGATTCTTGTGTCGTTAACGAATGAGATTTGTTGATTCGCCTAGTACGGTTTTTTATTGGTCGAAGTTTTCCGTGCGTAGGCGTAAGGTATAGACTGTTCTGTTACTAGGGTGATAGGTAGAAATGGACGAGTATTATTGACACACACACACATATATATATATATATATATATGTGTGTGTGTGTGTGTGTGTGTGTGTGTGTGTGTGTGTATGTATGTCTGCATGTATATAAAATATGGAAATTGATTACAGAACAGGTAGTGAGAGCTGTAACAAAAACACACTTTGTTGAGAGCCATGACTCTGAAGGGACATGTCACAAAGACGAATGTTAGTTTCTTGCAGGAATAGTATTATTATATTACTAGCAGCATGGCCCGGCGTTGCCCGTGCTTGATTCAAAAATCGTATGATTCATACAACAATCGCTATCACTTGACTTAAAATATTTTTGCCCTTCCTTGCCTTTAAAGGAGTGCCCTTTGCTGCGCTGATGTTGCTACATGCCTTACTTTTTGCCTATCTCACACTGCGAATTTTTTCTAAGCTCTATACTAAACATTAAATCTCTTACGAAAAAAGAACTAAACAAATGAACACAAAACGATCAGCTTAAAAAAAAAGGACTTGTAACTGGAAAAACCGAATGAAAAAAGAATATTAACAACAAATACTTTTTCACACCCAACCCAGTTCTGCGGAATCAGAATCAACGTTGAGTTTAAGCAAGCGAATGAGCCAATTGGATTAAAGTGCCATGCAGATTTAAATTTTTCCCACTTGTGACGAATACAGCGTAGAAGCATGAAAAATCGATTATTTCCACTATCAATGTGAATTGGGAAATGCAAAGTCGGTCTTGGCCTTCTCGCTAACTTGGCGTATGTGCATGTAAATTTTGGTGCAATTCCGTCGAAAATTGCAGCCGTGCATTCGTCACACACACACACACACACACACACAGACAGACAGACACACACATCCTAACTTTTATAGATATATATTTATAGTATTATAACATTTGTGAAAAATAATACTACTTTCATCTACATCAGTGGAAAAATAATATTTATATATATATATATATATATATATATATATATATATATATATATATATATATATTAAAAAGAAGAGAAGAGAGTTGCTGCAAACGTTTTTGGTTGTAATGTATATTTTTTTTTTTTTTTTTAAATATTATGTTTTATTTTCCATAATTTTACTATTACGGGTTTCTGGTCTCGCGACCGTCTTCAGGTAAAAGGCGGAGATTTCCACATATTATTAAAATAATTAATTTCTTTTTTTATCTTATTCAATGTTAAATATTCTTGATATGAGACATTCTTTGTTTTTTGTGTTAGTAATGATATATATATATATATATATATATATATATATATATATATATATATATATATATAAATCAGACACCAAACCATTTATCTGTTGATTATTCTATCTGTGAATATTTAAACATTGATTCTGATAGATTAACATTTTCCCGCTAAACTATTCCGATACTCTCTGCAGCATTCCTACAAGACATATCCATGTATATAAAAGATATAAAGATTCTTCGGTATTGGGTACTACTTAGCGAAGCTACTCTGGTTGAACCTTGTTTCTTTCTTTTGAATTGATCGGCACTGCGGGCTCCGTATAAAATTCAACATTAAATAACTGAATGTAAAAACTAGTTATCAGATATTTTCCTGGTTCGTTTAAATTAAAAATATAATTGATTTAAATATGTAGATGTTTTATAGGAAATTATCCAGCAAGAGATCTATACACAAAAGAGTTCTTCTTCTTTATGTGCTGTATCCCCTCAGGACGTAGGCAAACATGACCCGCCCCCAGAACTTTCTGTCTAATTAATTAATAACATTTGTCTTTCTGTTATTTCTCTTAAACACTGTTCCGCCATATTCTTTTTTCAAGCTCACTAAGTATGTTATGCATTGTTTTTCCTCTGTTCCTCTTGGCTTCAATCTGCCCTGTTACTATCAGATTTTATACACCCTCTTTCCTCATTATATGCCCTGGAAACTTCAACTGTCGCTTCCTGATGAGATGTATCCCCATTTGTTTCCATTTTAAAACTTTATCGTTGCTCACATATAACGGTTCATGGTATCCTCAGCATCTTTCTGTAGATTCAATTTCTGTTTCTTCAAGTATCTTGGATATAAGAGTTCAATACTCTTTTCCTTGATCTAGAGATGTTTTTTCTATTTCCTATTACTTTGCTTAGTTTTTGGAATTCATCTTCGTCTATCCCAATACTCCTTCGGATTTCGTTGTTACATTTCCGTCCTCTGTAAAAACACTTCATTTTGAAGTGTTTTAACAGAGATATTTAAGTTTTTGTACTTGTTTAATTTTCATATGTCCGCTATCTTTCAGTTGATGCTCAATCCTTTCTTCTTGCTTTCCTTCACTATCTTCTACAGGAGTTTTTGTAGTTTCCTTTCCGTGTCAGCTATCAACCATGTCTCATTTGCCTATCTTACTTTGTTCAGATTGAGGCCGCCAATAACAAATCCTGATAGGATATCTAATTATCTCAGAAGCGCCCCGCTGTATTGATTAAAGCAATCCGCTGAGAAGACACATTCTGATCTTATACTAGTTTCTGTTTTTGTATACATGCTGAACACATTGTCTCTCACTAGACATGCTGTTTGATGCCAGTATACTTTCTTGATTTTTTTTAATATCCTTCCCAAATATATCAAGGTTGCTGAGCAGTTCCGACATTTAACCTTAATATAATCACTTTTGTTGATGCACGCAACACTTATTTTCTGGTTAGCATTTCAAATCATGTTTATAATTATAAAATCAACCAGTTTTTATACATACATACATACATATATATATATATATATATATATATATATATATATATATATATATATATATATATGTATATATATATATATATAGATATAGATAGATAGATAGATAGATAGATAGATAGATAAATAGATAATATTAGTGGTAAATATACATACATATGCAAAATATATAAATACCCATACATGTATATTTTTTTGAATAAAAATTCCAAGAGGAAGAATAAGTTTTTTTATTTTATATATATTATATATATATATATATATATATATATATATATATATATATATATATATATATATATATATATATATAGTTGTAATCTTATAAATATAAGAATTTATACTTGTCCAGAAAACCTTTAGGTGCCTTGATTTGTGAAGAAACAAACCAATACCAAAGTGAAAAAATGGTACAAAAAAAGAAAGAACAAAGAACATGTAAGTTAGCCGAAAATAATCGTCTAGCATTCAAGTTCAAAGTCCAAAGAAAAGAAACCGATACCAGTAAGAAAATTAACTAAATAAATAAAGTTCTCGATACGCTAAGTAGATCAATATATATATATATATATATATATATATATATATATATATATATATATATATATATATATTCCGTGGAAACAGTTTGGCATGATGAAAATAAATGACAGTTACAAAATTTGAAATATCGAAGGAAGGATATGATAAGTATATAGATGAGAATATAAATCCCGTGGATAAATTAAGGATTCTTTTCTTCTATATAATTTGGAGGGAATTTGCTAAATACGTGAGACACTTGACGGGTATAACAAGAGCTGTAAGGTTCAAAATAATATCAAAGATTTGTAGCATAAAATGATCAATTTATTATCGTAAAACGCATTCAGTTTATAAATGAATCTAGTCTGACACAAATTAACTTCTTTTTATTGATTTCGAATTGACAGACAATTCTTCATCAACAAATCATTGGTGGGCATCGGTTTTGAAAAACATTGTTAATTAAAAAAAAATAAAAACGAATTCTATCATGTCTCTCGATCTTCGCAAATATCTGTTTTTGATAAATATCGGGAAGCTTCAATAAATAAATGAGAAAAAAATTAGGAAGACAAATGAAAATAGTCTTTTTTTCTATTTAATGCGGTACATTTTGAAGGAAAAGTGATTAATGAAATGTTTTCCATTAAAATATCCACAACAAAAAACACGCATGAAATTGTTCGTTGGGAATCATATATATATATATATATATATATATATATATATATATATATATATATATATTATCTGTATGAAAACCACAATTTCCGTGCAGACAAGAATCAAAATAATCATTTGAATGTGTGGGAGTATTAATGTATAATTCTTTTCAATCTTATCAAAACAACATATGTATTTACCAGACAACTGACAAATTAAATATAACAATTGTGTATGTTTTTTTTGTATTTTTTTTAATGTTCGCAGGGATATTTCTTGTCTCGTCGCATTTTGTGTGTGTATATATATCTAAATACGTCTGCGTGTTTATGTATTATAATCTGATTGTGTATGTATTGTCTTTTGCAAGATGTCATCCTCCCCTGTCTCTGTTTATGATTCAAACGTATCTATGTTGTCATGAAGTTCGGAGCAACATTTATGCAAACTTAATTTCAATAAAAACAAAATAAATAGAATAACATGTATTTTGTTCTTTTTACCTCCGTAATTTTATAATTTTAAACTTAATATAGATCAAATTTAAATTTTTGAATTCTGATATTCTTGTATTTTGATTGGTCATTGCACGTTATGTAACAGCGTTTCCCCTTAGCGAGGGGTGTTTGATTGATTTGAACTTTTCAAAAAGCCTTTAATCTACATTCAACAACATCACTTGATAAGACATCAGAATTGTTGAATCAAAGTCGCTATTATAGTGATTTTATAACATATTTATGTTACAATTTTCGAATAGATAAATGTATTTGCTCTACTCGGTATTTAGCAAACTTTTAAGAATAGTATTAGTTGGTTATTCCGTACACACCAATCCTAATATATATATATATATATATATATATATATATATATATATATATATATATATATATATATATATATATATATATAATAGGCTGATGAAAAGAATTGGGAGATAAAAAAAATGACAATGATGGTAATAGCATATTACGTGACTTTAGACCAAAAGAAGTATGTTTTTTTATTATAATATCTATCTATATATATATATATATATATATATATATATATATATATATATATATATATATATATATTTGATTTAAAAAAGACAACATAAAGTTTCCATGTAATAAATTATTTCAACAATTATTTCTAACTTTATTACATGGAAACTTAAAGTGGTCTGTTTTTATTTGAATTATTTGCTCTGGATTTACATTGAGCTCTCTGGATTTTATCCTCCCTGGGTCTACCAATATGGATTATCCAGTTTTTTTTTCATAAATTATATATATATATATATATATATATATATATATATATATATATATATATATATATATATGTGTGTGTGTGTGTGTGTGTGTGTGTGTGTGTGTGTGTGTGGTTGTGTCTGTTTGTATGTATGTATTATGTATTTGGGCACCAATATCTCTTTTATACATGTTTCATTAAATAAGATTGAAGGCTTTAAGCTTTTTATTTAAATTTCTTGTATTCTTATAATTTTCTTCAAGATACAAATTACAGAGGACCAATATTATTTACGAATTCATTATGAGACTTAAGGAACGATGTTCCTGATAAAACAAAATTCATAAATAATTAAATTGGACTTACAGTAATTTGCCTAACCACACGATTCACGTCATTAGCTCAATTAGGTGTCATTTAAATATTTTCTACATAATTTACCCTCACGAAATGATAAAATTATAAGGACACAAAGAAAAATTAAACAGAAAAATTAAACAGAAAAAAAACTTAACTGTAAGTCATTTGCAATGAAACTGATATATATATATATATATATATATATATATATATATATATATATATATATATAAAGAACAGTAAGATATATTATCCGGTGTTCTTATAGATATTTTTATTTTTACAAAATAGTGTTCAATGTAAATTTACAGAGCATTAATATTATAAATTAATTGATTTAAAATATGTTTTTTTTCCGCATATTTTAAATCAATTAATTTATAATATATATATATATATATATATATATATATATAGAGAGAGAGAGAGAGAGAGAGAGAGAGAGAGAGAGAGAGACAGTGGTGGAGAAAAACAGAGAGGGTGTGGGAAGGGACACGATTGATAGGAAAGATACATGGGAAGAATATACCAACCTTTAATAATCCTTCCATATATATATATATATAAATAAAGAGAGAGAGAGAGAGAGAGAGAGTGGGGTGAGAGAAACGAGGAGGGTGTAGGAAGGGACACGTAAAAACTGAGTAGTGACCTTCCCGTCTCAGTAGATCTTCATGTCATGTGTCAATATTGCTTCACATGTTCGTGAGCTCTCTATTCTCTATATTGGCCATTGATGGTATTAAATGATACATGGGAAAGTTAAAGTAAACCCTAATAATCCTTTCTTTATATTATATATATATATATATATATATATATATATATATATATATATATATATATAGTTCTTTTCGAAGCGTAGATTTGACACTAGGCTATGATAACAAAACAACCTGTAAGTCCTGTGCATATTTGCGATTGTCCATTAAGGTTGCTTCCGCATCACTATATCGTTGCGTAATACCTATATAAATATATATTTCTGTAATATGTATTATCGATGTTCCGGCCGGTAGACAAAATAAAATACTCTTTAAATAAACGGAGCCTCTACTCAAATATTGATAGTCACAAAAATAAGTTTTAATTATATATATATATATATGTGTGTGTGTGTGTGTGTGTGTGCATTTCAGTTATCAATGTGCCTCATACTAACATCGTGCAAGTTGACCTGGACAAAAATAACTGGAGTTATTTGTGCCAGAGTAGTATCAGACATTTTGAAATCAGTCATATTGACCATCTAAGAGCAAATATTCTTGTTGCTATGACCCAAGATTCTTGTTATTTTACAAAATGTGCTGGTATGAAGCAAGTGTCGAATACGGCAACGAACAAAAAAAGAAGGAATGAGGTTGTCAGATCCTCGACAGGAGAGGCGATCATCATCATAATGTATGTATTTTGTTTTTTTACTTCGCTAGAGTATTCCCTCTTTAATATTCAATTCGAATAAGTTTTTCCATTGATTCAATAGATTTGACAGGTTCTGTCTATGGATTTTTTATTGTTATTATGTTTCTGTAATTTTAGAATAAGGTGTTATTTTGTGCTCGAATTTGTGGATAATCTATCCGGCTTCCCAAAGAATGTTGATAAAGGAATTCTAACTACCAAAAGGACATTTTATTGCTGCTTGACAATAACTAAGATGGTCGAAAATACTTGAACAAACAAGTGTAAAATATGAAAAACGGTCAGTCATCCACAACTTCGAGAACAATAAATAATCCATCTTACTGCTGATGAGTCCTAAATATAGGATGAAACGGCATTCTGTTGCTTTTTTTTTCAAGACTCGATAAATTACTTATAAATAATCGATTATTACTTATAAATATCGATAAATTACAATTTATATCATATCCTCCTAATAACTGCTGCTATCTTACACACATAAACACATAAATATATATATATATATATATATATATATATATATATATATATATATATATATATATATATACTGGGTGTGACAGCAAATTCATATATCAACATAATTGTCCATTCTACAAAATGTTTAATGTTTACGAAACCACTAAATAATTTTTTTTAAAGGTTTTCAGATAAGGCGTTTAGCCATATTGATGCTATTTTTGTAAGAATCCCTGAAAAACATTCAGCGAGAAAGAGAACAGGTAAAATTTTTTGTGTCAGCTATTGTCTCCCCAAACGAACTGTGATGTGAGGAAAAATAGCATTCAGGCCTTCAGTAAATATACCGACATTCATACTCTGTCTTCCCCCCTTCAAAGTCCATTCAAGAACCATCTAGAGAATTGTGAATATTTTAAAAAAAGCGGTAACAGTACTGAGTAAACCTGGATAAAGGGGCTCACAACAGCAACAGGGATCATCGTTTCAACTTACAGCTAACGAGATCAATTAGAAAAGATCCAACTCAATCCATAAGACGTTTGGCAAGTGAGAGAGGAGTTTCAGCTTTGTCAGGCCAAAGGCCAGTGAAAAGAGACTTGAAAATGCAATCGTACGTGCAACGTGTAAGGCACTTTGTTACTCCAGGGCAGAAAGTTAAAAAGGTTAGAGAAGGCGAACATCATCTTGAATAACTTAGAATATTATTCTGAATAATATATTTATACTTGAACATTATTTTTATCCTTCATGAGCTCCCGATACTTAGTTCTGCTTAATTCTGAAAATGTAATTTTAGTTTATGATCGTTTTTTCATGTATATATATATATATATATATATATATATATATATATATATATATATATATATATATATAAGTATGTGTGTGTGTATGTGTGCGAGTATATGAGTAAATCTTCTCAGAAAAGAGTCGGCTAGACTAAGTAGAGTTTTCCTATATATATATATATTTATGCGCACACACACACAAACATGCACACACACACACACACACACATATATATATATATATATATATATATATATATATATATATATATATATATATTTGTGTGCATTTGCTTTCGAGTGTATAATCATATATTTATAACATTTTCCCATCTCGTTATAATTTGACTCAAGCGACATAATATTTTGCAAAAGCCAACATCGTTATATGACATCGCCATCGTTAGCAAAGAAGGATTTGTTCAGCTTACGTTCTTCCATCTTTGCTTGCTTCGTGACATCGATAACACGGCGAAGTCATTAAAGGCTACGAAACTGATTTTAAAAGCCTCTTACGAAACCAAACGCTGACCCAGCACACATGTCGTACGTGGATTTAATGGGTTCTTCGGGGTCAAGGCACGAGCTGTTTGCTTCGAGGATATTTACTGCCACCAGATTTGATTGCTGCTGTCGTCCATAATCATAATTGCTTCTTGAACTGTTGTGAGATATTCGGGCCTAGTAGGAAAGGCTGTACTGAAAATATTTGCCTTTTTGTACAGGTTCCCTTATGGGATGATATTATCACCATTCATCTTGCTCTCCCTAAATAAGATTTTATTGACTAGATTAAGATAATGTTTTATCGATTGCATAAACGAATATTTATCATATACCCAGGATTCCCAACGTGAACCGTACTCCATACCCAGTTGGAGGTAGAATTATACAGGTTGGTAGAAGTAATGTACGCGATAAAATGACGTTTAGAAATATGCGTAGTAAGAAGCTTATGTGTAATTAAATATAATTAAGTTATATTTTTCTTTTCTTTTTTCTTTTCCTTTCGCGAAATGTATATATTCTTTCGCACCAAACAAGGTGATAATTCAACGCGGACTCAGGAGTTACAGTGAGTGAAATGGAAGATGAAGACTTTAATCAAGAGAAGTAAGGAAACTTCAATAAAAGAACCTCGCTCCGAAAGACAGAATATGGCGATTGGCGTTGCATCTAAATTTTTGAAGATACCAGAAAAGTCAGAAATAGTGAGGGAGTTATGCAGGTGGGAAATGTAGGAGAAAAGTAACTATTAGAATAGAAGTGGTGGTTGCATCTATCTACATCAGCAATTAGACTGTAAGACGTAATTGCCAATATAGTAGCACGCATTAATTCCATAGGCACCTCGAGGTGTGTAATGGTTAGTAATCTTGTCTCACTAGAACAATTACGACTGAGTAGCGAGTTCGATCCTCACTGGGTCTCCCATACTTCGGCCTTGTGACACATCTAAGCAACTCTTAGAAAATCACAGGATACCTCGGCGTGGTGTAATGTTTAGCAAGCTTGCCTCGATAGATCAGTTACGACTGAAAAGTGAGTTCGATCCTCACTAGGTTTCCCATACGTTTGGCCTTGTGCCACATCTAAGCTACGCTTAGAAAATAACTATAGTATTTGCCATGATATTTCAGGTAACGAAAGAGTGGAACCACGTTACCTCTTTGAGAAAGTGACTGATATCCACATGCCTGATGAGGATCGATTACATAACAGATCTTTCTTTGGATTTTGTCAAAAACCTCGAGATGAATAGCAGGAGCACCAAACTAGTATTCAATGGCAGATTTGTAAATGTACAAGATTTATTCTGACGAGAAAAATAAATTATGACCCCCACACAGTGAACCAATTTTCCAAGCTGTAGATGTAACAATTGATTCAAGATGGCCGTTCCACTTCATGCCAGCCCAAAAGATGTAGTTTTGCTCATATGGAGTATAAAATTTCACAGACTGAAATTTAAGAGACATGTATACTTTACGAGGAATAAAATTTTCATAACTGTTATAAACGAACACATTCTTTTCGCTTATTTCGGTGTTTAGAGTTTATATATTGCTGACATTTTCAGGATAGGTCACGCCAAACAACTAAAGCTTTCAGGGTCAATGCTGTATGTTTTGAGGTGAAGCGATAGAGTAACGGATATTCATTTGGAGACATCTAACAGCATCGAATAAAAGCCGAAATATGTATGTTTTGTATTTGGAGCATATCTAATACAAAGATAGAAATGTCCACATATGGGTGTAGTATAGGGGCTCTAGTGATCTGACGTGAAACTCAAGCGAGGTCAGCTATAATAACTTTGTGAACTACTGTTATATGTCGACATCATTTATTGAGAGAACAATGTCACTGTCCCTTCAATGTTCCGCATTTCTATGAAGTGTACCTTCATAGAAACCTTTTAGACGTTGTTGCTCGATTGTTATGTGTTTACAAGTTCTAGTGAAAATATATCGGGTCTGGTGCTATAAAAAGAAAACTACAACATATACCATTTCGGCATTTAATCTCCTTGGAATTAGCCCCTTTCTGAAGTGACACACTTTATCCAGCGACGTTTTCATTAAAGGAACTAATTCTGCAAACTTTTTTAGGGATAACAGTCAACTGTCTCGTCGCATTGAATTCGATTTCCTTGCCTTTTTGAAAACGTTTTTCTTTAAAGTGGGGTTTGATTTTAGGAAAGAGGTTAAAAGTCGTAAGGGGTAAGATCTGGGAAATGTCATTGGCCAATAACTATGGTTACTGATGGCACTTCTGTAGCGTGGTAAGACGAAGACACTCTACACGTTTTTCATCCAAGCCTAGTTATAAACAATGAAAATAAGCGAGAAAATTATAAGATAGTGTGTTTGGATGACAGAGTTCAAGGTCAATCTGTGCAAGCGTCATCACTCTTCATACTTTAGCTCCGTTACTATAGCAACAGTTCAGATACTTTTTTGATCAGACTCATATATGTCATTAGATCAGGTTAATATTTATGAAATAATGAACATAAAAACAGGGAATGCATCGCCATACCGATTTTTCATGTATATCACAATTCGCTTAAAAAAGTGAGTTTCTTTATTTTTTAAATCTTGTCGCTTGTATGCTTCGTTAGAAAGTTACGCCTTTGACACTTGTTCCTATAATTAAGGTTAAATCTTGAAAAAAAAAAGATTTTGAAGGCATATTTTCTAATAGGTCCTTCTGTTTTTGTTTGCTGATTTTGCTTTTTTTTTTTTTTTTTTTGCGGCATATAAACTATGAGTTATTTAATGCAGAAATTTAAATATTTTGTAGCCAATTTTATTTTTTTATAGATGACTAGCAGTAGAGCCCGGCGTTGCCCGGGATGTAACAGTAAGAGATAGATCAAGTATCGACCATCATAAAGACAGAAAAATAAAATTGACAAAGATTATTGTTTAAGGTTGACGGACACGCATGTCTTAATTAGTTTCTTTTTTTTGTTTTTTTGTTTTTTTTTTACTAATTGGTCAAACCCAAACTCAAACAAAAACATTGTTTTCAATCGTTATGAGTCTACCGATTGAATAGAATTTTATTATGAACAATTGCCTTGTAAATTGAATTTTTAAAGCATTCTGAATGTAAAAATAAAGAAAAAAAAGTAAAAAAAGACAATAAGAAACACTACCTTTCCAAAAAAAAATTGAAGTTTTGTTGAAATCGGTTGAAAAATGTAGGAAATCCGATCCCATATACAAACGAACACACACACACACACACACACACACACACACACACACACACACACACACAGAAACAAACAACCTGGGTTTTATAATAACTCGATATGACTTGTCACCCTTTCATTCACGCGATACCTCTTAATCATGTTTTCAAATTGATTTTGTGCAAAAACAATTGTTTTTTCCAATTGTTGGCGATGTCAGAACCACCGCAAGGTAATTTTACGTAGTCATGTGGAGTTGTGTTGAAATCGGTTGAAAACTGTAGGAAATCCGATCCAATATATAAACATACAGACACACACGCACACAACATGGGTTTTATAATAAGTATGATAATGGTTTTAGTAGCACAAATTTCGCTAATTAACCTATATATGGGGGAGTAGATGGATTCATACCTTTCCCAAGAATATTTGCTGTGGCACCATTTACCGAGGCAGAAAAAGAAAAGAAACAAAAGAAGGGAAAAAAAAAGAGTCGAGACCCAAAACGTGGATGATAAGCAGAACACCACGGCTAAGAGACAATGGTTAAAGGATATTTTGATAAGTAACAAATGGCGAAAGAGTGTCATTACACTGACAGGGAAATTCTGAGTGGATAAAGGAATCGGGTGTGTTTTGGCGACGGCTGTGTTATCTGGGATGCGTAAACAAACTGCTGGCCAAAGAAAAATCCAAATGTAAATGTTATTTCGATAAGTGACGGAAAACGGGTGGACAAAAGGGCTTTGGATAGATATGAAAAATTTGTGTCAAAGGCCGCACACGATGTGTCAACTGACCGATTTCTTTAGACGGAACATCTTTAGCCTGCGATAATAAAATTATGTTATCAGAAATATGTACCGAAAAGGAAATGAATGGGAACTTAGAAATGTTCTTTTCGGGGCGACGTCTGGTCGTGTTAGAAAGTTAACCCATTCTGATAATTAGCGATAAGATGACTGACGAAGCCCAGGTGTAGAACAAGAGTTATGACCACCGTCGTTTGCAGCTAGAGAAAATGATAACTGCGATTAAGAGGAAGAAAAGGACAAGAAAAGATAATTTTTTTTTTTAGTTAAGCAAGATATTTTTTTCCTGAAACAAAGACGCGGATTCGTCCACGCCCGACTAAGACACCATTGGTCGAGTGGTGATCACGTGACGCACGAAGGAGGCTGTCGCCACCCATCCAGAGGATAGGTATGAGAAGCTGCTACAAAGAAGTGAGGAGGGGAGCTCACGCCCCTCTGAAGTATGGTGAGAAGGTGGGAGTAAGAAAAGGCTCCCAAAAATGGAAAAGAGTGGAAAATTCCTAACCAGAAATAAAAGAGGTGGATATGTATTTAGAATTATCGAGGAACCCCCGACGCCGACAAAACCACCCCGGTTTTGGTCGGCATCCATATAAGCGAAGCCGCATCAAGCAGAAATCAGTTTTCAGTTGAGTTGAGTTCAGTTCATCAGAGTGGAGTTGCAGAAGAGAGTTCGAAGCTCGCAGTGGAAGTTGGTTCCGCCTCGCAGATAGCTGACTTGAAAGATTCACGCACATTCTGGACTCCTCTTCAACCCAAGAACAATTATTTTGAAGAGCGACTTAGATCCAGACCACCAAAATAAGTTTTTTTCGACTTTCGTCCGAAGACACACCGAAAAACCAATTTCATAAAGAGCAAAAAACTTGAAGCGTTAAAACTCGCCTAACGGAAAACAACGTGTCACAATCCATAGAACGGGTCGGGAAATAGACGCAGTCCTATGTATCGAACAACTAGACATAAAGTTTGTTATCTTTTTCTTTGATACCTTGAACTTTTGAGTTTTCATTTTATTTTCTTTTATGCATATTTGTGTGGTGTCACCCCCGTTAAACCCGATTTGCATTACGGCCCCAACTACTGATTGATCTCGTCTGCCTAAGATCAATTCACAACGTGGGTAGGCAGACTGGATATCAAGGCAGTTACTTTGGTAACCAGGCGTTGGAAGCGAGTTGGGACGACGAGGCTGATATCAAATCTAACCAGATTCCCACCCGAATCACCAAAAGGTTAGAACGTCACATTTGGGTGCCGCGACCGATACCAAGCCAGTTGGTCGTCACATGACGAGACAACACGACTGACGCGACAGGCGGACGTCACGTTTGGAGCGGCGACACCCGAACGGAGCAGCGAGGAGCGAACAGCTGGCGCCGCGGCGAGGACGTCACAGTTGGTGCCGTGGTAGACCAGGATAGGACGTCACAGTTGGCGCTGCGACCAGGGGACGACGTCACATTGCGCGAAAAAACTTATAACGAACCCTACTGAAACTGGAACTCGGCTCCCCAATTAACGATCCCGAGACATTATTCATTAGATAACTTTCACATCCAAGCTTACAACACCTGGTATTTCGAAGCGATGACCCAGTAAGGTAGTGACATTCTCTTTTTTTTTTTTTAGGGTTTCCAAAATATAGTCGCCATTTACTTCTTTACATCTATTTAACCACGGTACAGATAAAAATCAAGACATCAAGTTAAATATCGAGACATCAAGAATCCATGGTGCAAAAATTCGGTAGTTGTTTGAATTATCTCCCCCTTTTTGATCTTCATTTATATACTTGATCAGATCGGAATCTGCGTTTTGTTTGTTGAATCTAATATAGGCTGAGCATCGAATTCCCTCAGCAAAGGATTTTGTAGATTACTTATAACATATTCCTAAATAATTCAAGTCGTCTTCCGGAGAGGTAGAACATTAACAAAACTACCACAAACGTTTACGTTCAAAATTACAATCTGAGTATCGATATATGCCAACAAAAATTTCCCTCTAGTTACAGGTGAGATTTACATCTTTTATGAGACGCATTACGATAATGGCCAACCATTTCAGTTTTCTCAAGTTAAATAATGGACTAAACTTTACTTGGCCCTAATGCATCGATTTCGTCTTCAATAATGTGCATCATTAAAATAAAGAGAAATCATGCGTAAGTGCCGACATGTTATCTAAGATCTTTGAGGTCGTCAAGATGACGCCCGATTGTCTGGAATCTAATAACAGCTTTGCGCAATTAGAATCCACGCATTTAGGTTAATGAGTTGATTAGACATCACATAAAGCAAGAGGCGGCTGTTATAAATCGCGAAATGTTGAGTTATTTCACTGATACTAAAGATTCCGAAACGAAGATGCGGACATAGTCATTGCTGATTTGTTCACTGTTTGAATTTATTACAATACCATACTCCTCTTTCGGTGTGTAAATCCCTTATGACCAATAGATAGATTGAACTACTTGAAACGTGGTACTTATTTGTGTTAGTGTAAGTTACCAAGTCAGTCATACTTGTAATATTGTAATTAATGGAATACTGTTATGAATATGAATGTCGATTGTTCTCACATTTCTATAACGTTGTGCCAGACGAGGTTCAATTTAATAAGTACCCAGACATTTTTTAGATTGTTGCGTCACCCACACCGATGCTTGTGGTCTGGTTTATAAGGAATAATTTTTTGCAATGTCTTCTATATGATGTGTTTGGAAATTATATTTTTAGCAAAGATTAATATAGACTTAAACTAAGCTAGAAATAAACGCAAGGTAAGCATATTTGATATATAAAAAGTGCTTAAAATATAGTAACGCAACGTTGGCAAATATTTAAAATTCTCTTAAGATAGTCTTAGAAAATATTTAAAAAATAACTTAAAATAGTCTTATGATAATCTTAGCAAATTTTAACGACTCACTCTTAGCAAATATTTACAATAAATTTAAAATACATTTAAGACAATCTTAGAAAATATTCTGTGGTTGATTTTGTTTGGTTGATTTTCTTTAGCGGTCTATCAATCTCTTCTTCCTCTTCTTTCTCCCTTAACCCGTGAAGGAGTCGTTGGGTCGCCGACGTACTGAGCTGTCAACATTTTGTCTCTATCTGTCGCGGTCGTGGCCAAAGCCTGTGTATCCGCGAATGGTTTCTCGGTGTGCTTATCGTGTGGCGTGTTTTGGGTGTTTTAACCTGACGGAGTTATTTAATGTCGAAATCTAAATATTTTGCACGTAATTTTATGCTTTCAACTACAGATATTTTGTACATAATTTCATACCTTCAGGGTAAAGGTATGCTAAAACACATAATATCCGCTTTAGTAAAGAGCAAATATACAAAACTGCTAGAATTTACTTTAAAGATGTTTATGGTTTAATACGCTTGGAATGAAGTAAAGTGAATCTTAGCAAATACACTTAATATTCACTTCAAAGACGCTGAAGCTTAGTACATATTTAATTACGAAAAACTCATTAAATCTAATGTTTTTGAATGTTTAAATTAAATTTATAAATAGTTGAACTTACAAAAAAAAAATTCTGGGTCTCCTTATTGAAGTATTGCTTCAAACAAGGATTTGTTTATTGCTAGCCTAATGTTGTACGTTGTTTATATTAACAGATTATCACAAAAATTAGATTTAGATATTTATTAAAATTAATTTTGGTACAACCCACCATTCACAAATGGGACCCGCCATGTCCCGTACAAAAGAGTGAATCCCCCCACCATTCTCTTCTTATTATAAAACAGTTCCATTCGGACAGCTTCCTTCCAAGTTCTGCTGCTTTGTGGAACAGACTCCTGTCATGATGTTGTATCAGCCATTTCACACTTAACATTGGGGTTACTTCAACTCAGTGTAATGGTTAGCAAGCTTGCCTTACTAGATCAATTAAGACGGAAACGTGATTTCGATCCTCACTGGCCGCCCCGAAATTTCGGCTGTGAGTCACATCTAAACTACGCTTAGAAAATCACCACGCTCTTGACATTGTCAAGTCTATGGTTTTCTTTCGTATTTCTTACATAGTCCCATGAAATTTGTTTTCTTTCTCTACCTTAGCCTCATTCAACATCACGCAGTAAACCCCTACCTTGAGTGGTTCTTGCGTGTTCTATTGATTGAAAATTACTATAAAAAGTACACCACAAGTACCAATATAGAGCACACATTTTGAATCGGGCTCTTTACTCTGTATTAATATGTGACATGACAAGATTTCTCGCTATATACACACGTCGAAGTGACCTCTTTCTTATCATTCACCACATGTATGAAACCAGGGAGCCAATTTATTACTAATTTTCGGCTGAGATTTTAGGGATAAAGTGTTATTAGTAATTTCATTACCTATATTATTTATATTCGGACTAAATTCCCTATCATTGTTGTTATTATTATCCTCGCTTAATGGATTAAAGCCTTGATTAGTAAAGTTAGAATTATGGTCATTGTGAATTTAGTCCCTGGACTGATTAGTAGAGAATTATACTCAGTAGCAACAACACAAGCAATAAATGAACAGTACTAAAGAAAGAACAAAATGGGATATCCCAAGAGATGAGCACCCCCTGTATATTAAATAAAGGACCCAATTAAAATTTCCCTGAAGGTTACCCAGATCGACTGACATATTCTTCTTTATGTGCCTAGTCACTTCCGGACGTAGGCGATCTTTCCTCTCCAAAACATCCTGTCTTTTGTAGTTCTTAATAAGTTTTGTTTATTTGTCATTTCTCCTAAACCCTGTTCCGAATCCATTTACTCAAACACACGAAGTATTTTATGACCCTCTTGAATTTAATCTCTCCTGTGAGTATCATATTTTCGAAGCTGTTTTTCCTCATTATGCCAACTGTCTCTTCTTGATGATAAGTAGATAAAAAGACTGAAAAGCGAAACTGCCAGATCAGCCCTACAATTTTTGTTGATTGATTTCTTTTTTACGGATTATCAACACTTTGTTGGTTATTTAAAGATGAATCGTATTTAGAACTGTAAGAATGATTTTTGCGAGTGAATATTGCATCAAGAAAAATTGAGAGATAACAGGGCAGATTTTTAACCCATAGTAAGTTGACAAAAGATGAAGTAATAGGATATTTGCGCATAAGTAAATATATCGAACTCGAGTGAAATTCGATCCCGGCTCTCTGATTTATCATCTATTAAACCAGCCACACATCCTGATTGTCAGCAAGGTAAGCTTGCTAACTATTGCCTTCTACGAGCTTTCATCGTCGTTTGCCTAGATAAACCGCGTATTAGCACAAGGTTAAAATTACAAAGCACTCAGTTAGGATCGAACTCACTATACTGTAATAATGATCCGCAGAGACAGCTTATTAATCACTACATCACGAAAAGGCATCAGTGATTTTTGGGAGTGAATATTGCATCAAAAATTTTGGGAGATAACAGGGCAGGTTTTTAACCCAAAATAAGGTGACAAGAGATGGAGTTATACATTTCTCAAAGATATTTGCGCATAAGTAAATATATCGAACTCGAGTGGAATTCGATCCCGGCTCTATGATTTATCATCTATCTATTACACCAGCTAAGCATCCTGATTGTCAGCAAGGTAAGATTGCTAACAATTAACCTCTACGAGTTTTCATCGTTGTTTGCCTAGATAAACCGTGTTTTAGAACACGGTTAAAATTACAAAGCACTCGGCTAGGATCGAACTCACTACATTGTAGTAATGATCCACGAAGACAACGTATTAATCACTACATCCCGAAAAGGCGTCAGTGATTCGACTTTATGCTTGGATATTTTTACTTTAGAAAATAACTTCACGTAACACAAGATATAATGAAGAATAAACTATCATCGGACTAAATTGTAAGAATTTGATATTGACTAAGTAATTGACTAAATAACTTTTACTTTGGTACTGCTGCCAAATATTTAGACACACGTTGTGAACAGCAATCGTTGCATAGTTCACTGTAAGTGAGAGGATTTTATTTATCATTGCTTGAAAAGAGATAATCCTAACAATATTAAATAAAATATTACCTTCCCTACTAGATTTATATAACATTTATGTAAGCTCTTCTGATACACAAGTAGATTACAATATAAGAGGTAGCATTGAATAACTAATATCTATGTTATTTCTGACTTTATTTATTTGCCTGTTATGGCTTTACTTCTTTTAAATTAACGTGACACAAAAAAAGTAGCATTACCGTATTTTCTGATACACCGATAGCTTTGGATTGTTGGGTTATTCAATGAAGACAACTTTTTTTTTTCTCGGTAATATTTTGTTTTGTCAAAAATCTATTTTTTTTTTAAAGCATTACGCCCCGAGCAAGGCGTGAAACCACTAGGATGCAGGGAGTTGCAGAAGATTTGGAGCGAGAGCGGATAGGAGTGATAGAAGAAAAGATGAGGAGAAGGATAGTGGATAGATCAAAGGAAACTGGAGGTGTCGATTGACATTACATTTGAATAGTTGGAGATTATAGCTCTCAGGGAAACAGTAATTGGGAAGGGTGTTCCACAGGCGAGAATTGCGAGGTATGAAGCTATTTGAGTAGAAGGGACGGCTACATTTAAAAGTTTCTACAGTGTATGGTTGGAAGCGGGATGCCAACCTCGTAGGGCACTTGAATTCATGAAGTCTGGGAACCAGTAAAAGCAGCTCATCGGAGCAATTACCATGAAAGTATTTGTAGAAAAGACAGAGAGAAGCGACGGCGCGTCTGTGAGAGAGTGACTGTAGACGAGATGCCAGATCAGGGTCAATTATATTACATACCCGCCTCTGGATCTTGTCAAGAACTCCGAGGTAAACAGTAGGTGCACCAGACCATTTATGGCATCAATACTCCATGCTAGGGCGAATGGTTGATTTAAAGTATCGATTCCGGGGAGAAAAAATTCTGGTAATATTTTTTTCTTCAAAAATGTACAGCTGGTAATATTATTTTAAAACATGTATTGCTTGTAATATTTTTTTTCAAAAACGTATTCCTCGTAATATTTTATTTCAAAAATATATTGCTGGTAATAGTTTTTTTTTTATTCAAAAATTTATTTCTGGTAACAATTCTTTTACAAAGTATCCCTGGTATTGAAACCCATTTTTACACTTTTATAATGCCCTTTACGTCAGTTTTGAGGTTAAGAATTTGCCCACAGGTGGGGCCCAAACAGGTGCTACCACCCTGGGTCAGGATGAATCTGGGAACAACAGCAATTTCAGAGGCCTTGCTGTTGAACGTAGTTTATCGTCTTACCCAGGACGCGGATGTAGTTTATCGTCTTACCCAGGACGCAGATGTAGTTTATCGCCATACCCAGGACGGGATATACAAGTAGATTACAATATAAGTGGTAGCATTTAATAACTAATAAGTATGTTATTTTTTTAATTTATTTATTTGCATGTTATGGCTTTAAGTCTTTTAAATTAACGTGACACAAAAATAGTACCATTACCGTATTTTCTGTAAAAAACAATACTACGTGTTTTATTAATGCAACGTAACCAAACAAAATATAACTATTGGGATATGTAATCTTTCTTTTTATGTACCATGTTCTTTCAGGACGTAGGTGATCGTGGCTCTCCACCTCCCTCTATTCCTTGCAGTTCTCAAGAATTTCCTTCCCTCTGATTCTTCCCCAAGACCATGTTCTGTCATCCACTTGCTTAACTCCGCCAGGTATGTCATGCGTTGTTTTCCATGAGTATCATATTCTCCAGGCTTTTCTTCCTCATTTTGGGTCTCAGAAATTTCAGCAGCCTCTTCCTAATATTAAGTATAAGCCTCCTCTTTGTTTGCAACCTCTCTAAGATCTCATCGTTGCTAATATACACGGCCCATGATATCCTTAGCCTCCTTCTGTAGAACCACATCTCAGTCACCCCGAGTCTCTTCTTCATATTTGAGGAAATCGTCCAACATTCGCAGCGATACGGACATGGAATACGTGAACATTAAACCACAGTAGCCAGTTAGAAACTATAAAGCAGGAAATGAGCAGGTTAAAAGACGTCTGAATCGAGGTGGGCAAACAATGGAAATTTTGTCAGTAACAAAAACAGGCGGAGAGAAAAATGAAAGAGTAAGATTGATACAAGACCAAGTCTTGAAGAAATGCGTTTTGGATTACTGCCAGTTATCTGAAAGAATTCTTGTTGAACAGAATGGATAGCCTTTCAACATATATATCGTAGTTTTGCATGTGCCTATACCACAAAGTACAGAAGAAATCCAAAAGTTCTACATTAGGTGAGGCAACGCCAAGTCCCAATTCAAATCGCAAGAAATAATAATCACCATGGAAGACCTGAATGCCAAAGTACTCACTGTGAGATGGTGAAATATTTGGCAAATTCGGACTATAAACCCATGAGGAACACGGGGAGAAATCGGTCCAATGGTGTGCGGCAAATGAACATGCAAGACGAATATGGACAAGACGACCAGGAAGAGAAACAATACAACTATCGACAAGAGATTCAGGAATACAATTTTACAATACAAAAAATTGAACATGTCATATTTGTCTAAAATCCCAATGCATTTGTCGCTGACATATTTTCTGCAATCGCCAACGATGGCCTGTCTATGTTCCTGAGGACACATGACACAGTGGATAATGGTGTTGGTTAGATCCAGTGACAGGACCCAAAGAGTGTGAGTTCCGGTTAAAGCAGTGGAGAACTTTCAGAGGGAAATTAACAGGAGTTAACTGATAACTGAGATTCATCATACATGGCACGTGTAACTAGAACAGTCTACCCCGGTGAGCGAAATAAAGGGTTCAGTTCGACATTCCAAACAACTGAAGAAGGCCGGAGCGTACAACGGCCGAAACGTTGTGATAAATATGGCGACAAAGATGAAGACAATAGTCCGAATAATGTAAATAATGTATGGCAGCGAATGTTGGACAATTTCCCTAAAAAATGCAGTTATACAGAAATATACTGAAAATACATGCAGAGGTATGAATATGCAACAAGAAAGTTTTTTTAAAAAAATGGCAACAGAAAATAATCAAAAATAAACTTATACTCAAAATCAGCTGATATTCTTTTGACACATAAGGAGGTTCTTATACAAATTCACACTCGGTGGGGGGCGTATTATAAGGAAGAGAGACAGAAGAAAGCAGTGAATCACTTACATGACTAGTTTGTGTGAATGAATGACTGAATTAGCGGGGCTTAGCAAAGAAAAAAACAAACTACTAAGCGTCAGACGAGATAGAAAGTTGTGGAGAGACATGTTCTATCTCCTGAAGGGTTTCAGCTTATAGAAAAATTATTTGAAGATTATATCAGTCTTTGCAAATTTCACTTCCGCCATGACTAGTTTTGGCGGTTTTGTCATTTCTTCCTCTTTTTCTACAATTGTGTTTTCTTCCCCGTTCTTCATCCAGCTGTTTCATGTCATGACTTCATTCGTCAAACACACATATTCCATTGCGATATTAACGTGCTAGTATAATGTGATCATGAATTTAGAATATGAATGAAGCATTTATATTCATTTACTATGCTTTTTTGTTTTGTTTTGTTAAGGAAGCCGAAATGACGTCGGTGTTGATGCTTTTAGAGAAACGAAAAAGAAAAAGAAGAAAACTTTTGTGAGCGAAAAATATTTTTCTTTGAAATAAATAGAAAAACGTGGGGTAAGAATACGAAATCCTAACAAAGTATCAGTGATAGAACCCACACAAGTCTGATAAAGAAAAAAAAAATCCGAAAATATATATATATATATATATATTAGGCATCTTGTTGACGTCACACTCACGTCTTGCGACAACGATCGGAACAAAGGAATAAGAAAATTATTTTCTTTTTGTCCATGTTGTTTTCATTTTCCTTGATATATGCATTACTGCTATTATTTTCCTCATCCTGATGAACCTCATAGCAACTACAGGGATTCCGACACACGGCTATTATAAACCTAGTCATTGTAATGTTATTAGTGGCCACAGCAGGTGCAATGGCAAAAGTTCGTGTATGTGAAATTATTTTTTTAAAAATCAAGTCGTTCTGTTATTGTTCCATATTGCGGCACTGTATTCTGGCACATACCTTTTTATCGACATTTTCGAAATCTTTTTTTCTTGTGGTGTCAGTAGAAAAAAACTGCATGTCTTGCAATCTTGGAATTTATGATTTCTTTCTTGGTCTCCAAGACTTCTGCCATTTCACTCTTTATTCTTTCCATTGAAATTCATAACTCATATACTTCAATTTGAAATTGCTTTTTTTTGCTAACTTTCTATTTTCTTTATGTAGTTGCATGAATAATTTTCATGCCATATACCTTAAACACGTAAGCGACCAGGGTTCTCCATATTTTCCATTTCATTTTTCATCTCTGGATTGCCATGAATTTTTGATAATGATAGGGGAGTGATCTCCTATTGTCTTCTCCATCGCTTTTGATACATGTGTCCTTCCTCTAAACATGTTCTCAAACAAGGCAAGAGTGCTCAGTGTACACTGCTATTTAACTCATAGCTCAGGCTGTGCATGAAAAATGAATTAATTCGTTTTGAAAAGAGAATTAATACAAAGTGAACAGTCTTGGCCATTTCTTGAATTCTGGTCGTTAATTCCACTTACCTCGCTGATAACCGTTACGTTAGCCACACTTTCGTATGAATACAAATATACCATTAATAATAATGTTGATAACACTAGTTGAAATATTAGAGTAATTTATTACTTATCAATTTATTTAATTTTACAAGTATTTTTCTTCTTCGTCTTTTTCTTTCCTTCTTCTTCTTCTTCGTCTTCTTCTTTCCTTCTTCTTCTTCTTCGTCTTCTTCTTTCCTTCTTTCAAACGTCTTCTTTTCTTTTTAATGTTTTCTTCTTATTTTGTTGCCTTTCTTTCTTTCATTCTTTCATTCTTTCTTTCCTTCTTTATTTATTTAAGTAGTCTTACTGGCTTTTTGGATTATTTTTGCATTGTTATACCGTGCATTCATTGCTAGCATCGGTTGAAATTTATAAAATCTTAAAGAGAATCAATTTGTCAGAAAAATAGTGTTCTCAAATCCGCAAACAGTTATCGCTCTTTCTATTACTAATGGTGGCTCCATTTCTTGTTTGTTGTTTGATGTAGTTTGAAAATAAACACTTCCATTAGAAACTATTATTAATAGCAATGCTATTAACGATAGTATTAACAGATACATTTATAATAATCTTCTTCTTTATATGCCGTGTCTCCTCAGGACGTAGCCGATGTCTTCATAATTTTTTGACTTTTGTGGCTCGGAATTAATGATGTCTTCTGTTATTTTCTCTAAACAATGCTTCGCCATCCATTTATTCAAGCTCACTAGGTATAAGTTGTTTTCTTCTGTCCGTCTTGCTTTTAATGTCCTGTTTGTAACAGATTTGCCAAGCCTTCTTTCTTCATTATTGCAATATTGTTACATTATCGTAGGATTTACGGCAAATTATTTTCTTCTTTTTTTTTCTTTTTTTTTTTTTTTCTTGTTCTTATTTTTTTTCCCTGTACTTTTTGTGTCTTCCATATTTCTTTTTTTTATTATTTTGTCTTCAGCATTATTTTCCCATGAAAATTTCTAGTTTTCGGATAGTTCACTTTATCTAGATTCTTTTCTTTCGTGCTTCCTTCATTAATAGAATAAGGGTAGCATTTGTATTATTTCTTTTGCTGGAAATAGCATCTAAACAATTAGGGTAACTGATTAAGTTTCACCAATTATACGAATAAACTCCATTTCTAATTCTAATTTTCTTAATTAAACGCTTTCTTGCATTCTGTATTTATTCACTGTTCTCTTTTTTTAAATCATTTTATTTCATCAGTTCTGAATTTCTTCATTTTTGTCTTCGCATTAAAAGCATCATCAAATATAACATTGCTCATATATTAAAATATAGTGGCATCCATTGGGTTTTTTTTTCGTTTCGTTTTCGTTTCACACTGTTTAGTTAGCTTTCCTTTCTCTTCCCTAATTAGTATGTACAATTTCTGCAGGTCATGTGACCCTTAACGACCAATCAATGAAGCTGTACATAAAACTGATCTGGTTCTAGATCCGCGAAAGGATTCCTGATTAACTCGAAGATAAAACACAAACTCTTGAAATATAACGTCTTGGATTTGTGAGCAACTTTCGCCAGTTTTACTTTTCAGGATCATAAAAAAAGTTTTCGCATCCCACTAAGACATTTTGTTTTTTATCAATATCAATCTTTGTACAAATCTGTCCAAAAAAGCGTATCACAGAGCTTATTCAGCTTCATACATTTTTTCAGAAAATGTCAACTTCTGATTGGTCACTTAATATTTAAATCATGTCCGAATAACACCGATCTAGTTCTTGACCTGACCAAAAAAAAAAAAAAATAATTCCGCCCAAATCTGTCAATGCCTTTTTGTGCCTACCACGTGATTAAATTAATTATAAATACCAGACACGAGTTCGTTCTCTTCCTTGATTTCTCTCGCTAACAAATGTAGTCGTAAAAAAGAAATCGCGTCTCGACCCTTTGCGGTCAGACGCCATGAAAACATATTCACACACACACACACACACACACACACGTATTTACGAAAATTTCCAAATTACATTACAAACATACGAAACTTTTCAAACTTCATTACGAACATTACAAACTTAATTACAAGCAACAGAAACTTAATTACAAACATTACGGAACCTTCACTCCTTCAACCCTTCTGAAGCTAAAAGTTTACTCAACATAATCTCAGTTTTATAATTCTTTCAAATATCTAACAGTGAACATTTTGAGCGACAAGTTCATTCAGCTTTTGTGAGCTCGGATAAAAATATTTCATTAGTAAAAAAAAAATATAATTCACTCAAAGAGACATAACACCAACAAAAATAGTAACACCTTGTGTACATCATTATACAAATATAAATATTGTTGTTGTTATAAAACCATTTTGTGTTTATTCTTATTGTTTCATATTTTGTGGTATTTTGCGTCGAATATAAATTGAGAGATTATATCAACTAATGGGCCTCTACAAAGTCATGTAGCACATTTCTAGATATTGTTATCATACTCGCTAATTAAAAAATAAAACCTATATTTAAATTCTCCGGACTTCGGATTATTTTTTGTTATAAATGTTTGGGTTTGTATGTTTAACTACAGGAGTTACTAATAAGGCTGCACAAATATATTTGATAAATTCAAAAGAAGCAAACACTTATCGTTTATGGAGTAACATTGTTTTAAATGAGGCGACGTTCTGAAGATCTCTGAATGGTTGTCCCTATTCTAAGTTTTTGTGTCAGTTTTAACCCTTGATTTACAGTTATTCTTGATTATTAAAAAAGGTTTTTAATGATTGGATGAAATAAGAAAATATCATTGTCACAGGATAGTGTAATTTTTCAGGTGTCTCTGCAAAGTGATGAAGATCATATCTTAGCTCCAATCCGCAGTTTACAGACCAAAACACTTTCCTCACTACTGGCACCCTTGTACGCCCAATGATGCCATGTATCGGCAAAGAAAAAGGCAGAAAGATTCCTGGAAATAGTCCCATTGCGCCAAATACTTAAGGGGCAATTTGAGCTGCTGCTTGATATATTTCTATTATTTTCCCCGCCAATTCCTGAAACCACTCTAATTTTACCTTCTCCTGTTTAGCAACTTTCATATCCTAAAGCAATCAGTCAATCATGATCCAATCATGGCTGCCCTTGGGCACAAAAGGGATATCAGCGAAGTTATATTCTATATGAAGTTCACTTGCTCGGTCTCAGTTATGGACGATGATATAGCTCATGCCAATTCTCTGTGCACCCGGGGTCATATTTCATTCTTAGCACCCAATTTATTCTGATAGCTAAGTTGACATGGCGTCATCTGTATTTTTCTTGTGTCAGCTGAGTGAAGCCAATTACAATGGGTTGCACACTTACAATACCTTTCCCATAGAGCTGCGCTATCTTATATTGGATGCATCTTTTCTTAAAGACTGCATTTGTGTGATAAAAATCATCCCTTCTGTTTTTTTTTCAAATGACTCCAAGATTACTTTCTTTCACTTCTTGGATTCATCGTTCTTTTTCTTCTCCTCTTCTTCTTCTTCTTCTTCTACAAATATTTCTTCTTTCTTTTTTCGCTGGAAACAAAGGACTAAGAATCTCTCCAAATATCAGGAATTCTTATCCGAAATATGGTAATTGTTGTAGCATAATAAAATAGGCGTGCTAGAAAAAAATGACAACATGAGATTTGAATCTTCAGTATCTAAAATTATAACTAATTCTAGCCAATATTTTGTTATCCTCAGGCAGCCTGTGGTACGCGGCTCCACAGAGACCTGCGTTGATAAGTGGACCTTACATTCTCCGGTTGTAATATGTGAAAGAATTATGCTCCACTTTATGGTAGTTTTATATATATATATATATATATATATATATATATATATATATATGTGTGTGTGTGTGTGTGTGTGTGTGTGTGTGTGTTAGCGTGTGTGTGTGTGTGCGTTAGAGCCATTGGCGTCTTTTAGATTTTAAATGACTTAATTGATTTTATTGACCCTCTTATGCACAAAAAATCACTCTCTTGCCTTTGTATTCCCTTTCATTCTCAGTAGCTTATTGTGCCTTATTGGCAATATCGCCTTGCCTGGGGTGAAACGATTTAAAAAAAACAACTCATCTATTTTACTCTCCACCGATTAATTTGTAACTATATGATTTCTTTATATTTGGAAACCGAAATGATTCTTATTTTCCTGGTTTTTATTTAGATTACTCTAAATAATTGACTGGCGCTGTGTAATGCTTCTCGTGTACAGACTGGTTGGCTATTATTGCTGAGTAGTCACTTCAGTCTTTATTACGTGTCCCATACAAAATCCTACATTAGTTATAAGAAAATAAATGTGAACATTCCATAAACTCAATCAATTGTGTATAGATATCTATATCTATGATTCTCAAAATGTGTTTGTATGTATGTATGTGCCTGTGGGTCTGTGATCGGATGTTGCTTATGCGTTTCCACAGTCTTCATCCGATTTCGATGAAATTCTTTTGTTTGATAGATAATTCTTCAGTGCCGGTTTTGAGTCCAAATTACACATTCCTCTTCTCTTGGTCAAGCGTCAACTTCTCTCAACTGAGGTTACCTTTTCCGCTGCATAAGTCCCACTACTACAGTTTAAAGGCGTTGCTTTCGTTGTCCTTTATAGCCGTTTCCAATTATTTGTTTTTTTTTATTGTCCTGCTAGGTTTTGCATTGCATTCACCGTAGTAATAGGTAAGCTTGCTTTTTTTATTACCCCACATTTATTTTTCCAACCTCCCCTAAAGTTATTCGAGCTTAGTGATTCCCATAGCTTTTCAGCGTTCTCTTCTGGTATTTGCCCATGCATTCCATTTGATAATTCATAATTGCCTAAGACATGCCACCAAAGAACTTGCCTTGGTCGCAAAACCGTTGCCGCCAGGTCCGCCATGCGAATAAGGGATAACGAATCGTCTTTAGAACGTTCACTTTGCCTGTCTCAAAATGCCTCTTGGAATGCTTCAATCAGGGCCACTGAGTCCAAAGATCAACGTAGCCATCGGCGTTCCAGAAGAGCATACCTGAACGCTTCTGCACGCGAGGCTGAAACTACTGATCAAAGAACTCAACAGCTGAAGAGAAACGTTTCTTCAAATGCTGCTGCACGTGAGGTTGAAACTACTGATCAAAGAACTCAACAACTGAAGAGAAACGTTTCTTCAAATGCTGCTGCACGTGAGGCTGAAACTACTGATCAAATGACTCAAAAGCTGAGGAGAAACGCCACTTCAAATGCTGCTGTGCGTGAGACTGAAACAAGATTGAGAACGCAAAAACGTCTATTTTCAGGGCAACCATCCTCATTCAGATTGTTAAACCCCCATGTGGGGATGTGCCTCAGTTGCACCCAATTGTTTTTACTAATATTGATTTGGGCTGACTTTAATCTTAAAATGCTCCTACTGAACGGTAAAAATATCCAGTAATGAAAGACCCGCTCGAAGACGGATTAGACAGCTTGTATAATTATAAAATTACCTGATAATTCTTTCCGCTGATTTGCAATGTTACAATCGACGTCTATACCATAAACAGCGGACTGTTGTGGGACAACTTGGTAAAAATGTAAATATAGAGTAACACTTTCATTATTTATATATTTTTTGTCAAGGGTTTCCGATACGAGTCAGCCAGAATGTTTTCTAGCATCGAAAATCTTACAAGAGAAAAGTTGTCTTAATGAAGATCAACATGCAAAAAAACAGTGGCACATGGTAAATATTTGCGGCTATGAATAACTGGAGGTGAGCACGATTAGGCTGTGTGTTACATATTTGACAAGCCACATTCAAGGCTGACCTGAACATCTGTCAAACCACGAAATGATGGGTGCCTAGTAAAAAGCGTTTGGAATATGAAATCTTTCTATAATGAATGCCGGTATTTTGCTCGCCTGTATCTATTGTGTTGTCCTTGTAAATAAATCGGAAGCATTATTATCTGAGAGTCCTACGTACCATTTTATTTGATAATATATATACCAACAATGATCAGCTACCATTTATCAATATTAGAATTAAGAGCAACTTTCTAGTTAAGAATTTACGAGAAACTCAATAGCATTCCGAAACCGACGAACCATTAATATGATTGCTTGACAGTGATGATGAATATATATATATATATATATATATATATATATATATATATGGTATATATATATATGTATATATATATATATATATATATATATATATATATATATATATATATATATGAATAGGCCGGTGATATTTATCTGTTTATCTGTATATGGCGGTCAGCAACTATTAATGGTATGTCGAAAATCTTGCAACTTCACAAATCTACCATTGCATGATATATTGCTGCCATATCAGGTTGCTAGATTTTGTTCCGCAGCATATCAACATTTACGGATTGTTTAATGCGGAAATTTAAATATTTTGAGAGCAATTGTATTGCTCCAACTGCAGATAAAATGTATTGTTGGTCATTATTCTATAAGATGTATAGTTGGTAATAATCCTGTTAGCAAAGTAGAGAAAATATATTATTTCTCCTTTGTTTGTCTCTTTTTATAGTTTAGATAACTTTTTAAAGTGGTCACCGTCTTAACTATTTCGGGTTATCCCTCAGTATAGCACGTGGGATCCCTCAAAATAAACGTTATCCCTCAGTATAGCAAGTGGAATCCCTCAAAATAAAGGCATGAAATCGGGTACGTTGTCGGTAGTTTTACCTCCAAATATAACCATCTCCGGTTTGTAACTTTTAATATCTTTCTCTATATTTGTGTATTTTATTTCCATACTAGCAGTAGAGCCCGGCGTTGCCCGGGGATGTAGCAGTAAGAGATAGATCAAGTATCGACCATCATAAAGACTGAAAAATATAATTAACAAAGATTATTGTTTAAGGTTGACGGACACGCATGTCTTAATTGTTTTTTTTTTTTTAATTTAATTCTATTTTTTTTTACGAATTGGTCAAACCCAAACTGAAACAAAAACATTGTTTTCAATCGTTATGAGTCTATCGATTGAATAGAATTTTATTATAAACAATTGTCTTGTAAATGGAATTTTTAAAGTATTCTGAATGTAAAAATAAAGAAAAAAGTGTGCAAGACAATAAGTAACACTACCTGCCAAAACAAAAGTGAAGTTTTGTTGAAATCGGTTGAAAAATGTAGGAAATCCGATCGCATATATAAACGAAACACACACACACACACACACACACACACACACACACACACACACACACACACACAAACAACCAACCTGTGTTTTATAATAAGTATAACTCGATATGAGTTGCTCCCCTTTCATTAATGCCTCTGAATCGTGTTTTCAAATTGATTTCGTGCAAAAACAATTGTGTTTTTCCAATTTTTGGCGCTGTCATAAACACCGCAAGGTAATTTTACGTAATCCTGTGAAGTTTTGTTGAAATCGGTTGAAAAATGTAGGAAATCCGATCCAATATATAAACGTACACACACACACACACACACACACACACACACACACACACACACACACACACACACACACAATCTGCGTTTTATAATAAGTAAGATTATTATTTGAACATTTGTTATAAGTAGCCATATTTTATACGTTTGTATCTTTGTAGTATCTTTCAATGGGTGTCCACTGTTTACATACACTGTTGCAAAATGTAACTTTCTAACTTACTTTTCCGTTAACTCTCTGCACTGTTGAAATGTATTCCTGTAGCAAACTTCATACATATTCATGTAAACAAATTATTTGCTATATTTCTTTACCCATTTAAACATATGTTCTTAGTTTTATGTTCAAGCCTCTGGCTGCCTTTATTATTTCTTGTTAATCTTGTTTCATTCTATTTTCAGTCTAACTGCTCTTATTTATACGTATTTATTTCCTTATCTAGTTGTACGCTTTTGGTTATTCATAAATCTTCCGATATACGGGACGCCGTCGCCTTCAGATTCTTAATTGGCTTAAGGCGTTTATCTGGCTGTCTCCAAGATGACGCATGCGTACGACACGGACGCGTACTCTCGTAGCAATTTTTGATTTAAAAATATATTGTTGGTAATTTTACTATAAATATATATCGTCGGTAATTTTTCATATGAAAATATAATTCTGGTATGTTTACTATAAAAATATATTTTTATACTTTGATGTTGTTTGGAGGGTATATTATTTGCCCATAGCCCTAACAAGTGCTACTATCCCTGGTCAGTGTTCACCTGGAAAAAACAACAATTAAGTGGAGGCTCTAATCTCCTCTAAATCTATAATCTCCCGAAATCTTTGTGGCATATCTGGTCAGCTGCTCTTACTATATGTATCGGGATTCCTGACAAAATCTAAAACAATTTCTGTAGTAATCAACCCTGATATTGCATCTCGACTTCAGTCACTTTCCCGCCAACATGATGTTCATCCCCTCTGCTTTGGCTACAAATAGTTTCATGGTAATTGTTCTGGCGAGCATACGTTTTTCATGACTCGAAAGCGTTAATTTAAGCGAGCTATTAAATTATTTTACTGTTGAACTTGGTACATGCACGTTCTATTCTAATGCAACCGTATATTCTATTCTAATGCAACCCTAGGTTTCATTCTAATACAACCGTATGTTCTATTCAAATGCAATCGTATGTTCTATTCTAATGCAACCCTATGTTCTATACTAATGCAATCATATATTCTTTTCTAATGCAATAGTATGTTTTATTCCAATGCAAGCGTATATTCTATTCTAATGCTAACGTATATTCTATTGCAATGCTAACGTATGTTCTATTGTAGTGCAAACGTTTGCTCTATTCCAATGTACCATATGTTCTATTCTAATGCAAACGTATGTTCTATTATAATGTACGATATATTCTGTTCTAATTCAGCCGTATATTCTATTCTAACGCAAACGTATATTCTATTCTAATGCAAACGTATATTCTATGGTAATGTAAACGTATATTAAATTCTAATGCAACCGTATATTCTATTCTAATGGAAACGTTTATTCTATTCTAATGCAGCCATACATTCTATTCCAATGCAGCCATATGTTATATTCAAATGCTAACGTATATTCTATTGTAAAGCAAACGCATGTTCTATTGTAATGCAAACGTATATCCTATTCTAATGTACCATATATTCTATTCTAATGCAGCCGTATATTCTATACTAATGAAACCGTATGTTCTATTCTAATGCTAACGTATATTCCATTGAAATGCAAGCGTATGTTCTATTCTAATGCAACCGTATGCTCTATTCTAATGCAACCGCATATTTTATTCTAATAAAACCGTATGTTCTATTTTAATGCAAACATAGGTTCTATTGTAATGCAAACTAATGCAGCCGTATTGTCTATTCTAATGCAACCGTATATTCTATTCTAATGCAAACGTATATTCTATTATAATGCAGCCGTATTGTCTATTCTAATGCAACCTTATAATGTATTCTAATGCAGCCGTATTTTCTATTGTAATGCAAAGGTATGTTCTATCGTAATGCAAACTTTTGTTCTATTCAAATGTACCATATATTCTATTCTAATGCGAACGTATGTTCGATTCTAATGCAGCTGTATATTTTATTCTAATGCAAACGTATGTTCTATTCTAATACAACCGTATATTCTATTCTAATGCAATCGTATATTATATTCTAATGGAACCGTATATTATATTCTAATGCTACCGTATGTTCTATTGTAATGCAATCATATATTCTATTCTAATGCAACCGCAGGTTCTATTCTAATGCAATCGTATATTATATTCTAATGGAACCGTATATTCTATTCTAATACAACCGTATGTTCTATTCAAATGCTAACGTATATTCTATTGTAATGCAGACGTATGTTCTATTGTAATGCAAACGTATGTTCTATTCTAATGTATCATATATTCTATTCTAATGCAGCCGTATATTCTATTCTAATGGAACCGTATATTCTTTTCTAATGCAACCGCATATTCTATTCTAATACAACCGTATGTTCTATTTTCATGCAACTACAGGTTCTATTCTAATGCAAACGTATGTTCTATTCTAATACAACCGTATGTTCTATTCTAATGGAAGCGTATATTCTAATTTAATGCAATCGTATATTGTATTCTAATGGAAACGGATATTCTATTCTAATACAAACGTATGTTCTATTCTAATGCAATCATATATTCTATTCTAATGCAACCGCAGGTTCTATTCTAATAAAACAGCATATCCTATTCTAATACAACCGCAGGTTCTATTCTAATGCAACCATATATTGTATTCTAATACAACAGTAGGTTATATTCTAATACAAACGTATATTCTATTCTAATGCAATCGTATATTCTATTCTAATACAACCGTAGATTCTATTCTAATGCAATCGTATATTCTATTCTAATACAACCGTATATTCTATTCTAATGCAATCGTATATTATATTCTAAAGGAACCGTATATTATATTCTAATGCTACCGTATGTTCTATTGTAATGCAACTGTATGTTCTATTCGAATGCAATCATATATTCTATTCTAATGAAAAAGTATATTCTATTCTAATGCAACCGTATATTTTATTCTAATGCAACCGTATATTCTATTCTAATGGAAACGTATATTCTATTCTAATGCAGCCATATATTGTATTCCAATGTAACCGTATGTTCTATGCTAATGCTAACGTATATTCTATTGTAATGCAAACGTATGTTCTCTTGTAATGCAAACGTATGTTCTATTCTAATGTACAAATATATTCTATTCTAATGGAACCGTATGTTCTATTCTAATACAACCGTATGTTCTATTTTAATGCAACTATAGGTTCTATTCTAAGGCAAACGTATATTCTATTCTAATACAACCGTATGTTCTATTCTAATGCAACCGTATATTCTATTCTAATGCAACCGTATTGTCTATTCTAATGCAAACGTATAATGTATTCTAATGCAGCCGTATATTCTATTCTAATGCAAAGGTATGTTCTATCGTAATGCAAACTTTTGTTCTATTCTAATGTACCATATATTCTATTCTAATGCAAACGTATATTCTATTCTAATGCAGCTGTATATTTTATTCTAATGCAGCCGTATGTTCTATTCTAATGCAACCGTATGTTCTATTCTAATGCCGCCGTATGTTCTTACCGAAACCTGTTCTTTTACTGTTTTTTTATGCTCGCTGATGTTTTCTCATTCAGTAACCTTTTTTGTTGTTGAAAAGAAAGTTTAATGTTTGCTTGGTGATCAGGAAATGATACAAGTTCTACGGTATTCTGAAATTCCTTGTAAAATGCACAACATTATTGATAAGATAAAAACTGTTTATTACACAGAGTGCAGCTTCGAAATATTAACGACAAAAATTGAAATTACACGAGTAAATTTAATTTTTGCTTTGATAGTGACAAGGAACAATAGTAAGATTTTTATTGCCAATTCACGCATTCAGAAAATGAATTGAAACGAGGATATGTTCTTTCAATATATTTATTTAAAATAAGAATATGAGGATCTAAAGAGTTTCAGAAGGCCATATAAATGTATGTTCCTGTAACATCGCAAACTGCTTCCAAACCAAAATATTAACCTAAAACTCCATCTATTTAAATCGCTTCATTAGATAGATAATTTCAGGTGGATAATATGGCACAAATAATCCACACCGAGATTCGAACTCATGTCTCATTGTCGAAAAAGCAAACGTTCTAAATACTCGCCCATGTGCTCATAGGAGTCAGGCAAATTATTTCAAGTATTACATATAGGAGTCAGGCAAATTATTTCAAGTTTTACAAATAGATGTCAGCCATTTTTTTCACGTTTTACAGATAGGAATCAGGCAAATTATTTCAAGTATTACAGATAGATGTCAGCCAAATCTTTTGTTAGTATTATAGATAGCAGTCAGGCAAATTATTTCAAAATTAATAGATAGATGTCAGCCAAATTTTTTTCAAGTATTACAGATAGGAGTCAAGCAAATTATTTCAAGTATTACAGATAGATGTCAGCGAAATTATTTCATATATTACAGATAGATGTCAGCCAAATTTTTTCAAGTATTACAGATCGATGTCAGCTAAATTATTTTTTCACGTATTACAGATAGGAGTGAGCTAATATTGTTTTGAACTATTATAGATAGATGTCAGACAAATTAAATTTTCAAGTATTACTGACATGAATCAGCCATTGTTTTTCAAGTATTACAGAGTAGAATCAGCCAAAATATTTTTAAGGTATTACAGGTAGGAATCTAACAAATTTATTATTTTTTTCATTTCGAATATTACAGACAGGAGTCAATGGAATTATTTTTTCAAGTATTACAGATATTTGTCAGCCGAAATGTGTCTAGCATGGTATACGGATAAGCGATTATTCTAAGAGTTACCCTTTCAAAATTTTACTTGATTGAAAAAGCTCATGTTAAAGTTTTCTCTTTTTGGCTTTTTAAGCACCGTTCGATGCTTCGTGCTATACAGGTTGTCAAGAAGCGAATTTCAATATCGACCCCTTTTTTTTGTCGTAATCAAAAGAGTGCTTGAGAAAATATTCAACGACTTTTAGCTTTTAGATTTAGTTGTGGGCGAATGAAAGAAAATCAATTAGAGATTTCCAAGACATTTTGTATTGATCTTTTCTTTCACGTCTGGTGAAGGAATCACATTGGCCAAGAGAGGGTTTACTTCATCCCAGTCAAGATAAGTTTCCTTTTTCTTTTTCTTTTTCTTTTTTTTATTTAGTGAAGGGTCATGTTCATTCTGCGTGCTTTCCCTTGAAAATTCCTTCAAAGTAAAAGATCTGAAGAGTTGAAATTTGACGCTTTGTGAAAGTTTCAAGAGTTAAAAGCAGATTACGAGGACTACGTCGCTGCCAGTCTTACAGAAGATCGACAAATTATTTTTGATACTGAAGAAATACTTTCCTGCACCTTTCGGATGCGAAGCGCAGAACTTGTTGCACTAAACGGATTATCTCATACCGGAAGCCTTTGACCGTGAGATCGATCAAAAATGTGCGCTGTACAAGTGCATGTACACACTTTACTAGGAAAAGAAATATTAAACTGGTCATATTACATATGTTGATCTTAAAGAAAATAAAAAAAAAAGTTCGCCATGTTGGTACTTGAAGGCCGCACACACTGTTACACTAGGTTGATTGATCGGGTTATAGAAAAAAAATAGATACCAAATCGCAGCCTTAACTTCTTGAACGATTAGTCATTAGTACACTATTTACATTCGAACAAGTGTCATCTTCTCTGTTGTTGTTATCTATCCCTTGTGGAATTTAGCCTTCTTTCACCCTTTGCTAAATCTCCCCACCGTGTTGCCATTCATTCACACAGTCTCCTTAGGGAGGTGGTTCACCGCCTTCCCCTCTCATGTCCTTAATATACTCTGTGAGTTTTAAATTTTCTAAGCACTTTTTTCCTTATTATTTATCTAATAAATTCCTGCTCTGATTCCTGATTCTGTGTATAACACGTCTTTTGTTACCATTTTGTTGAAGACTATCCCGTTAATTACTCACTACATCCAAAAAATTATCAATATTCCTCTTGGAGATCCACATTTCTGCAACTGCAATTTTTTTTTCTTCATCTGAGAGGGAGATTGTCCAGCATTTATTGTCAGATAAGTGAAATCGTTATCGCATATAATACCAGCAATCTTTGTATTTGTTTTTAATAAGGCATAATAAAATTATAATACTTTAAATGGCATTTCAGTTTATCAAAGATGTGTCTGTTTCATGGCTCAGCGCAATCTTCAGGAGGTGTAATTTGTCTTTTGGGTGGACTATTTATATATGCTGTTCGTTGCTGCATTATGGATTTTAGAGCTTCATGCATTATTCTAACGGTTATTAGGTAAGTGGTAATAATTAAATAATCATTAATAACGAGTAAAATGCTAATAAAACGATAAAATAGCTGCAAATAACCGCATTTGGATCCACAATTACTCTTCCTCTTGAGCCTTTCGCAACTAGCTATTACTCTCAATGTCTTGTAGGAAATAGGCTATTTCGGCAGGAAACCACATGTATCGTCTGCCGAAATAGCCTATTCCCCACATGAAGTAAAAGGAAAATCGTTTGGTCCATTCATTACATTGCGCGGTTTAAATCGAATGCATCGAGATCTCTTTTTGTGGATCAATTTTAATATTTCTATATTACTAGGCCCCACTTGAATTATACACCCATGGAATTTATTTTACCTTTAATACAATAATTGTGTGCGTGTGTGTTTTGTTGAATATAGCAGACGAAGGAAATTTGATGTATTTTTTATTTAACTTTTATAACATTCTTATACATTTTCCGTTTGCTGGGAGTAATGGAGTGCAAAAATTGTCCGTCCCTTGTCCCAAGCGCTTTTGGTCACATCTTAAGCCATTTTCAAGTGTTTTGTTTTAAGTGTTGATAATTTCTCTTCTTGCACTTCGACTGTTTAACGATGAAGTTTTTGATTTCTTTTGAATACCAGTAGGAGCGAGGCTGGAATTCGATTGAGCGTCTTTCTGTTTCTTAAAAAAAACTTACAATTCACCATTTCCGCTGTTGAATAAGATGAAATATCGTTATTTAGATTAAATTTACCAATCAAAACTCTGTTTATTTACATATGCATTTTTAAAGTTTTTAATATCCAACCGCGTTTGATGAAGCCTCGTTGGATATTAACCGGACGGAATTCATCGATCATTTCAGCGCATCATTATCTGAGATAATTATATTCATTTCTTTCATAAAACAGAATTTCCTTGGGCCTCTTCCTTGGTAAAATGGTGTTAAAATAATGTACAGGTTGTTCCAAAAGTCGCATTACCATTGATAACCTTGCAATTTATGTATTTATTTACCAAATAGAAGCATACTTCTGAATGAGAAAATATATTATTAAGAAATTTTATTGGTGAAATAATGGAAGATCATATATTACATTATTCGGACTATTGTCCTCATCTTTGTTGCCATATTTATTACAACATTTCGGTCGTTGTACGCCCCGGCCTTCCTCAATGACACATGACACAGTGGATAAAGGAATTGTTTAGATCCAGTGACAGGACCCAAAGAGTGTGAGTTCAATACTCGGTTAAGGCAGTGGAGAACTTTCAGAGGGGAATTAACAGGAGATAACTGATAACTGACATCCATTAAACATGGCACGTGGAACTAGAACAGTCTACCCCATTGAATGAAATAAAGGGCTCAGTTCAACATTCCAGCCACCTGAAGAAGGCCGGAGCATACAACGGCTGAAATGTTGTAATAAATATGGCAACAAAGATGAGGACAATAGTCGGAATAATGTAAATAATGTACATAATACCTCATCTTAGAACTACAGACAGATACTGAAAGTCCGAAACGTTGTAATAAATATGGCGACAAAGATGAGGACAATAGTCCGAATAATGTAAATAGTGTACATATTACCTCATCTCAAAAATATAGACAGATACTGGAAGATGACGAATGATTGTTTGTAACAATTTTGACCAGATTTTGGAATACTGAAAAATAACCCAAAAATGAATATAGAAACAGTGAGATGTTTTGGTAAAATCCAATCTAAAAATTGCTGAGTATAATGTCTAGATTGGATTAAAATGTTTTTTGAAATGACACATTTGATAAGTGAAATATGCAAATTTTACTGTATTTTTCTTTTTTAATTATTCTTTACTTATAGTTGGGATTGGTTCAAATAACGATTTTTCTCCGGGAAAACTTGTACCAGAAAAAATTTCCTTGCATTGGAATACTGTTCTATTTTTTTTTTACCATATATATATATATATATATATATATATATATATATATATATATATATATATATATAAAAGTAAACATTGATGTCAACTCTTTGTTTCACGCTAAACGCAATCATCAGGCCACAGATATTATATTCATATTTACACACGCTCTATTTCTGATACAGGGCAATTTATCTCATAAATACAGCCCACCTTAAGACTATAGATAGATAGATAGATAGATAGATAGATAGATAATATTAGTGGTAAATATACACATACATATGCAAAATATATAAACATATATACATAGGTGCATACACATATATGTATATTTTTTGAATAAAAAATTCCGAGAGGATAGAATCCAGGTAGAACTCAATGTCCAGGACAGAGTAAGGATATAATAAAAAGGCTTAAACAATAATATTCCATGGTCATAATTTATTCCATTGTAATCGTAAATACGATCCAATTCATCAGACCTACGAATTCAAAAAGAAAACAGAAAAGAAGAACTCCGGAATTAAAAATAGAATTTAGAGAGAGTGTAAGTATGAGAGTGTGGGAGGAATGTTAGTGTTAAAGAGAGGGGTAACAGACGAGAGAAGGTGGGAGACTAAAACTTAACAGGGAGGTTTTTTTTTACTAGAGGTGAGTGGAAGGGGAAAATATATATATATATATATATATATATATATATATATATATATATATATATAATTGTGTGTATTTAGGCAGCATATTTTCATTTATACGTTTCATTAAATAATATTGACAAAGTCTTGTCTATTTATTTTATGTAAATTTTTCGTATCTTCTGATAAGTTTGGTAACATTATCATTAACCGAAAAAAGAAATTCACAATATTTATCCATTATTTTTTAATAAAATCTAAGCTTTGTATTTACATCTTTGATAATGGCTTGAGTAAGCCGAAAGCTTAGATTTTATTAAAAAATAATGGATAAATATTGTGAATTTCTTTTTTCGGTTAATGATAATGTTACCAAACTTATCAGAAGATACGAAAAAATTTTACATAAAATAAATAGACAACACTTGTCTATATTATTTAATGAAACGTGTATATATATATATATATATATATATATATATATATATATATATATGTGTGTGTGTGTGTGTGTGTGTGTGTGTGTGTGCATATATGTGTATATGTGTGTATATATGTGTATATGAGTGCATGTGTATGTATTTATCTATATGTATGTGGAAAGTGTGTGTATATGGATATGGGTGGATATATGTGTGTGTTTATATGTGTATATATGTGTATGTATGTATATGTATATATGTAGGTGTAATTATTCGTATATTATATGCGTTGTACTTATTAGAAAGCGCTCAGTATCGGAGATAGAGCTAACATATTGAATCAGATATATGTATATGTGTATATATATGTATGTGTGTGCGTGTGTATGTGTATGTGTGTATTTGTGTGGATATATGTGCATGTGTGTACATGGATTTATGCATGTGTGTATGTGAGTACACGCCTATATGTATGTATATACGTGTATATATTATTGTGTATGTGTGTATTCGCATGTGTTTTTGAACATAAAAATATAGATCCTTGCTAGATTAGATAATCGTTATATTTATTCTTTATATGTTTATATTTCATTTGTAACCTGTAGTCGATATTAATTTTGTCAAATTTTCTTAATTACACAGCGGCCCTTTGAGTAAATGTCCTTCAATTTTAGTTTCCCCTCGCCCCATCTCTCTCCCCCACCTCTTCTTTCCTTTTCTCTCACTCCCTCTTATTCTGACCTTTAACATTAGATCGTCTATGGTGTGTGTATGTCACCACGAAATGTATCTTTAATGTATTAGACATCCGACAAAATTCATGTTTCCCCCTTCCACTCACCTCTAGTAAAAAAAAAACCCTCTCTGTTAAGTTTTAGTCTCCCACCTTCTCTCGTCTGCTACCCCTCTCTTTAACACTAACATTCCTCCCACACTCTCATACTTACTCTCTCTAAATTTTATTTTTATTTCCGGAGTTCTTCTTTTTTTTTTTTTTTTTTTTTTTTTGAATTTGTAAAAAGATGATTTCAACTTTCTATTGAAATGAAAGTTAATTTTTTATGATTCAGTTAAATATTTCATTCATTTATTCATCTCATCAATGGTCTGGCTTACATGTTCATTTTTATGTTTACTGAGTGTTTACAGCATTTAATAGGAATAGAACGCCCTTATAAACTAGAACTTTAAATCATATTCACTTGAAAATAATTTTTTAAATATACCAAAAATTATTTTTTTAATTATTTAAAATTTTGTTTGTTTGAAGAACGCTGAAATATAAATAATTGCTTAATAAACAACTGGACGAAACGGCAAAGTGTGATCTCTTTGTGGCTGTTTAATACTTAAAAATACCTAATAAAATATGATCTGTTTGAAGAAAGTTCAAATAAAAATAACTAATGTATAGACAACTCGTATTTTAAAATTGTATTTAGCTAAAATATTTTTTTTAAATCAGATTAAATTGAAAATATTTTTTTTTAAATATTTAAGATATTGTTTATTAAAAAGGCTGAAATAAAATAATTACTTTACAAGCAAGTGGGATGAAACACTTAAATCAGATTAACTCACAAGGTTATAAGGGAATACAATGCTGGTTATTGTTATTGTGTGCATTTAATTGTGTAAGTACATAAGCCACACTTATCATTACATAAATTATCCAAAAGGATTTTTAGCTTTCCATTCGTCGAGTCCAAATTAAAAAGCACAATTCCTATGAATTCAACTATGCATTATTTAATTTACAAATTTGGATTATATTTCCTCTTACATTTCTCTTTATGAATATATATATATATATATATATATATATATATATATATATATATATATATATATATATATATAAAAAAGAAGAGGGTGCCGCAAACGTTTTTGGTTGTAATGTGGATTTATTGAGAAAAAATATTATACTTTGTTTTACATAATTTCACGACACGTGTTTCTGGTCTGGTCTCGCAACCGTCTTCAGGTGAAAGTGGAGATTTTTACATATTATTAAAAATAATTAATTTTTTCTTCATGTTCAATGTGGAATATTCTCGATGCGAGACCAGACCAGAAACACGTGTCGTGAAATTATGTAAAACAAAGTATAACATTTTTTCTCAATAAATCCACATTACAACAAAAACGTTTGCGGCACCCCTCTTCTTTTAATATACATACTTTTCTCTCGTTGGAACCATTACAACATATTTCTTTTTTATATATATATATATATATATATATATATATATATATATATGTGTGTGTGTGTGTGTGTGTGTGTGTGGATGTGTGTCTAATGGATGTAACAGTTCTCCCTGCTTAATTCCCTCTCCAAGTTCTCCACCGACAAGTTTTCTACCGGGATCATAGACAGAGAACACCATTGGAAAATTCGTAAACTTAAGGAATCAGCACATAGGCTAGACCGCAAAATCTCCTGAGCTGACCAAGCATAGAAATAAATACATATGAGAACCATTAATATGGAGTGCCAGAGAAAACCGACAATAATAACAAAAAAAATTGCAATATGAGCACTGTTAAAAAACGGTTGCTGAAGACATTACGTTTATAATACCCAGAAATTCATAAATAGATGTCCTCAAGGACACATGGCAGAGTGGGTGAAGGCGTTAGTTAGATTCAAAAACAGGGCCCAAAGAGTGTGAGTTCAATTACTGGTTAAGGCGGTGGAGCACTTGGAGAAAGAATTAACAGTCGATAAGTGATAACTGACATCCAATAGACATGCTACGTGGAACTAGAACAGTCTGCCCTGTTGAGCGAGACAAAGCGTTCAGTTCGATATTCCAACCATCTGAAGAAGGACGGAGCGTATAACGGTCGAAACGTTGTACTAAATATGGCGAAAAATATGAGGACCATAGTCCGAGTAATGTAAATAGTGTGAATTTATACGTCCAACAACTGAAAAGTCTCGATAAAAGCTTTGTAGATAAGTGTCTCGCGCATGTCGATATAATCAAAAATGCTGTTCTCCATGAGATACACGCAGGAAGAATAACATAGGGCAAAGAAATGGAACTCGGTTAGTTTCTTCAACTCGACCCGCCATATTCACCTGACATATCATCAAGTGTTTAATTTTTCAGTCACTGCAAAACGCTTTGATGTGGAAAATTTTCTCTAGGGAAAACCAGATGCAAATGTTGGTCGAAATTTATTTTTCACATCAAATCTACGGTATTTGGCTCAAACTGCAACGAATAGCTGCATGATAAGCGACAACAGGTCATTGCAGTTATTTAATTGAGCAAAATATAATCACGGTTTAATTTTGGAAAAATAATTTGCAGTACCCAAACAAAGATAAAACTATATATTTATAGCTCAAACGATTAGGAAAAGAACGAGTAATTTTTGTAAAATCCTAAAACTTAAGGCGTTTAAAGACAAAAAAGACGAATTATCAGTTGTTTGCTTCGTTGTTTAGCGAGATATAAACTTCTATTCGTTATTTAATACCGAAATCTAAATATTTTAACGCAATTTTATCTTATTGTTTTTCAAATAGTACTGGGTTTAGTGATAGAATTCTTAGTAATTAACCAATAACACGATGGAGAAGAAGTGGATCCATACTTTGTTAAAGGTGTTTTTTGCGTAAGTAAATATCATGAACCCAACTGGAATTAGAACTCGGCTCACCGATTAACAATTCCGAGCCATTATCCCCTATAGCAGCGGCACATCCCACCTCAAAGCACCTGATATTCCCTATCGGTTACCCATCTATGTAATGTCCAAGCCACACTTTGCTTAACTTCAGTAATCGTACGGGGACTGGTGCTTCAACTGGTGTAAACACCGTTATAGTTAAGAAAAGCTGAAACGTTGTAAGACAGTACGAGCCAAATCTTTGAATATCAGCACTCAGCAGTCGTGTCGGAATTGTTGCTGGAACAGACAAAGCTAGTATACATGGGATCAAAATCATATCGGAAGAATCGTACGCCGGCTAATGTGACATAGAAACGTCGTGATCACCAAATTGATTCTGACTCGGCAAGGTCAAAGCCGACACGACTTTAATTAATTGAAAACGATCAACGCAACGGAAACGCTCAAAGCTGAAATTGACAGCGGCACTTCTTGCTACTTCTAAATCCACTTAATTCCATCTTGTAAGCCGTGTGCAGCTGTATTTCTGGGTTTCTAGGTCGACCTATAGACGGGTCAAAGGCATATTTAGGACTGTGGGTCAAAAAGTGAGATATCTTCATGACCCTTCACATATTAAGATATCACTTTGAGAGCAATTACGACGTGCCGAATTTTCAAGTAGGCCGATTCTCGCTCCCGAGAAGCGCTCTTTGATCTCTCTTCATATTGAAATCTTTAAAGCATGATATATATTCTATGTACATTAAAAATTTTTCCGACAAGTACAGGGAAAGCAAAATATAATACAACATCTTTAATAATCATCATATCGGGGCTACTGAAATTGTTATTGATATTACAGTGTTAATAATAGCAAAGATAATGTTTATTATGATATCATTTTAAAATTTAATTTGATTTTATTATGTTATTTTATTAAGTTTAATATCTTTCCTGTTAATCTAAAAATATTTTTCACAACGATGGCACATTTAAAATATAAACAAAATGAAATGTCTAGACGTAACCGTAAATTCTATGTTAAAAGTTTTTCCCTATCGCACTTCTCGCTTGTGGAAAATCTCTCTCTCTCTCGGCTTCTTCCTTTTCAGTCAATTTTGATATTCAAAAATTTAAATTCAGTTTATTCCTTATCTTTTGTCTTGTTAATTATTGTTTTATTATTCTCTTTTCTTAATAGTATTTTTTCTCATATTCCCTCAATTTCTGTAACCTTTGTGTCTTAGTGGCTTTATTACCTTGCTTGAGTTGAAATGATTAAAAACATAGAAAAATATAAATATCGATGTTCACTCAAATGATACTAGGAATAAAATTCTTCTCTCACATACTGGAAAGTTTCATTCTCCGAAGTGTTCAAGACGTATGGGTAATGCACGTGTAATTAGTCTCGCTATTGGAACTTCACAATAGACAACAATGAATAAAAGGAAAAGGACATTGCCTAAATCGATTCTAACTAATAACGATTAAATGTTGAAGTGCCAATAAAAAGAATCAAATTCATTAGATGAAGTATTGTCACTTAATCATATCTGAATGTTATTTGCTTCGTATTATATTTATTGCTTTTTTATTGCAAAACTCAGACTCATATAATACATTGTATCATAATTGATACGATCAGGGCTGATTAAAAAGATTAATGATTCGAAATCATACACATTTGCCTCCTGGGAATCAATGCGTCTAGAATCAGCTGTCGTACGGCTAAGCAACCGTCTATGTGGCGTGTCCTGTCAGGACGTGGACGATGGTGATTTTCTATAACTTTCTATATGTTATAGCTTTTAGTAAAGTTTTACTTTTTAACATCTATCCCACATCCGTTCTGTACGGTTCACTCAAGGTCATGCCCCTGTCTATCGATTTTGCTTTTGATATGCCCTGTGAGTGTCAAAATTTCCAAGCCCATTGTGTCAAAAACAATTCAGCCGTCTGTTTAAGATTCTGTGGATAAGTATCCTTTTTGATCCCGTTTTCATTCAAATCTCCCCCTTGATTACGCGATCCTTGGTATTCTCAAAATTGGTTTTGTAGAACTGCATTTCTTTTTTCTCCATTCTTGTATCCATCTGTGATGGAATATGCCAATATTCACTGTCATATACGAGGATTGATATTGCATTGCAGTTCACAACTATTTTCATGGTTTCTAATTTACTACACAACAGATAATATCATTTCATCATTCGTTCGGGACTATCTACAAGGCATTCTATATCATTGTTTACCTACGTGTTTACCTACGTCGTTTCTCGTTGTCGTCTAATTAATAAGGCAGGTGTACATGAGCATGGACGGCATTGCAAAAAAAGGAGGGGTAGATTCTGATGCTAAATATTCACATTATACATGCAATGCAAGTTGATGCCAGATCAGGTCTGGTGCTTCTGCCATGTATTTAGAGATTCTTGATAAACTACAAAGAAAAATCTGCAATGTTATTGATGCTAACCTGGCATCTCGGCTTCAGTCACTTTTCCACCGTTGTAATCGCGTAGCTCCCCTGTAACTTTTCCTATAAATATTTTCATCGTAATTGTTCTGATCTTCCCTCTGTTACCTAGAATTTATGAAATTAAGTATAGTACCCAATAAGCAGAATTCTCTCATTTTGCAACCTAATTCTGCATGCAAGATTTACATAGCTGTGTTAGGAAAAGTGTCGGCCACCTTTTGGATAGAGTGGGTCAGACACCTACGCGGTGTTTCGGAGGAGGGCCATGATGTCAAATGTCTTATAATAAATTGCCTTGACCTCAGACCACTCTGACCAGAAAGATGACTTCGTCTGGAGGTTTAAAGAAAAAAGAAAATAAATGTTCAATTATTTAAATAATCAACAATAATGGAAATTTTCTATGGTCAATTTGGCGTTCAGACAAAAATCCTTCAGGGACCGGATGTGTCCTGGGGACCGAGGATTGTCGACTCCAGCATTAGAATTTAGTGTTTTTGAAGTAGGAAGGGAAAATGAAGTTTTATTATATATTTTGGAAACTAACAGCGGTAATACCTTTTACACAAATAATACAATATGATTGTTATTTGTAGAAGCCAAGAAGACAGATTTACCTTTGTATTTACTTTACTATTACAACAAAAATTGAGTGGGGGCGAAACAGCATTAATCCGTCCTATACCACCGTCGATACTAAAAATGCCTGGTCGAATCTCAGCATAAGAATATATTTCTTTCAACACAGGATGTTTAGTATAGTATGGCGGCTTGAGAAGCCTGATAAGAAAATGTTAGAATTACACTATGTCACCTGTTACACATGTGAGTATGTTGGATTATATAGACATTATAAATATATAATTATATCATTTATTTATATAGACTTTACAATTATATCATATGAATTTCACCTTTTAATATCGGTTTAAATGAGAAATATATACAGTAAAATATATGGTGAGTCAGATTATATTTTGCAACAGATGGCTTTTCATCACATTGAATATATATATATATATATATATATATATATATATATATATATATATACATATATATGTGATAAACAATAAAATATAGAATATTTATATATATAGTAAAAATAAAAATATATAGCAAATAATAAAATATAAAACATATATATATAAATAATAAAATATAAAACATATATATATAAATAATAAAATATAATATATATATATATAATTAATAATGAGATATAAAAATATTTCACATATTTATATCCATCATGAATTAAATAATTTATAAATGCGTAATTAAATTCTAATATATTAATTTTACAGTACCATATATAGTCTATTAGTAAAATAAATAAATATAGTATTTTTGATTAAATAATATACAAAATATGACTTAATTATATTTGAACAACTCCTTTAAGAAAATATCGATGTAATTTAAAAAAAAGATAATAAATAAATAAAAATGCCAAATATATTGTAACGTAAACCTTAAATAGGATAAAATATGACAGACATTAATAACTTGACAACATGAAATAATGTCAGTGTAGCCATATTTTAAACCCTACCTAGCCTTAATCGACTTTAAATTTTAAAACACAAAGATACAATCGCCTCCTTTACTAACCACAATTCTTTACTAAAAAAATTCTCATAACGCCACAAATTTAACTTAAATCAATTTTTTCGTTAGTAATTCTTAACATCGCTTAAGAATGAAATCGAACTACGAATTTGAAGTTTAATTTTTTAAATTAATTTTTAGGATTTAAGTTTCGATTTAGAAACAGTAATTTGTGTGTCGCGAAGGAGACTTTTTTTTAAATAATTATATATATATATATATATATATATATATATATATATATATGTATGTATAAGGGTGTGTGTGTTCGTGTTTGTGCTTTTAAATAGGGAATGCAAATGTAGGCATAGAGTAAAGAAAAAAAAATGTGCGCAAAAAAAAAATTATTGCATTGTTTATAAAATATATATCCATAATTAGTTATCAATAATAAACGTGTCATTCCCTCAAATATTCAGAGTCCGTCATTCACACGCGCCTCTTCCTCTGTAAAACATTTATTACAAACATTTATTATAATAAAAGAAAAATATGATAAATGTATAATAAAAAAATGCTGAAAATAAAATGAATAAATCCTACAAGCACTATCATAATACTGGTATAATACTTATTATATAACTACTTTTGCAGACCCTTGTATATATATATATATATATATATATATATATATATATATATATATATATATATATCTGATGATCCAGAACCCTGTTAAAGGGGTTATGGTGAAATAGCTTATTACATGGAATCTTAACGTGGTCTGTCTTTTATTCAAACATATCTGCTCTGAATTTTACATTGAGCTCTCTGGATATCATCCTCCTCAGGTCTACCCATACGAATTACCTAAATTTGCATAAACTAATATATATATATATATATATATATATATATATATATATATATATATATATTCGAACATTATAACAAATATGATATAAAATCACTCTAAAAATAGCTATGTTGTTTGAACACTTCTGGGGTCTTTTTCAAGTGATGGTGTTTCAAGACACAAGAAATGTTGAAACAAATTGGCTATTATTGTAGTGATTTTATAACATATTTATGTTATAATTTTCGAATGAATTATATTTTCTCTACTCTGTATTGTGAACTCTATTAAGAATAGTATTTTTTGCTTCTTGGAATTTATTCCATATACACAAATCCTTTACTTGTACATATATATATATATATATATATATATATATATGTGTGTGTGTGTGTGTTTGTGTGTGTGTGTGTGTCTGTGTGTGTGTGTGTTTGTGCGTCTGTGTCTGTGTGTAAAAGAAAGAAAAGAATATAAATTCAAACGTTCATAACATTAATTTAAAAAAAGGGCTCAATGCACGAGTAGAGCAACAGATATTTTTTTATAAACTGTTATATGCAAGTTCGAAATGATATAATTTATCTGAAATATGTTTCTCTCTGCTCGCGTTTTATTTCTGTTCAATTTTCATTCCTCCATCCTAACCAACCAGTCTTCATTGCCTAAAACTGGGATCAACAATTTCTCATATCGTATTTCCTTTTCTTTACTTTTCTAGCTATAAAATTGGGATATGCTCCTATCCATCTGTAAAAATGTAAATAGAATTGATGTTTCATAAACTGTATTTTTAAATGAGTGAACAAACAGATGACATAACATTTCATTTGTGGTAGCATTTACTTTTAAAAAATGCTCAATACAAAGTAGAGCAATATATTATTATTATTTTTATTGTAAGAAATTATAATAAACACATATTTGATATCGCTACACAATAATCTTTATGTTTCAATACTCTGACTTTATTTCTTCAGCAGATGGTAAGTAACTGGTGACGAAATGATTTTTAAGAAAATTTTAAAAGCTTAGTCTTACTTCTTTTCCGAAAGTTAAAGGAGTGGGGTAACATAAGGTCAGATTTAAAAATAGACTTGTGGGTATGTCTTGATTAACCAATTTAATGTCGAATAACTCACCCACCTACATCCTCTGAGTTTACTTTTCTGTTTAGCGCAGATCTGACAGTATATATATATATATATATATATATATATATATATATATATATATAATCATTGCATCCCGAAGCCGATAATTCTACTAGAAGGAGATTCCTGAGAGTGGAAGAGAATGTGAAGATTTTACGGAGAATTAAGGACAATAAAGGAACACATTTCAGGAAGACAGATTGACGTTACATTTATATTGTAGAAGGCGTGGAGAAAAAAATCGCAGGGAAGTTTCACAGGCAAGAAGTGCGAAAAAAATAACTGATAGAACCTATGGTTGTATCAAGCTAGTTCGACATTAAAGTGGTGAAACAAAGTTGCCAATCTGGCAGTACGTTTAAATTCATGCAGTCGATGCACTCAGGGGGAAAGCTCATCAGAGCAATTGCCATGAAATATTTGTAGAAAAGACAGAGGGAAGCCACGTCATATCTTTAGGAATGTGAGGAAAGTCGAGATGCCACGTCAGGTTCGTTTTTTTTACATAAAGAAATTTCTTTAAATATTTTTAAGAATCTCCGGTATATGTAGCAGAGGCATCAGACCAGATGGACGGCAATATTCAATGCACGGACGAATTTATGGATGTGCCAAAAAAAAAAAAAAAAAGAAAGAGAAAAAGAAAGAAAGAAAATCTGACGACAAATAATTGATTTTTTTTTTGTTTTTTGTTTGTATATTTCCATTATATAATTATCGCTAAGAATTAATTTATGACACGAAATATACATTGTCAATTTATAGAATAATGGGAACATAATTTTGGAATTTCCAAAGATCTTGTAGAGAGATCACCGCCAAATCAAAGAATAGAATGGAAAAATTGTCAGCCATGTGCCAAAATAAGAATTGGCTTGAAGAATATCACAAAAGTAAATTTGAGAAAAATTAATTGGGTAGTAAGAAAGAAAAAAAATGAATTTACCACACAAAATGTTTGAATACATTAAAATAGATAATGTAAATAAAGAGAAAAATAGATCATTAAAATGTTGTTTAGAGATATGAATGCACCCATGTTAGCAACGATACTGTTACTTTGTAACATTGATAGAGTTTAAAATCCAATGATTTTTCTTGTGGGTGTAAGAATTATTTTCCACTTCCTAAATTCTTTTCCAGACACACAACAATGCAAACCAGTTGTTACTCTACTGTTGTTTCCATAACGAATGTTTGGATGCGATGTGTTGTTTAGTTTCACCAGTTCGGACCTTTTATAGCTTTGACACATGCATACCAATTCAATGGAGGCAAAGAAAGAAAGATGTTTCACTCAGATAAATTTTACCGAAGAAGAGCCAGTTTGCGGAACAGAATCTAATGTAGTCGTTTTCCTCGACGATTTAATCTTGAACTGTTGACGTATATGACGTCACACATTATGAAATGGACAAAGGCTAACAATTATTTTAAGACATTTTTTTATGCTGATATGAATGTATGTAAGCAAATATATGGATATAAATCCGACAGTTTGAAGAAAAATATATACGAAAAAAAAACAAACAAAAATCCTTATATACAATTATGCTGTTTTAATGTTAATATGTCAACGTCGGACGTTTCGGTCTAATAAACCATCTTCATGTTTTAAACGGAGCGCTGATCTTATAAAACTTTCAGTTATCTGTTTGGATAAGTCTTGTTCTTATGTACATCGTCTTTGTCATGTTGTATTGATAATGTTATAATTCATGAATATGTCCTGAAGATGGTTTATTAGACCGAAACGTCCGATGTTGACATATTAACATTAAAACAGCATAATTGTATATAAGGATTTTTGTTTGTTTTTTTTTCCGTACATATTTTTCTTCATATGAATGTATATGAGAAAATGATGGATAACTGTATTTTAAAAACAGTAAAATCGACTTTGCTAACCTTAACGATCCTCTGTGGCTCAATCGGTACAAGCACGTCAGGCTATATACGGTTCCGTATAGGGTACAAGTTCGATTCCTGTCGGAGGACGAATATTTTCTGTGAAAATTTCTAAGACTTTCAGCCCGGTAAATGTTGTTAATACTGTTTATTATAAATAGTGCATTTACTTAAATATTTGTACCTACAAAAAGAACAAATAAACATAAAAAAATGTTCTAAAATAATTGTTGGATATTGCTTATTCTTACTTTTATTATTAGCTGGAAAAATTCACGAGCCTTTTTTTTTTTTAAAGAAAGCACACTCTTTGATAGAGGCATAGGCTGGATGAAAGTTACATGAAAATTAATTACTCAGCTGTGATTTTGGTGATGAATATAAGTTGAATAGGCCTGTTTTGTTCGACAGGGTGCACAGTAAAAATTAGTAAATTTATTATCAGTGTTATATCTTTCAGGAATACTTGACTTTAAATAACCTTGAATAAATTTCTTGAATATTCATGACCTTGAATAATCATTACTTAAATCTGATTGGTTCATTTATGATTCATTAATGTCTGCTCGATCTTGTGACTGGTCATTTGAAGGTTATTTGCAGACAACTTTTGTCTTTCCTGTGGCTAAACAACTCACTGATTTTGAGCTTCAAATTATCGTAATTTTCAAAGAATTTCTGACGTGGAGATTGGTGAAAAGTGCAGAAAAACTTCCTGAAATTTTCAGTCAGATCACTCAACACCAATTTTCAACGGTTGTCACATGTTTTTGCTGCAATTATCGCTCTTTTATTAGGTACTCTGTACTGTATAATTATAGACCTTAAAATTAAAAAAAAAAAAACTCTCCCAAATTTAAGATACTATCACCCCCCGAAAAAAAAAAAAAAAAACTAAGAATTATTCCACTTGTAAGAAGATGATACCACTCAGTTTTTCCACGGGATGTCGAAGGTTGGAAAATAGGCTCCCACATGGTTGCTTCCATGAACTCAATAATTTTAACATTTTTAAGTCTAGAGTTAATTGCCACCTAGCTTCATTATTCTCAAAACTTTCACTTCATTCTATTTCCTATTACATTCTTAACACGCATCTCATTCAGTTATCCTCTACCCGTATGGCTCTCGAACCTTAAATTAAGTGAAGTTTTGAATGTTGGTGAACAAAATGTTTTAGCGTAGTGGTTCATTTCAGAGGTAAATCAATGTTCATTCACATTATGAAAAAAAAAGAAATTGGCTAAAACATTTCAAAGGCAACACTCAAATAGAACAGACCCCATTTTCTCCAGACATTAATTAAAATGAAAACATATAATCTAAAAGAGGTGTACATGAGAAAGGAAATAAATATTAAAGCAATGGCGCTGTTCTACAAGTAATAAAGATGCAGGAAAGTTGAAGTCGAAAGACTAGGAATGTTAAAAAGTTTAACGAAGAACGATTGAGATTAGAGAGGAACACGTGCCATCACGTGCAAATCATTAAGTAATCCCTTCAGCCATATGGTATATTTTGACAATAAAAAATATGTTTCTGTAAAAAAAAAATAATAATTGTAGTCCTTCCTTAAGTGTATTTGCATTAAAAAAAACAACAAAATTCTGATATTCTTGAAAGAATATATGGGTTCTCTAATCATTATCGATATTATAAGCTGGAACAGATCCCATTTATTGCAGATATAAATAAACGTATATATATTGGGTTGGTGCATAATTATCAGGCGTGTTTTAAACAATATGGCAAAGTAGGATAATTCAACAATAACATATATCCGGGGCGTATGATTAGCGACACGCATTTTTATATTCTAAAAATGAAATATTTTTGTTTAAAAAAGTAAACAAAAAATCAATTTTTATTGACACATAACTCGCCTACAGAAACGCCTGATAATTATGCACCAACCCTATACTTGACAAAAATGGATAGATAATAGTAATTCTATTTGAAGAACATTAACGGACATAATGAAATCTGATGTAATGTATTTGAAATTGAATTGTAATTAAGAATATTTCATGTTCGGCGAAAAGTAACAGCGTCTAAATTTAGCAACATTAAACGAATATAAATTTGGATTCATTAGGTTTTCTACGCCATAGTTTATCGACGGTGGTGGAAAAATTATGAAGACCGGTCATTGTGACAATACTATTTATTTTTGAATGGCTTACTTTATGTGACGACATGACCCAGACGGAATTGACAGGACGTACGACAGCATCGATTATTTACGTTGCATCATAAGAAAAATGCGTCAAATGTAGAATGACTTAGCTTGATATACAATCAAACATTATCTGCTAAGAAAACAATAACATGCATATATATATATATATATATATATATATATATATATATGTGTGTGTGTGTGTGTGTGTGTGTGTGTGTGTATGAGTACACGTACGTATATAAATTATATGCTTATAATTTTAAAATGGACACTATGTTTTCAATCAAATCATCTGTCAAAGATATTCAGTGTCATTAAGTAATTGTATGTTCTCAACCGAAATATCGATTTGCAGTTTGTCCGTATCGTTCCAATATCTGGGTGTAAGTATTCCATAATAGTTATACATACACATCTGTTTGGTGAGAAGAAAGATTTAGATTGCATTTAGGAAATTTGTTCTTCTCGTTATTGTTAAGGAATATCGCCATAAGTAATTCCTACCTTTCTCTTTCTGATTATAAAAATATTTTCTATGCAATATTCGCACCCATATAAAGATCAGATTCGACATATCTTTCTGTTTGAGATCCATAAATGTTTCAATGCAAGTGCAACAGCAAAAAAAAATGAATGAAAGAACATTCCAGGAGGTAGCTTTCCCGTTTCCGATGTTTGGATTTCAATTTGAAAGACGAGCAAAAAGTGGGACATCCAGTAAAATTTGATTCCGAAGAGTTGGAAGCTGATGTCACAGACAATCTCACCATTAACTCTAGGGAACTTGCAGAACAATTTAACGTAGACCCGTGCTACGCCAATTAAAAAACGATCTGAATGCTTTCAGTGTTTGGAAAATGGATCCCAAACGAACTGTACACAGGGAATCTGCAACAGCGTTTTGCTTGTGAATCATTGCTTTCAAGACACCTTCAGGCACCATTTTTAGGAAGACTGGTTACAGGTCATGAGAAGTGGATTCTTTAACTTAATGTTAAACACCGCCGAACTTGGATCAGTCAAGAAGAATATCAGTTCAACACCAAATAGGAGGACTTCATCCAAAGAAGATCCTGTTAATTTTATGGTGTGAAATTAAAGGTATTGTCTATTTCGAACTGTTAAACAACAATCAAACAATTACAGTTAATCTGTACTGTGATCAACTTTGTGGTTTGAAAACAGCTTTGAACTAAAAGCGATCTTCCTTATAGTACAGAAGGGTGTCATCATCCATCACGATAATGCTCATCATCACACAGATTGGCTGACTAAAAATATTTTGGTTGAGCTTAGTTGGGAAATATTGCTTCATCCACCATATTCTCCCCGAACTTCCTCCTTCTGATTATCACTTGTATCAGGAACTACAGAATCATTTGGATGTTCTTAGGTTGGCATCAAGAGAAAAGGTTGAAAATGCGTTGGGTTCATATTTTACTTCAAAATCTAAGGAATTTTACAGACATGGCATTTGTAAGCTTGTTGACAGGTGGAAAGATTTTCTACAAAACAAAGAATGTTATATAAACAAATGAATATTTTCATCATCATGGTCTTTTTCATTTTCAATATAGACATTAAAATTTGGCATTTCTTTAGCACCAATCCGATTTTTCATGCATATATATATATATATATATATATATATATATATATATATATATATATATATATATATATATATGGGCGGAATGTTTCTTTCAAACATGATACGTTTCATTTTTAAATATTTTTAAGACAATATTTTTAATAGGATTCTTAAAATTTTACGTCTTGTGGGGTTAGCAGAGTCTAAGGATTGTTCTTAGTGTATATTGTCCCAAGCGTTTTTGGACAATTCTTTAACCATCTTCCAGGGGTTTTATTCTTTTAATGTGTTTCAACGTTTGACAATGAAGCCGGGATTGTGTGAAGCATATATTATATATATATATATATATATATATATATATATATATATATATATATATATATATATATATAATAAAAAAGGCTTAAACACTAATATTCCATGGTTATAATTTATTACATTGGAATCGTAATTGCGATCCAATTGAGCATACCTACAAATTAAAAAAAATCAGAAAAAATAACTCCGGGAATAAAAAGTAAAATTTAATGAGATTTTATGTATGAGAGTCGGGGACGAATGTGAAAGAAAATGAAATCTGTAGAGAGGAGTAAGAGACGAGAGAAGAACATGAAGGTCTAAAAGTGAAGCTGGGGATTGAAATTTAACAGGGATAAGTTTTAAAGACAGGAGTTAAATAATGGTTTAAATGAATGTGATACAAATATATATGAATTATTTTCCGTTGCATAATTCATTACTTAATCGCTGACCTAAATTAAATTAAAAAACGACACCGGAAATTGGTGTAAACATTTGTGGTGATACTACGCACAATAAAAGACGATATAATCTAAACTCAAAAATCAGAAGATGAGAGAGGGAGAGAGAGAGGAAAAAGAAAAGAAAAACATGGAAAAAAAGTATGGGGGAAACATACATAATAGATCGCATGTATAGTGGTGGCGTTAATAAAACAGTGCTCAATGTTATATAACAAAACTATTAAGCATATATATATATATAAAATGTCAGACCGGCTGTTTCGCAGCTCTTCAGCGTGGCCAGACATCCGGTTGACTCTAGTTAGGATCGAAACCCCACTCGAAACCTCGTCAGTCGGAGATTCTACCACTAAGGCGTCGGCGTACGGCACGGAGGCAGGTGAATTTTTACGTATTTATTTTTAGATAAACACACAGTGAGCGACAGGACTCAATTCACTATATCAGCCGTAATAGTCACTGTTTACAAACCCACATTTCCTCCCCAGAGAGCTCAACCGAAGTTAATTTTTCAGGATATTATACCTCACTCCTGAATAAAATTTTAAAATTAAAAACTGTAATTCCAGTTTAATTTACATTAGCACCAGCATTGAGTTAACCAAATATGTTATAATTCCTATTGTGTAACGGTCAGTTTATATTGTGCACCTGAGGAATTCTTTATGCATGAAACTAGCGGTAACGGATAATATGTATATTTATTATATATATGGAACCATAGTAAATAATCGTCGCTCATAATAAATGATATAATGCATAATATATAATAAGATTTTATTATTTAACAATTGTTTTGTTTATGCATAATCCCGATTTCAAATATCGGATTCTAAATGGCGAATAACAATCCTGAGCTTAAATAACTCAAGCGTTTCATTTCTCACAGAAATGTTGCGTCGCCGGAATAGGAAGCAATTAACAGTAATGGTCAAAGGACTGTTGTCAGATTGTCTGGAATTTCCAACAACAGTGAATTGTATTCAACAACGGGCAGAATTCACAGCGGACAGGTCGTTGCGTTCACTTGTTTGCCAATGGGACAACGATCGTTCAAAGAATGATATTCCTGAGAGAGCTGGTTCGATTTTCCCACCATGCGAAGAAACTATTTCTCTTACGTCCACACACAAATATTCGTCATTAAATGTCCTTATGATGCCAATGTCACAATGAATAGTGACTTGACACAAAGTTTTGTTGAACGCCAGAAAGTTTCATTTTCTTTTTGACGCTCTTTCTTCACCGTTTTCAAATGTATATTGATTGATATAAATAGATGAATCGAACTTTGCTTGAATGAGAATGTCTTCTATAGACGTGTATTCCAACAACCCGCCATATTTAAGAATTTATTCAAACAAGGAGAACGAACGTCCACGCCATGACTACATACTTTATTTAATAAAACTCTTGAATGCACAAGCCAGTAGCTATATATTCAAATACACTTGCATAAACTAAATATAAGACTGAAAGTGATATATATATATATATATATATATATATATATATATAGTTGTGATGGTTGATACTTCAATGTCCAACATCGACTGACTCACTCCACTCCACTGAGCTCAACTGTCGACCGCTTCTACTACTACTAATTATTATGTGTGGGAGAGTCTATTAATAATAGAATAGGTAGGTCAGGTATAACAGATCGCCAATGAGCAAACACAGACGATCCTATTATTGAATTACGTAGAGCACGTGACCATAGCGGAAACCTATATATAGGAAGTCGCGTGAAGTCTATGTGATCTCTATTTCTAGTTTCTCCTCTATACCATATGAACCGCTATTCTCTAGTCTCCATATTATTTCAGATCATTATGCAGATTAGTGTTCGAGCGGGTATTATCGAGCAAGTACTATTAGTGCGAGTGATATTCGAAGGCCTCTGACAGCAGTATTGCTGGGCATTAAATATAGTTGTATCTGCGATTACAAAGTCTCTACTACAACGAGCATTTCGAAAATGACAACGAATATTCGTTGGTATCGCAAAAGTGGCATTGAGTGTATTTTGATATCACAAAATGAAAGTAAGAGGGGACAATGGCGGAGACATTGTGATGAAAACAACAAAGATAAGGACTATATTCCTAATATAAATAGAGAAAATAAAAATGAGAAATATATCGATCATAATCTGATTAATATTTGTCCATATACTATACAAAATAATCGGATTAAAGAAAAGACGTAAAATCGATTGGTACTTGTGATATTCTAAATCCTTCTGGCTTTTACTTAGCGTCGTCTCTTAATATGTAGAATAATGTATTTTGAGACTTTCATAGACACAAATGGAACATTGCAATGACAGAGCGTTGATAGCAGACACAAAAAAAGCAAATACAAAACCTCTTAGATAGTGAAAGTAACAATGAACTGAACCTCAATTGTAATGGTTTTTAGCAAAAGGAAAAGCTCAACATGCAAAGAACAAATTGGAGATACCAAGAATCTGTGGACGGCTGTTGGGGAGTATCAATGTCTCACCCTCCAAGTCATCACTGACATCATATTTATTAAACCACTTTTTCTTCATTTCGATTGTTGATTTGGGATTTCTCATGATTCTTTAATTTTTAACAAACGTCGCAGAGACAAGATCAATCATTTTTTGACCCCCGGAACTAAGGATCCATCTTCTTTCGAAACTACACATAACTGTCTATTGTTTTTCGATAATCTTTCTCTCTACAATAGCCAGGGATTTTTTAATATTAAACATGACCTCAGTTTTTTCAAGATCCATGTTAAGGCCTGCTGATTGGTTCACCTTGTCGCCAGCATAGAACATCTCTTCCAATTCTTGTGGTGCATGGTCTATTAGGAAAATGAAATCTGTGAAGTGTAATAACAACAACAATAATAATAATAATAATAATAATAATAATTAATTCCTCAATTTATATACCACAAATTTAATACGCATTTGACGCACGCAGATGATCAAGAAATTTGACGCGCACGCATATACACATACTATTTTTGGGTACTTCGACGGATGTATCTTTAGCAAGCTTATCTCGCTAGATTAATTACGACTGAATAGTGAGTTCGATACTGCCTGGTGCCTCATGCTCTCGTCCTTGTGCCACATCTAAGCTACGCGTAACAAACACAGTGTACACATTACTTTACATTTCTTCCCTTCAGGATTTAAACACACGCACACAGCTAAAACGAGACAAAAAAAAACAAACAACAAAAAAAACGCCCACAATAACTCAGCCACGCACTCATACTAACGCCAGAATATATGAGCACGTGTAACATAAGAAACAAATAAAGGAAGATGGCATATAATTGGAAAGAATATAATAATCTTTCCGTTTTTCCACATACGAAAAAAATTCTAAAGTAAACTCGAGAATGATGCTAAATTTATAACGTCCGAGGCATGACGATGAACTACATCTTGCAGCAAGGCCTTTGATCAAGAGGTTCTGAAGAGCGTGGAACCACTTCTTAATTGCTGGTGTTCCTAGGTCCACCTTGAGCGAGGTAGTAGCACCTCTTAAGGTCCTAGTTATGGGCATATAATTAACTCCCAAACTGGGGTCAAAACACTATGAAAGTGTAAAATGGGTTTATATAGTAAAAATTCTAACAATGAATTTTTGGGAAAAAATATTACCAGCAATATATTCGATCCTAGACAAAAATCCTTTTTTTTTACAAAAATGCATCAATGAAGCCTGATCTTGTATGAAGTGGTTTCTTATAAAGAATTCATATTCTATTCATACGAACCTATCCTCAAAATCATGTCGGCATTAAATAAGCTATGCCATAAAACAAAATGAACCTAACTAATATAAACCAAAGAATACATATTCTATTCATTCGAACCTATCCTCAAAATCTTGTTGGCATTAAATAACTCATGCCGTAAAACAAAATAAACCAGACCAAATCAAATTTAGAAAGGTTTACTTATTTGTTTCTGTTGTGTAGAAAGACAACCGACCCTTGCTACATTAGAGTATTGAACCTGGTCACTTCCATTGACTAATAGTCACAAGCTAAATCCAAGGGAGTCAATTGTATTGTTTTATTAGTCCGCCTGATTAAACAGTCTCTTCACTAATCTTGTATTCGCATGTTTTCATTTAAAATATTGGTAACCAGACCAGAATTACACGCTTTTACGTGCATTATAACAATTCCATATTCGGAGATAAACCATAATATACAAGGTGTCTAAAAATGACCAAGCTATTTCAACTTCTTTATTCATTAACTTTAATTAATAAATACCCTAGTATTACATAGAGAAGATGGAGGAGTGATAAATTTATACTAGTTTGAAAGATTATATCTTTTAAGTGGATTCTATTTTTAGCTTTCAATCAACGTACCCTTTCTAAGGCATTTTTAATCACAGCCCTTAATGTTTCAGGCTCTCGTGTTTTAATGTATATGTGAATGTTGCACTTCACTTGTTGGAGAGTCAGAAATTTGTTGACATAAACATTTTCTTTGTGATAGTCGAATATGATGAACTCGGTGGTCGTGGTGGTCAATTCATACCGCTACAGTGAGAAGATTTTCTCCTCCCAAATATCAGCCTGGGAAGCTGAATAGTGGCCTTTGTCGTATGAGTTGTTGTTCCATCTTGTTTGCGGAAACAGGCTGATACATTCCAAAATTGGTTGGCATGACGTCTCAGAGGTCCAAACTTGTCGAGACCTCCTTCGAGTTGATGAGCTCAGATCTTCTTTGATACACTCACTTACTCGCTCAGAAAGTACTGCTTTGTTCCTAACCTAACGTTGTAGGCCAATTTGTGGAAGATTCCTTAATGGAACTTTACTCTCAAAACTAGGGGAATCTCTCACATCATAATAATGGCGATAATCTGGTTCAGTTTGATCATTGAAAGATTCCACTACTTGTGTTCGTTTTTCAATGTTGTACATTTACCAAATTAATTTTCGCGACCTGAGTAAGACGTTAAAATATATCCGCGTCCTGTGTAAGACGTTAAACTACGTCAAGCAGCAAGGCCTCTTATCAGGAGGTTTTGAGGACCGTGGAACCACCTCTTAATTGCTGGTGTTCCCAGGTCTACCCTGACCAGGAGTGGTAGCCCTTGTTAGGGTCCCAGCTATGGACAAATAGTTAACTATTACCAGCAATAATTTTTTGAAAAAAAAATTACCAGCAATACAATTTTGAATGAAATATATTACCAGAAACAGATTTTCGGCAAAACAAAATATTACCAGCATTAAAAAATTTTGTCAGCATTAAATAACCCATTGAGGTTGATATGCCGTAAAACAAAATAAACCAAATCAAGCTAAACCAAAGAGTACATATTCTATTCATACGAATCTATCCTATAAATGTTGTCGGCATTAAATAACCCATTGAGATTGATATGCCGTAAAACAAAATAAACCAAACCAATCTAAACCAACGAATACATATTCTATTCATAGGAATCTATGCTAAAAATGTTGTCGGCGTTAAATAACCCATTGAGGTTGATATGAGGTAAAATAAAATAAAGCATACCAATCTAAACCAAAGAATACATATTCTATTCATACGAATCTATCCTAAAAATCTTGTCGGCATTTAATAACCCATTGAGGTTGATATGCCGTGAAACAAAACAAACCATACCAAACCAAATTTATTTTCCTCATTTATAAAATATCTGACAGAAAAAAGAAAAAAATTAATAAACGAAAGAGATCTCAATCTTTATGACACCTTGCTGACTTTTGGGACACGCTGTAATACCTCAGCTTGTACTGACTGCTGATATGTATTATTAACAACATGTTGTATGTATTAATACAAAACTCAAAAATGTAAAACATTTGCAAAGTATTAAAAGAATTATAAAATATAAAATAAATGGATCTTGCCTGATATGAAAATAATTGCGAAATATTGACTTCGAAATTTAAAAATATCAATATTTGCTTTCGTGCAGTAAATTTGTGCCCGCTTTGTATCACTAGGATGACATATTGTTCCTTTGCCAAGGTTAATTGTCCGTCCTGGGTATGACGATAAACTACATCCGCGCCCTGGGTATGACGATAAACTACATCCGTGTCCTGGGTAAGACGATAAACTACATCCGCGTCCTGGGTATGACGATAAACTACATCCGTGTCCTGGGAAAGACGATAAACTACATCCGCATCCTGGGTATGACGATAAAGTACGTCCAACTGTAAGGCTTCTGATCAAGAAGTTTTGAGGAGGGTGGAACCGCCTATTAATTGCTGGTATTCCCAGGTCCACTCTGACCTGTGTTGGTGGTATCTCTTTGTGTCCCAGCTATGGGCAAATAGTTAACATCCAAACTTGAGTAGAAGTATGTTTTAATACCAGAAATACTTTGTAATAATAATAAAAGAAAAAATATTACCAGCAATAAATTTTAAAGGAAAAATTATTATCAGCGATACTTTAAGAAAAAATTACCTGAAATACAAACAGCTGTAGATTTTTTGAAAAAAATATGACCAGCTATAGATTTCTTCAAGGAAAAATATTCCCAGAAATAGATTCTGGAAGAAAAAACATATTACCAGGAATAAAAATTTTGTCCACATTAAATAGCCCATTGAGGTTGATATGCCGTAAAACAAAACAAAACAAAACAAAAAATAGCTCAAGTTTCTTTCGTTCGTAAAATTTTGCCGTTTATTCGTTTACGTGGTAGTATGAATCAAGTTAAATCAGAGGAGCCTCACAGAGATTAGAATGTAGAATTGGAGTGTAGTATTACTTTTGAATAAGAATGGGCAATGACGTCAAACAAGTACGTTGATACAGTGGTTGGATGTTTTCAGATTCAGTTATTGCCCCAAATGTCATAGATATTTTCGGCTATACCGACGTGTTTTATACAATTGTTCCAGTCTTTAATCTCTTGGGCTTACGGTTATATCTCGTTAAAACACCGATTTTTTTTTACGATCACCGAAGTAAAGCAAAATCGAACCCGTTTATTAGGTAAATGTGTGACTGCTTGGGAAAAGGAGGTGCTACAAGTTTTGATATGCGTTCGGTGTAATTGATAACAGCTTGGAATAAGAAAGCTGACTTCCAATTCCAATCGGGTTCGTTATATTCACTTCTCGCAAATATCCTTAGAAACGATATGAATCCACCTCTATCCCGACAGCTATGGGTTAATTAGTATGATTCTTAGATTGGTTAGTTGGTTGTTTTGTTTTATGGCATTTTAACTTCTGCGAATATATTTAATGCCAACAAAATATTTGAAATAGACTCATGGAAATAGTTTGGTAAAAACAAAAAAGGGGTATATATATATATATATATATATATATATATATATATATATATATATATATATATATATGTATATTTGAACCATTCGCCTTTGCATGGACTATTGCTGCCATATATGGTCTAGAGCCCCTTCTGTTTCTCTCAAGGTCATTGATAAAATTCAAAGACGGATATACAATGTAATTGGCACTGATATGTCATCTCGTCTGCAGCCGCTCTCACACAGATGTGCCGTTGCCTCCATCTGTCTTTTTTTACAAATACTTTCACGTAACTGCTCTATGACTTGTTTTCGCTGGTTCCCAGACTTCAGAAATTTAATCATTCAACTCGGCTGGCATCTCGCTCTCACCCTTTCACTGTCGAAACTGTTAAATGTAGCCGTCTCTTCTACGCCAATAGCTTCATGCCACGCACCTTTCGCCTGTGGAACTTCCTCCCCATTTCTTTTTTTCCTGATAGCTATAAACTCCAACTATTCAAATGTAACGTCAATCGACGTCTCCAGATGCTCTGATTTATCCCCTAACCTTCTCTTCATCCTTTTCTCTATCACTTCTCTTTACTCTCGCTCCAACTCACTGTAACCTCTTGCGTGATAGTGGCTTCCCGCCTTGCTTGGTCTTGAATGCTTAAAAAAAAAGAACTTTCAAATACTCATATTTTTGAGTAAAATCCAATTTCTTTTAGGAAATTTAAAATCTTGGCTGGTTTTATTTTCGTAAATTTTTTTTTTTTAAATTACTCACTTCATAATATTTTGCTCGCACTAGATCAAAATCTACACATTGTAAAAGTGTTTCACTGTAAATTCCTCATGGCATGTAGTGTATATCGGGGATTCTATGCCCTCTAGTAAATAATGGTGGGTTATGTAGATGTGGCCTATTTGAAGGCAGGTCAGCACAACCTGTTCTCTCTTATTTTTATATTCTGAGTTCCATTCTCCAATAGTGGGTTTAATGTTTTGGAGTATGTTATTAATGAATGTATTCCAATGGTGTTGCCATTTTGTAATGATAATTTTCTTTACAACCGTCTTATAATCGAAGTATGGAACGTTTGTGTTTGTTATTGCATCCTTCTTGGCATCTATTGCCTCCTAATCCGCTTTGTCATTTCCCGGTATCCCAAGATGCCTTGGGATCCAACAAAAGATTATTTTTTTATTTTTAGACAAGTGGTAGATTCTGTTTATTACTTGTGTGGTTGAAGGGTCACTAGCATTTTTATTTTTTTAAAGTAGTAAGTACAGATAAAGTGTCTGTGAAAATTATGAATTTATTGTGTGGCGCTGTGGTTACTATGTCAAGTGCTACATTATTAACAATTATTTAAGCACTATATATCAATCTATATCTTAGAATGTAAAATATTTTCTGACTTTAAATAACCTGGAAGCAGTTGACATGACGTCAAAAACAAATCTATCTTGAATAAATATTTTTTTAGACCAAAGACTGCAAAATTACCTGGCAAAATTGCAGATTACTTGTCTATTTTGCATTTTGTGAAATGTCAGACAAAGATTTTCTTAAAAAATAAAACCTATTTTTTTATTGGCAATTTCGTTTTATTGTATATTTTTGTTGTTTTTTTATCTTTCTACCAAGGAAAGTCAATAAAGCCAGTCAAATGCAAGGCGTTACTGAGTGTGAAAGTCTATGGCAATATTTAATACTTTAAACTTATCAACTATTTGATAAGGATTAATCAAAAACTTGGCTACGTTTGAGGATGTACACCACCTTTATACTTTCGACAATACTTTAATCACAATACAGACTGTCGTCGTCTAATGTTAATACCTATGTCCGCACTGTTTATATTTGTATACGCTTTGAACCTAGTGCCGAGCACTTTTCTCCTTAAATATAGCATACCTTAAAATTATATTTTATGTGTTTATGTATGTGTGATTTAACTGGATTTTTCCTATCATACCATGAAAGAAAAACCTTTGCTTTTTCTTTATTTAATGTGAATATTGCATTTTTATTGCTTTCCCGGTCGAAAAGTGTTAAGAAGCTTTGGCTTAGCTTCGCTTGGCACGATTTTAATTAGCCCTATGATTCCAGTTCTTGAAACAGAATGTCTGGCTCTTTTCTTGTCAGTTCATTCAGCTGAACACATCAGAATTGATTGTAGCTTTATCTCTTCTTTCTTATTCGCCATGTCTTTTGATTATGTTCATATCGGAACAGCTGTAAGTGTTCTGTATATTGTCATTTGAAGGAAAATGGGACCATGACAGCGAAACGATTTGGATAGAAATTACTTTGTTTACTAATTGGAATTATATGGTGAAAATGAATTTCTCGATCAACTTTCTCTTTTCGAGCTATCGTGAAAAACACAGGTGTGTAACCACCAAAAAATCTATGAAAAAGATTTCGAGTAACAATGAAAATACGCAGTTACGATGGATGATACCTTTTAGAGAAACTATTAATGTTTTAGTCTGTTTAAACTATCTGTCGCGAAGGTTTTCCAGGCTATAAAGATTTTAGAACGCTTTTTGAAAAGCTATTTCATAATAACGCTGTACCTACCATACATTTTTTTAATCATCACCCCAAGTAAGGCGATAAAGCCACTAAGACGCCAAGATTTACGGGTACTGGGAGACGAAGAGAAAACATAAGTGAGAAGAAAGGACAATAAAAGAACGGTTTTCAGAAGATGGTGATTGACATTGCATTTAATCATGCGAAGCTTGTAGTTAAGAGGTAAGTAAGAAATCAGAGAGAATTCCACAAGTGAGAAGTGCAAAAAAAGAAATTATTCGAATAGAACTTACCGCTAACTATTTCAACAGTAAAACAATGAGAACTATATATCCTTAGTTAAAGTGTATTCTGTGTTAATCAATATTGAATAGTTTTGTTACTTTTTACGATTGCGTATCTGGAGAAAGGAAATCATTCTTGATATGCATACAGAAATGGTATTAACATTTACTGCGACAGAAGTAAGATCACTTGAATGCCTTGTGCATTTTTCTTCCACATTTAGAGATAGTTCATCTTTCTTGGTACAATGATAAATAAGCTCTTAAGCCAGACAGTCATTTTTATTCACACTGAATACCGATCATTATAGTTTTGTTGTAAACTAAGTTTAATTCAATTAAAAAATGCTGATCTGAATTAGAACAGTGGTTAATCAGCTCGTTTCATATTGGAGGGAATGGGTTTCCTTTCGTATTTTCAGTATTCAAAGGAGAGTTAAGCTTAATATCTGATGTTTCTCATATACTTTAGGGACTTGACACAGACAAAGATGCAAAAGCCTGGTTCCGAGAAATCAAATATGATTTTTGTATCGCTCTTGCAATGAAATTGTTGGGTAGAAAATGACACCGTGTAGCCTTTAAGAAGTCTTCGGTAGGCTCTGTGACAAATAAGGCTAAATCTTCTATCTATAAAACCATCGCTCGATTTAAGCTGTTATCATTATTAAGGTGTTATCATCATTGCCGATAAAAAATAATGTTTTGATCGTAAATTATCTTTCGATTCTACCCTGGACTAATCTGGAGTATCTTTGCCTGAATTTCATCTTAGACTTGAGTCTATAAGAGATACGCATATAACACTGTCTAGGGTTTCTTCTGTCACCTCTAATCCACTCAAATAGTTTTACAAATGTTCTCCTGTAAATGTTCCTTTTTCTCCCTAACATCTCCAGTAAGTGCACTGCTGCTTCTTGTTTTCCTCTTTGTTGGAAATTCTCTTCAGTAGTACTTGTTCTTAAGAACTTATGTTTACATCAAGATTAAAGCCTTTATTGCTTTAAAAAAAAACCCTAATAGGTCGAGCAATTAATCTTCTACCTCCTTTTCCTCAAAATAATAGAGGCTCTAATCAACTGAGAACTGGTAAAGTATATCACTTTATCAGCGTCTTCTATCAGACAATCAATATAGCTCTTGGTTCTCAAGGTCAACTGCTGAAATTGTTAACCTTTATCGCTAGAATAATATTTCAAGCTTTAGTTAACAATGATGAAGATTGGTTTGGTTAATTTAATGCCGAAATTTACTTTCCTGGGAAGTTTTGGTAATTTTTTTAGTATTTTAAATCTATTGTTGGAATTTTTACAATAAAAATGAGTTTTTATACTTTCATAGTGTTTTGACTCCAGTAAGGGGGTTCACTTTTTATCCATAGATGGGGCCATAAAAGGTGCAACCACGGTGAACCTGGGAACAACATCAATTAAAAATAGCTTGGTTAGTTGCCTTAAGTTTCTCGAAGAGGTTTGACGTGGTTAACATGCTGGTCTTCCTCACATGTTGAAGAGTTATGTTAATTCTTTCCGGATATATTTATTTTATTCAATCTTTCTTACCAAATAGCGAAATGAAAGTTGTCTTGAACGGCCACGCTTCTAGATCTGTTTACATTTTGTTTGTTCTCTGACGCTCTATCATTGAATCTACTTTATTTCTAATTTTCGTCAACGATCCTCGATTTTACGAGAGAGGTCTCATCGTTTTACAGTTTTAATTGCTTGTTGTAAGCATAGGTTCTATACCAACAATTTATTTTCTTTGGGGATTCTCTTCCAGCATCTTGCTTTTCATTCACCTTTGATCATTATTAATTATCCTATCTCATTAAAGGGGAGGCACGGTGGAATAATGGATAGCGGCTTGGATTGAAGAATCGGAGAGCCGAGTTCGAATTCCTGTCGAATCCATTACATTCACTTATGTGCTAATACCCTTGTGAAAGGTGTGAATTCTCTTCTTCTCATCCAGCTATGGGTAAATAGCAGGACAGAATGGGTTCTATAGCTTTGGATGGCAACTAGTCTAGGAGAAGGGCAACTCTGAATTCAAACCCGGAAGGGAGCCCCTAAGACGGATGGACGGCACTTTGTGCTACCTTCCGGCAACTCCTGCAGCCGCGCTGGTACCAAACTGTATTGGTTTATCCTCTCCTTTGGGCTCTGCTAGCAAGACCGAGAGGGGGAACTAGACGTCCGGGCAGCCCTAGTTCTCCATACATCCCGCCCAGTCTCGTAGCGCAATGCGCTACTCCATTGCCTCTCGAGACGGACGGATGTCAACGACGGCGACTATCTCATTAAAAATGTTATTCTCAGATTCTTTCATTCTCAGTAGGCCCTTGCATCTTCGTGGCTTTATTTCTTTTCTTTGAGTAAAATTAAAATGATATTTAAAAATCTGATGTGAAACTACGATAATATAAAGACATATTTACGTCGCATCCCTAATGTAGCGAGTTCCATTCACAATGTCTTTTTGTCAGTTGTGACCTTGTTCACACGAGGCTGATGTTCGTATCTGATTAAGTCTTCTTGACGTAATGTAGTAATACAATACCTAACATGCAAGCTAGTAAAACATGTCCCGACAATTGTAAACTTGTGCCAGCCTTATAAATAAGCAGATAGAGAAATAGTTAAATAATGTCTATTGTATGTTCATGGAAGTTTATTTCCATTTTGAATAAGTACATCTTATGAATCTATAGGCGCGCTGGAGATTCATGCCCGAAGGAGCAGAAAAGACACAAGATAACTGATGTGGTAAGTCCATATTTGAAAGAACGGTTCGTTAATTTCTGGAGCACTCTGTCACCTCTATGTTATATATATATATATATATATATATATATATATATATATATATATATATATATATATATATATATATTATTTCCTTGTAAGCGTGAATGTAATCTTTTTCTGAAAGTTTACATCGAGCAAAAGAAAAATGGCGTGATTATGTGCTGCTCTTTATTCCCAAGTTAACCTCAAAATAATCGAGGAATTACGTTACTGAAGCGTAAAACACAACACCAAAAGAAGGCAGCCAACGCACGCACACATCTCATTCCGAAATGAACTTACGAGCAGACAGTAAAGTTGACATTATGGAGGCAACGTAATCTTTTTACCGTTTTTGTCTCACCGAGCCATTCGTATAGATTTTGCATTGTCTATTTCTACATAGTCGAAGGCCAAACGGAAGCCATTTCTTAAAAAGCTTACTATTAGAACTCACCCGTGCAATTATATGGTCCAGCACTTACACGTTTACGCACCAGCAGGAGCTACGCAGGGTCTAACATAGAAGTGAATGTCTTAAGTGGTTTATAAGCGAATTTCCAGTGCTACAGAATCAAGACCTCTTACTCAGGATTTTAAAAGAATAGAGTGCAAAAAAGTCAGAAATTTACTACGTTTTTTATTTTTTTTTGTAAATTAAATAAAAGGAACACTGGTGTTTTAACTACAGACAGTTTCCTGCATGTTCTTAAAAATAAAATGGAAATTTGTATCGTAATAATTATTTTCTTGCAGAAACCATTGATTTTTATATTAATTCATTTCAAAGAACGGCCATTTTCTTTAAGGCAGCTAGTTTTTGGAAATTTAAAAATATATACAATACTTCAATCCAAGTTATATTAACTAAAACAGTAACCGTAGAAAAAACAAGTTAACATAGAGTATGTGCTGAGTAAATTGTCACCATCTTATATTTTCGATTTCCCGCATGCGCGTTGTTTGTTTTTGATTTTGTAGACTGCACAGTAGAGTGGGGTCAGTTGGGCACCGTCTGTAAGAAAAAAAGTAGAATGAGGCAGTTCACTCCTCCAGAAATTTGGAAACAGTATGCTGTATTTCTTGTACTTATCAAATATGAACAGTTCGGAGTGTTAAGGTGTCAATCTGAGGACGTTGCAGAGGATTCGGAAAGAGTTTTATGCGTCTAATGGTGATTATGAAGGTACAGACATTCGAAACCTCACTTTGAGCGTTCTGAGGTGAGGGCCTCGGATTCAACATGGAGGCCTACATCAAATGCCTTGAGGTAATGCTACCCTGGTCAAGATGGTGTCTGCTTGAGGATCCTATGTCTGGCAACATGATTCTGCCCCATGCCACACAGAAGAATCCAGTCATAGTTGTGAGGCAATTTGTGCAACCGCATCACCTCTTACATCCGGCCACGTAAGTTGCCAAAACAGCAACCCACTTGATTATTGGGCGTGAGGGGTAGTTGATCAGCAGACCTATAAAATTCTTTGTAACACCAAAGAGGAACTGAAGGCAAGGATTATGCCACCATTCACCTACTTAAACATGGATACCGTCCAGACGAGATGCAGGAGATACCGAAGTCGTCTAGAAGCCGTGGTTGAAGCCAATGGTGATTTTATTGTATAAGTCTGAAGTATCTTTTCCTGATGTCCATTGTATTGCCCCTACCCTACCAATTATTTGAACAGTTTGGATTGTTATAATGCATCGTATTGAACTCTTTTTACGAAATTCAATTGAGATTTCTTGCGAACGAAGTAATGTTTTATAATATATATATATATATATATATAATAATATATAAGTAATGTTTTATAATATATATAAGTAATGTTTTTAATATATATATATATATATATATATATATATATATATAGAGAGAGAGAGAGAGAGATAAAGAAAGAAAGAAAGAAAGATAGATTAATAACAAAATAAAAAAAAATATTTTCCTCACTGGTAGCACAATGCAATCGCCAGGTGCTAATTGAAAACAGACCATCGCATAATTTAAATATTGATATTTATATCGTATTGTAGTGCAGCGGTCATTTTATTTACGGAGATGTTTAATTTATATATATATATATATATATATATATATATATATATATATATATATATATATATATATATGTGTGTGTGTGTGTGTGTGAAAATATATAGAAAATAGGAAAGAACTCGTTAGGTAAATAACCCAAAAGTTCTTTAGTATTTTTGTTACTATTTTAAAAAATAGTGCTCGATATAAAAGTAGAGCATAAATATAATTATTTATTTAAAAATATGATTCCAACGCTACATAAGAGTTTCATGTTTCAAAACAATAGCCGAAAACTTCCATATAATTATTTGAATTAAATTGAACTAAAGTACTAAGCTCTTTTCCATCTTCAAGCGAAAAAATTTATTTCCCTTGACGATGGAACAGAGCGTGGTACTTTAATTCAATTTAATTTAAATAATTATATTGAAGTTTTCGGCTCTTGTTTTGAAGCATGAGAACTCTTATGCAGCGTTGGAATCATAATTTTTAAATAAATAATTATATATATATATATATTGGATAAAGATATATGAATTTTTATATATCAAGTATAGTTTTGGAGGAAAAATGTATGGCAATATGCAAAAAGGTTTCTTGTGACGCGTTTTGTCCCATAGAAATTCTTTAGACGAGGTTCGTTTGCCTTCATGCCTCTACATATGCACACGAACGAGAAACGCTAGCAAATATAAATTTAGAATTTCTTTTAGTGTGTTTAGGGTCAAGCTAATTTCATTTAAATATGTTTTTCTTTTTCTTTTGATCAGGTTTGTTATTAAATATTCCATATTGTTCCAACATCTGCAAAAATGCAAGAACTTGGACGCAAGTTTACTGTGGATGAAATAGTGAGTAAATCACTACCTGAATATTTTCAACTTAGTCAATTATTTTCTTCTTTAGTGTAGAATACTGCATATAAAAATGGTAGCCATATTGTTACGGTAAGCAACTAATTCGTTTAATGTGCTGTTTTTAAAGTGTCACTTTGCGTTCATATAATATTTTACTTAAACTTCTTTTCAATATATTCTTTCTGGCAATCCATTCAGGTCATAAAGTAAGTTCCACTCTCAAGGTTTAGCTCGTAGTTTTTTCTTTGTAGTTGTGACAAAATTTATTGTTTTAGATATAGTTGTGACAAAGTTTATGTTCCGTTTCAATAAATTATAACTTTCTGGGAATTGATTTAACAAAGGATCGACACTGAAATCCGAATGCATATTTACATGGCGAATGTTGCCTTCCAAAAGCTAAGTATTAATAAACAGAAAAATATGCGAGTAACAACGGAATTAGCAATGAAATGCTATGTATTATATTTCCTCCTATATAGCAGTGAATGCTTGACAATCTCATTGATAAAGAATAGACTTGAAGCAACAGAAATGTGTCTATGCATAATGATACTGAGAAAACCAATGACTGAATAAGTGAACCACGACGAAAATGGAAACGAAAAAGGACACTTATACGTGGCATCACAGGGCATAATGAAGGCAAGATGAACTGAGGTAAACATCGGATAACGTTCCTAGAGAGTTTGAGTGAATTGATGGCCAAGGAATATTTAGAAGAGAAAACAGGACAAGACCTGCAAATGACAGCAAATTGTGGAGAGCTATGATCGACTACAACCTGATTGGGCACGGTACATAGAAGCCAGTAGCAAGACACCTAACAGGATTAAAGACAAAAGCTGTTAAATGGCGGATGTGCCTTTTTGTCGGATCAACAACATTCTACCGCTTTGAGGTAGACTATACATAGTTATGGAAGGCAATCGGTACGGTTATGACAGATCATTGCTGAACAGAGGCCTCCTTAGAATGAATTCAAAGGACAGGGAGAAGAATTTACCTAATGAAATCAAAAGGAACATGACAGTGAATAAGGGGAATACTCAAATTGTGATGGGACAAAGGTATAAGCGCCATTAGCTCTTCTCGACCAAGACGCATTAATTGTAAAAGAATATTTTTTCTAGATTTCAACCCCGGCATGTGGAGGAAATTGGTGCTATGATCAGCTGCGAAAAGACCTTGTGATCACATCTGGTCATGAGAAGTCTGCAGCTGCTGCTGCTGATGGTGACGATAATGATGAAGAACAACAACAACAAGATGAAAGAAAGAACTGTTTTCTAACAACGAAGATATTTTAAACGCCTGCGCAGTCCGTTAAATTTAAATCCAGTTTTCCTTTTTTCTTCTATTTGTAATAGCTATCGCCATGGAATGAGAAGTCGGAGAGCTGGGTTCGAATTCCAGTCAAATTCGATATATTCACTTCCGTGCCCTTATATTCCCTTCCAATGAAAAAGCTATGGATACGAATCTTCTTCGCCCATTTATGGGTTGAATAATAGAACAACCTGGGTTCTTTAGTCTTGGTTGGCAACCAGTCTGCCGCAGAAAGAAATGGCAATGAACTATGCAAAAATCTTCAGCCTAGCCAGTGATGTGTCAAAAGAGTCCTGATCGCCTAAGCGTGTATTACAGCACTTAACTGACCATATTCAATTTCAGAATGCTTTCGCAGTTACCTCCCTTGACATTTGCATGTGTGTTTACATGATAACATTTAAAAATTATTCAGTACATAACCTTCGTTTTTCACTTCAAGCGTAAAAAATTTAATTGTTAAATAAACCCAAATAATAAGGCTTAAACACTAATATTCCATGGTCATAATTTATTCCTTTGGAATCGTAAATTTATACGATTCCAATGGAATAAATTATGACCATGGAATATTAGTGTTTAAGACTTTTCATTATATCCTTACTCTGTCCTGGACATTGAGTTCTATTTGGATTCTATCCTCTTGGATTTTTTTTTTATACAAATATACATGTATGTGTATGTATGTATGTATGTATATACATTGATATATTTTGCATATGTATGTGGATATTTACCATTATTATTATCAATATATTGTGACGTCTCAGCCGTTGATCGCACCTCGCTTCTTCGTTCGGATGTCGCCGCTCCAAACGTGACGTCCGCCTGTCTGCGTCAGTCGTGCTATTCCGTCCGGTGACGACCGACTGGCTTGATATTGGTCGCGGCACCCAAATGTGACTTTCTAACCTTTTGGTGATTCGGATGGTAATCTGGTTAGATTCGATATCAGCCTCGTCGTTCCCAACTCACCTCCAACGTCTGGTTACCGAAGTAACTACTTTGATCCCCAGTCTGACTACCCACGTTGTGAATTGATCTTAGTCAGACGAAATCAATCAGTCGAAGGGGCCGTTTATGCAAGTCGAGTTCGAATAAGGGTGGTATCGCACAAGTAGACTTAAAAAAAAATAAAATAATAACTCGAAAAGTTCAAAGCTATCAAAAAAAGGATAACAATACTTTATATCTGGTTGTTGGATACATAGGACTGCGTCTAACTCCCGACCCGCTATATGGATTCGTGACACGTTGCTTTTGTTAGGCGAGTCTTAACATCTTAAGTTTTCTGTTCTTTAAGAAGCTGGTTCTTGGTGTGTCTTCAGGCGAAATTCGTAAAACTTGTTTTGGTGGTATGAGTCTAAGTCGCTCTTCAAAATTAAATTGTTCTTGGATTGAAGATGAGTTCGGAATTGCGTGAATCTTTCAGTCAGCTATCTGCGTGGTGGGTCTTCAGAGCTCTCAACTTAACTGGAAACTCAACTGAACTGAACTGATTTTCGCTCGATGCGATTTTGCTTATATGGACGCCGACCAAAACCGGGGTGGGCTTTGTCGGGGTTTGAGGTTCCTTGATAATTCCAAATCCACAATCCCCTTCTTTTGTTTTCGGTCAGGAAAAAATTATTATTTCCATTTTTGGAAGTCTTCTCTTACCCCCAACTTCTTTTGTTCTCATATGAGTCTCTTACCATACCATCAAAAGGCGTCAACGGTTTCCCTACTCCCTCGCAGTAATATCTCATACCTATCCTCTTAATGAGTGGTAGCAGGCCTCTCCCCCTACATCACTTGAACACCTCCGCCTGGTTCTCGTTAACCTTCATCCAATGGGCGATCAACAGCGTGGGTGTGACCAGACTAGCCTTGTTTTTTTTTAAAAATATCTTGCTCAAAGAAAAAAAAAAACTCCTCTTTTTCTTTTTTCTATTTCCTTTCTTTCTTTTCTTTTCTCTCTTCTTCTCTGGCTGCCAACAGAACAATACGACCCGTAGTGTGATAATCTCAATTCTTATCCCAAAGTCACTTTCATCTGGACTTCGTCAATCAGATTTTCACCAGAACCAATTTGCTGGCCAAACAGACGCATTCACTTCTCGGCGCCAACCACTGATACGATGAACGACTTCGCCATTGTTCTGATAATATTGTTTCGCTCATAGTCAAATTTCAACACAAAACAGACACCTTGTCTAACGATATCTTTCCATCGACAAAGACTTTTTTCAACTCGTGTGTGGTCAGGGCATTCCTATTTCTTGGTCACGAAAATCTTTTCCCGATAATATAAGTTCGCCACTACGACACAGTTAATTCTTTATCTATTCAAAACTCTGTATCTGGAGTTTGTCAAATGGCCATAAAAATTTTCACCATTTTTCATTATCAAAATAACATCGCTAAATGCCCCTTTTGTGATGGCTTTCCTTTATCATCTCAGTTTCAACTCTCGCCTCTCCTTTCTTTCCCTTCTTTTCTTCCTTTTCATTGCAGCCCTAAATGGTGTCACAATATATATATATATATATATATATATATATATATATATATATAGTTAAGTTATGAAAAACTTGGTAATCCGGATGGGGATTACCAAAGAGGATGAAATCCTGAGAGCTCAATGTAAATCCCGAGCTAATATTTAAAAGAAAAACAGATTACTTTATGGTTCCATTATAATAATTTATTTCACCAGAGCCCTTTTAAAGGACGTCGGATCATCAGATAGCACATCCAAAACTCTCTTTGGAGTGCTATCTGATGATCCAGCGTCCTTTAAAAGAGCTCTGATGAAACAAATTATTATAATGCTACGTTAAAATTGTCCGTTCCGTTTTTTCTTTATATATATATATATATATATATATATATATATATATATATATATATGTGTGTGTATGAATGTAAGTTTTGCCCACATTTTGGAATCAAACGAAAACGACGGAAGAGTCCATTTATATATATATATATATATATATATATATATATATATATATATAGTAAAATTGTGCTTGCGTGACTGAAAATGAATAATTTCTACTTTATCGTAATATAAACAAGATAAAAAAATAATTGAAGCAGATCGTAAAGACGCAAAGATATCTGACGCCCCTTCATCTTTGTTAATTTGATCATTTTTGTGTCACTTGACAGTGTGTATGTCTGTCGATTTTCGTATATACATATATATATAGGTATGTGCGATTGTTGCAAGTTTTCATGTTAACGGAATTATATTGCATCATTTAATTATGCATTTCAAATTTATAGAACTTCCAAAATATTCTTTAGCATCGTTACACCTACAGACATACATAGATGCAAATATATATATATATATATATATATATATATATATATAGATAGATAGATAGATAGATAGATAGATAGATAACTATAGTCGTTTCGAAAAACCCTAGAATTTTTGATTTGCCAATAATCAAATCAATCACGAAGATTTTTGAAAAAAAGGTTTTAAAGAAAGAAAGAGCTACGAACATGAAAGTCTGTCGAAAAAAATCGCACAGATACATGTGTGAAGCCCAAAAAAAAAACCCCGATACGAGAAAACAACTAACTAATAAAAGAGCTCAATACAACCGTAGAGCAGACCTAGTTAAACCTAGTGAGCTAAACAAACCTATCTAGGTTTCACCTAAACGGATCGTCAGCCGAATTTCCCTGACGATCCGTTTAGCTGAAACCTAGGTAGGTTGTTTCACTCACTAGTTCTATCTATCTATCTATCTATCTATCTATATATATATATATATATATATATATATATATATATATATATATATATATATATATATGAGAGAGAGAGAGAGAGAGAGAGACATAGATAGATAGATAGATAGATACTCAGTGTTTTTATAAATATTTTTATGGTAATTGTTCAGATAAACTTAAAATTCGGCAACTAAATTTTGACACTTAATTTTGTTACCAATTTGGCACCTGATGTTTTGAATTCCAGCGCAGTACTAAATTGTTAAGGCCTCGTCATTTTACAGTTTAAATGGCCTTGATTAGTCGTAAGTTATATTCTAAATTATTCTTATCGATCGTGGAATTATCTTCCGAATTTTGCTTTCCATTAGATTGACTGATCCGTTTTCTACGGCCTTTGAAGTTTATTTAAAGCCAGAAAATATTTTTAGATTGTAATTATTTTTTGAGATAGTAATGATTTAGTGATGCAATTCTTACTAATTAATCTATGCATAGGGGTGGAGAAGAGGTGAATTCATACCTTTCCTAAGGGTACTTGCACTGAAGTGAATATAACGAACCCATCTGGAATTAGTACTTGGCTTTCTGAATAAAAAGCCCGAGCCATTATCTATTACACCACCCACACATCCAAACTTGCAGCGCCCTGTATTCCCAAGTGGTCGCTTATCTAGGTACTGACCAGGCTCGACGTTGCTTAACTTCGGTGATCGTATTGGAAACGGTGTTTCAACATGACCCTGATCTTTAAAAAATTAAATGCAATATCAATCGTTATCTTCTGTCTTCTTAATTTTTCTCTTTATAATATTTTCCCTCCTTAACAATGTTTTTTTTTCATATTCTATCTTAGGTAGTAGTCTCTTACATCTTCGTGGCTTTATCGCCTTGCATGACGCGAAACGATGTATATATATATATATATATATATATATATATATATATATATATATATATATATATATATGTAACAGCAGTGGATATTCGTAAGAAGCATTGCTTATTTTCTAAGATTTATTCAGTACAAAAATCTTTATTTATTGAATTACACGTATTATACATTACATTTGTCTCCTACAGCACTTTAGGGAAACACGGTTAACTTAGCATCATTCATGCTTGTATTTGTAAGTAGATATTCGCCTTAAAGCTTCTATTACTCAAAATCCAAATTGCTTTAATCTCTTATCACAATAAAATGTTCTGATATTTCTAGACTGGATACATTGTAAATTAGAAGATTAAAGTCATGTAGTACGAATAAAGTCCACATATTATTTAGTAGTTGTTTTGATGAAAGTCAGATTTTTAACAGAAAGATCACTGACAATTTTGCTCATAATCCAAGATGAATTCAACAGAAGTTTGTTTAAAGTAGAATTCTTTGCGACACGCTGACCCGTGTTGAACTACGTTCAGTATTTCGTATTTGTGAAGTTATCGCTAACATTTTTTTATCGAGATATACAAACTCTAGGTTTCGTTCAATTTCGCATACCAATCAATGAAAAGCTGATTTTGTTTGAAAAAGTACTTAGACAAAACCCTATTTCACGGTATAATGAAATCTAGAAATTAATTTAATTTTACAGGACTTCATGGTCAACAGTATTTTTTTTTTTAATTTAGTTTCGATTGGTCAAGATATGTCGATTTTAGAGTGTGTGAAAGAAGGACCGACTAACGGATTTTTATATGCTAGATTTTTTTGCAACAAGTAGACATGTACCTGTCAATATTTCTAAGTTTAGTTTTAAAGTACATTTTTTATGTTATTCGATAACAGATAACACGCTTATGATTTTAGAAGAGAAGGAACTATGCTATTAATTATCATATTGTATGATAATATATTATATGATAAATTATAATCATATATACTATTATATATATATATATATATATATATAATAGTATATACTATTATATATATATATATATAATAGTATATATGATAATATATGTATGTATATATATATATATATATATATATAAATATATATATATATATATATATATATATATATATATAGATAGATAGATAATATTAGTGGTTAATATATACATACATATGCAATCATATATCTAAACTATATAAATATATATATACACACACACACACACACATATATATATATATATATATATATATATATATATATATATATATATATATATATATATATATATATATAAAATAATTCCAAGTGGATAGTATACAGGTAGATCTCAATGTCCAGGACAGAGTAAGGATAAAATAAAAAGGCTTAAACACTAATATTCCATGGAATATTAGTGTTTAAGCCTTTTATTATATATATATATATATATATATATATATATATATATATATATATATATATATATATATATATATTCTGGATACAGGTGTTAGTTATATACATTGAGAAAAATCCTACTTTAAGGATTTCAACCTTATTAAGGATTATAATTAATAATTGTAAAAAGGTAGGTGGATGCAAAGTTCAGTTAGTAGTTTGCACCCCCTTACCTGTTTGCACCCCCTTACCTGTTTGCACTTCTTTCCAAAATTTGGTTCCGATCAGACAATATATGGCGATTTTAGAGGGTATGAAGAACGGACGAACTTATGAAAGTTACAGAATTTTATATATTACAATATTTTGTAACAAGGCTTGTGAGTGTTGAAATTAACACAGTATTTTGTATTCTTAAAGAAATTTGAAACTCTCCCTACTGTTACAAATTCATGACGGTCGTCTTCGAGTATAGAATCCAGAGGTTGGCAGTGAATATTTCGGAGACAGTAGGAAAGTGTATTTCAGGTTCGCAGTGGATATCGCAGCAAAGTAGCAGAGCGTAGTTCTTCCGTCTGTCGTGTTTGTTGTTGGCTTTGGTCATTCCGGTAGGGTAAACAAAGATGGCCGCCTTTATACACGACGGATACAATGTTCTGCGGCTTCTGATTGGTTAATCTTCTATTGGTTGACTATAAAGGGAATTAAGTTATTTTGACTAACTCACTAGTTACATAACATATATACACAAAAAACTGTAATACCTACTGTGTTTATATTTACAGTGCTACTACTGTTCATTATATTTTACCAGAATGAAATGCATGCATATATATATATATATGTGTGTGTGTGTGTGTGTGTGTGTGTGTGTGTGTGTGATCTTAAAGAAAAGATATGCTAAAACAATATTGCACTTTTATTAAATAAGTATTTTTTAATCATTAAATTGATATAAAACAGTGGGACCATTTTGTATGTTAAATAATATTTTTTTTAATTTATCCAAAAACTTAATGAAAATTATCATACTAAGCTACGCACCCTAGTAAAAGCAACAGTACTTTTTGGCCCTATGCTGGTTTGCAGTTCTCCTCAAAATTTGGTTTCGATCGGACAATGAATAGCCATTTAAGAGGGTCTGATTGGTGGACTGACTAACGGATATCACAGAATTTTATATATAGTTTGATTGGTAAGTTATGATAATATTTTGTCATATAATACATTACCTATATAATAATATATAGGAAAATATGACAAACTGGGCAATTTATTTTGACTCGTTGATTTATTCGGACTGGTCTTTGTTGATGTTGCCACTTCTCCATATGCGCAGCAAACGAGAGACGCTGGTAGTTTCAAAACCATTTTGAAATAATATTTTTGAAAGAATCTTCTTGTTTCAATCTACCCAAATTCATCTGTATTCCTTTCTTTTTTCTTTTTTTCTCTCCATCATCTTTTTCCCTATCTCACACTGTCACAATAAACAATCTATCAAGAACGTTGATTTATTGTAAGTCATATTTTTAAATAGTGTTTGTTTATATATAAAATTATACAAAATTATATATCGTTATTTCGTAATACACACAGGCACACAGACACACACACAGACACACACACACACACGCACACACACATATATATATATAATAGTATATATGATAATAGTTTAAGATATTATACATTATCATACAATACGATAATATTGTATGATAATTTATTTTGTCAAATTAATAGCATAGTCCATTCTCTTCTAAAATCATAACAGTGTTATCTGCTTATCACGGCATATTTTTCAGGATAGGCAAATCGTTCCATATTCAGGCATAAAATATAGTATTGCTGCACTCGCAAGGCAATAGCTTCCCAATGCAATCTTAAAATGTAGTAATACTGCCATCTCAAGGCAAGAGCTTAATAACTAAGGCATAAAATATAGTATTGCTGCCATCTCAAGGCAAGAGCTTCCCAATTCAGGCATGAAATATAGTATTGCTGCACTCTCAAATCAAGAGCTTTCCATTTCAGTCTTCAAATTTAGTATTGCTGCCATCTGAAGACAGGAGCTTCCCAATTCAATCTTAAAATGTAGTAATGCTGCCATCTCAAGGCAAGAGCTTCCCTATTCATGCATAAAATGTAATAATGGTGCCATCTCACGGCAAGGGCTTCCCAATTAAGGCATAAAATATAGTAATGCTGCCATCTCAAGGCCAGAGCTTCCCATTTCATTCTTAAAATGTAGTATTGCTGACATCTCAAGGCATCTCAAGATAAGAGCTTCGCAATTCAGTCTTCAAATTTAGTACTGCTGCCATCTGAAGGCAAGAGTTTCTCAATTCTGGTATAAAATGTAGTATCGCTGCCATCTCAAGGCAAGCGCTTCCCAATTCTCACTTATCTCCCTTTATTGATAAACTTTTGGTTGTTTAATTATTTTCCACGAAATTGTGGTTTCCAATGACGAAAAATAAGAAGCCTGTGCTTATTATATTGCTATTACGATGGATGTGTTCTGACAACGTTCACCTATGATCCCACCAGCACTGGCCTTTTAACTAGCGCCCGCCATGTCACTTACACGAGGATGAGTTATCGCCATTCCTTTTAGTGAGTAAGACATAAGTCCCACTCGGACAGCTTCTCAAAACCTGCTGCTTTCCCCAATCACTAAAATCTTGAGCTCTTCAAGATTAGCTTTAAGTTTGATATTTCCTATATGAGACTAGACAGGTTCACACTCCTCCCCGTTTTTTAACCATCTTTTTTTAGGATTGGGTTAACGGTTCCTTCTTATGTCTACTCATTGCCTTTGTCTCACAGGATCCTCTTGCGTCATAATTGCGTTATTGCCTTGCTCGAAATAAATTTATTAGAAAAAAACAACTCATGTACTGCCTTTGTTGCCTTTTCTTACTCTCATAAAACACCACACAGTAATTCTCTACCTTGAGTGGCTCTGGGGCTTTGGATTTGAAAATCATCACTTTTAAAACAACAAAAAAATTGGATTGGATATTTGTTAAAATATCGCTATATATATTCCGACCACAGGTATTTCATGTCTTTCCTTTCCATTTTTATTGTGAATGTAATCGTGCGACGAAAACAACGAATTTATGTAAATTTTTATACTGCTTTTACCTGTTCAGCGTCTAGGAGCATCCACAATACTTTATCTCCATTAAATCCCCAACTCATTAATGGTCATTTAATTATGTTGACTAATTAAATAATTATGAGCTTTTTTGAACCATTCTTTCTCGGTTTGAATGTCCACTCACGAAAGAAATAACACAATTACAATCAATAAAGCATAGGGAAAAAATTACAAAGAAAAAGACTGAGAGATAAAAAGAGAGCATAGGAAATAAAAATCTTAAGAAAATAATTCTGAATTGTAATGCATTCATACGAAAAGACAGAACAAAACTCGACAGAGAAAATGAAGTGGATGAAAACAGATAGAAGAGGTACGTGCAAAAGGCGTAAAAAATGAATGCTAAAATATATAAATAATAAATAAATATCTTATATATAAGATTAAAAGATTATAATATGAAAGGAATTGATGGTTTATCTTTACTAAGTGTAACTTCGTGGGGCACATGACCAAATACATCGTTCTAAGTAGATTGTCTTGTAGTAATCGTCCAATTTGGGAAAGTCTATAGATTTCGAATTTAAATTCAAACATTCTTGCATCTAACTGCTCAAGAAATGTGATCGTTGGAATTGGGAGAAATTATTGGTAGAAAGTTGATTTTTGGAACTGGTAGAAGTTATTCAAGCCGTTCCGTAGACCATACTAAAACGCGTCCATAGGTGTGAAGTTTACAGAAAAATATTCCATAAAACTACCTTGCAACGTCTTATTTCACGGCAATGCGATTTCGATGAGAAGTAAACTAAATATTTTATACCATACAAAGAAATGGTGGTAATGCTCGTCTTCTTAAGAAATTTTCTGATTTCAGTTGCTGCATACAGGAAGCATAGACTGGAAATTTATATGCTGCTAATGCTATATCAACAAAATGAAATTCCATTGATTTTACCCAATACACAGAGTATCACACACCAAACCATAATGCTTCTGACTGTACCTAATCTATTGGATTTCAAAATTTATTTATAAAATTTATTTATAAAATATAATATCATATATATATATATATATATATATATATATATATATATATATATATATATATAGGGTGTTCCAGAATAGTGTATACACTCTTTAAATATTAATTGTTAATAATACATTACCGTGATGTGAGAACTTATATGGATGTAAATATGCAAAACAGATGGATTGGAAGAAGAGGAGCAGTTGAATACACACCCAGATCAACAGATTTGACACCCTTGGA
>CAHIKZ030004482.1:1557500-1602500 GCA_903632075.3 Acanthosepion pharaonis
CTCTCGTAAAATTACATAGTTTAATATCAACACAAACCTGAAAGGCCATGACGAAACTTTCGAGGAGAAAGGCATAACTAAATGCATTTTATCTTCAATAAAACCCCTTATTTTCCCCCTGAGAAAATATGGCCGTTTCTTATTGAGTGTATAGTGCATTTTTTTTTCTTATGTGCATATTTTTTTCAAAAATATCGTTTCAGCATTTCATGCTTTATCTGTTTTTATATAAATAAGCAAATACATTACTTACGCCATATTGAGTCGTTTGTAATAGCAACGTGATGTCAAGCAATTTTATTCCTTCTTGCAGAACAGAATAATCTTTACTGCGTTATTTCTTTTACATTTTGAAATCTAAAAATATATCATTCTAAACATGTGTTTTTGTAACAATTTTCACCATTTTATCTTTTTTTTTTCATTTATTTGTGCAGAGGGTGGTAATCGTCAGTATAAGAGGCTCATAAATTTTGAAAGCTGAGGCAAATAGAACTGAAGGCCAGATAGGCAGCAAGAAGATGATGTGTTACATCACTGACACTATGCCAGTAAATCGACGGGAAATGTCCTCGTCAAAATCTTTCTCCGAACAGATAGTCCCTCTTTACCCATAACGAACGATTTGATATTTACTTGACTTAAGTATAGAAAAATCAACAAAAGTAAGACGATGTATATGATGCGTTCAGCAGAGGAGAGGCGCCTTCAACATTTGATAATTTTGCAACAATACGCGCTTAAAAGTTTTAGGCAGTTTTGATCAACATTTCATGGTTAGCCGTAAGGAATTGTAAGTGTAAGTCTACCTTACACTTAAGTAAAATAACAACAATAATATTTATTAAGAATGTCCTACAGCAAATATTAAGTTTTATCGAAACATTGTTTACAATAATGTATTTAGCTATATAACAAATAAATAAAAATAATATAAATTTTGATGCTGTATTCGATTCTTTGTGAGATATTATTCATTTTCTCTTTTGTTATTGGCATTATTATAGAATACTTTGTGTGCAATACTAAGTTTCCTAAGCTGAATAAACTACAGCTGTTTCATTTACCCTCTCTTTTCCATTGTTGTTTTTAGATCGCTTTCTTACAGTCATTTTGATCGGCAATAGCGAAATTCTGAAATTTAGAATGATCTTATTCCATTTTTAAAAAATAAATAAAAATTCTGAAAAAATGAATATTTTAAATTAATATGACCAAAAATAAAATGCTTTTGACAAAAAAAATCGTAATGATTTCACTATAGTTATGTAACAATAATGTAATGATATCCTGCATACAAATCTACATTTTATATCTTTTTGCATGGTTACGACCTATAAACTTAAATTGAGCTTGAATTATTGTGTAATCTGTTCTTTTTTTTTTGTTTTTTTGTTTTGGAAAATACTTGCATAGGATATAACGAAAGCAATTTTTGATTTTTATGTTGAATACGACCTTCTTTTGCTGAACGCTTCATATAACGTATTGAAAAAATATCTAAGCTTGCAATAAAGACCAACCATTAAAACCGATTCGTTGCAAATGTACAGATAAGTAATTATGAAAAACACAATGCAATATAGAAATCACTCATATGTTAATATTCAAAATAAATATATTTCAATTATCATTCCGTAAGCGTTCAGAACAAACATTCGCACCTTTCTTTGTCTTTATATACCTTGTCCCTTCATACAATTCATCGTTAAAGATCCCCAAAAATGGTCCTTTCGTTGTACCGCTCCAGTAAGTACTTGATTCCCTCTCTTATTGTCTAACTTACAAGCGCCAGATCAAGCCGAAAAGGAACAACTGCTACCATATATACCCGAAAGTGCAGTCCTGCTGCATCTATCAGTTAGGCTAGCCTGATGCTTGAAATAGCCATAGATTTTCTTCTGATGTCAGTGATCTATGTACGTAAACGATGTCCGTGCTCATATAAGAAACATTAAAATTATGAAAGGAAATTTGGAAGAAAAAAGACAAAGATATTTAGAAAAATAGGTAAAGATTATAATCTACATCTATTTTTCTAAATTATTTTTATTATCTTTCCTTTTTTAGTAAAATAGGCTCACTAACTAAATATTTATTAATGATTATAGGGGAATTGATTGTGAATTAATTTTAGATCCTGGTTTTGTATTTAAAGTCTAAACACATCATCCTCTCTTTATTACCACCCTGAAATCAGGACTAAATATTGTAGAATATCGATAGACAATTTCACTTCATTTAGTTCCTTCGATTACCGTTAAGAAAATAATACCAATTAGTAATGTTTAAATCTTGTGGTGACTGAGAGAACTGTATCGCTAGAAAATAGGTATTTTTTCACAGCGAGGTGTTGAGTACAGAACGAAGATAAGGTGCTAATTTTTGAAAGACGTATTTTTTTTGTATTTACTCAAACAAGGTCAGGTTGTGGCATAAGGTCGTTTTAATGTGGGGATCCCGAGCCCGTACACCCGGGCAAGGAACAAAATTTCCCCGAGACCCCGCAACCGTCTGTTGCTCTGGCCTCGGTGCGTGTACCGATCCTTCTCTCTAGTGCAATGAGAAGGCGCGGCCTTGGGCAGCTGTTCCCCAGGGCCGGCACCTCTCGGTATAATTTTCTTCCGCTGCGACTCTCTGCTTTGACGGAATCGCCCCTGAGTGTACTCTGCCCAAATACAGAGACGAAACTGAGAGATAATAACTAGACGTGATATTACCCGAAAAGAATAATTTACACGCTTTTTTTAAAAAAGGTATTTTACGTAAATAATTTGACGTTTAATATATAAGGTATAGAACATTTTAATTAACATTATTTGGGCATGGGCTTGTTAACACACACAAACATCGAATATAAACAAGAAGCAAATATTAATTACGTATTGATTAATCTAATTGCAAGCTAAATTCCTTTATCTTAAACAAGTTTTCACAACGCGTCTTGAATATTTTCAGCCATTTCATTGTTTAACAGTAACTTCACTGAAAGGAATTGATTTAATCCTTTGCCAAGTTCATTTGTATACAACTGAGAAATACTCATTAAACACGAGGGTTATAAATTCTTCTCTGAATGTGTAAATATTTCGACATTTAGCAGTCAGATTTTGTTTTAATTAGAAATCATTTGAATTGCTTTTTCTAAATAAAATAAGCTTTTAAAATAAGCGAATGTTTGATAGAAGCTGTTTATATCAATTCGAAAGGTTTAAATTTCTTTCTTTATTAAGTTGTGTGCAATGTAATTAAACTATTCATTTCAATTTGACTTACTAGTCATAACGTTTAAAAAATTCGAAACAAAATATTTTACTATGAAATTTCGAATTATTTTTAGGTGAAAAAATATTGATCTTTGAAATACGAACGTTTTACACAACAAATCTTACATAGAACCACCTCTTCTTTATATATGATTAAATAATGTTTACACCGAGAAATTTATCGTATTTTGCCGCGTGAAATTTATCGTATTTTGCTCATTTCTATCAGCACTGGCAATGGTGGTTATAGAAGTGGATCGTGTTTGGAAAATGTATATCAATTCTATAGTAAGTGAAATGTAAACAGGAATATACCCACGTTATTTTGAAACATCAGTTCCTGCGCCGTCACTGGAGTTTACCAACGTCAAACCTGGTCAGTACCTAGATGCGTGACCGCATTGGAATACCAGAGGCTGTAAGATTAGACGTACCTGTGGTGTAATCTACTCGCCGTTGGGTTTGTTATATATACTTACGTGTATATACTCTTGAGAAATGTACGAATTCCCCTCCCAGCTATGGGTTAATTAGTAAGTTCTGTGTAACTAAACCATTATTATGTTCCCGAAAATTTATTCATTCTAAATTTATTTTCTGGTTTTAAATGATTTAGAAAGTGTTGATGTAGAATCAATCAATTAAAGCGTAGAAAATATTTGTTTCAAATCTAATTAAATAGAGTTTAAATTAAATAATTTTTAAGAAAAGCAATTTGGTTAATGAAAGATGATTAAAAATTGAGGTTACATAAGGATTTTGATTGATCTGCCAATATAGAAGAAATCCAATCTAAATTCGGTTTGAAAAAAAAAACAAATATTCTTTTTTCATTTTGTTTATTCATTTCACCCCAGGGAACGGAATAAAGCCAGTATGACGCACTGAGTCTGAGAGAATAAGAGAAAAACATTATTAAGGCGAGGGAGGAATAAAAAACACATAAGAATTAAGAAGACAGAAAATGATTAAAACTACATCTAAATTTTTGAAGACGGAATTGACTTTAAAACAAGAAGCCGAAAAAGATTTCCACAAGCTAGAATTTAGATAGAAGGAACTATTGGCATAGAACTTGCGGTTGCATCAAACCATTTGAAATGGAAAATGATAAAGATTCTTGATAAAATGACGAGACCTTATCGCCAATCTAGTACTGCGCTAAAACTCATATGATCTATGTATCATAGATGAAAGGTCTTCAGAACAATTACCGTGATGGTGTTTATAGAAAAGGCACAGGGAAGCTACCTTACAGCTGAGTGGAAGTGACTGAAAAATCTTAAATTGTTCTACTCCTGACCTGACATCCCGGCTCCAGGCATTTCCCGCTGCCGCAAGATAGCTTCCCTATTCTTTTTCTATTTATATTTTCATGGTAATTTTTCTGATGAACTTTCCTCTATAATACATAAACTTTATGAATTTAAACGTAGTACTAAATTGGCGGCAAGGTCTTGTCATTTTATCAAGAATCTTTGAATATATAGCAGAATCACCAGATCAAATCTTACAACTGAAACTTAATTTGAAATTAGGCATGCCTGTTTTAGCTTTTTTCTCGGTAGAGTCTTAAATTGAACAAATATTGGAGGTCCTTTACTTTGAGGAATATCATGCATACATCTTAATCTCCTTCTTTTATGTGCCGTGTCCATTCAGAACGTTGACTTTCATATCACTGCACAACTCCCTGCATCTTAGTGGCTTTATTCCCTTCCCTGACGTTAAATGATTAAACAAATTTTTTTTTTTTTTTTTTTTTATTATTTCAAACCGAATTTAGATTGGATTTTTTTATACGTAAAATCGAGAAATCCTTCTATATTGGCAGATCAATCAAAATCCTTATGTAACCTCTATTTTTAATCATCTTTCATTAACCAAATTGCTTTTCTTAAAAATTATTTAAATTAAACTCTATTTAATTAGATTTGAAACAAATATTGTCTACGCTTTAATTGATTGATTCTACGACATCAACACTTTGCGAATCATTTAAAACCAGAAAATAAATTTAGAATGAATACTTAGTTCGGGGAGATAATTTATACAAAACTTACTAATTAGCCCATAGCTGGGAGGAGAAGAGGGGAATTCGTACATTCTACGTAAGTAAATATAACGAACTCAACGGCGAGTAAATTACACCACCCGCACGTCTAAGTTTATGACCTTTTGTATTCCCATGCGGCCATCAACTCTACGAGTATCAAATTTTCCAAGCCCTCTTTCCTAATAATGTATTCTAGAAATTTAAACTGTCGCTGTCTGATGTTAAGTTATAAAAGTCCTTTTTGTCTCTCTTTTTTCTTAAATATCGTCGTTGCTCACTTGTTCCGTCTACGTTATTCTCAGCATCCTTCTGTATAACGATATTATCGTTGCTTCAAGTCTCTTCATCATCAATAAAGGGATTGTCTTGTATTCACGTCAAACTAAGAGAACAAATAGTACCGATAAAGTTCAGTACTATTTTCTTTGTTTCTAACGAAAATTTCCTATTTCTTAATACTTTCCTTAGCTTTGGAAGGGATTTAACAAGTAAACGTTAAATGTATAAAAAATATTAAGAAAGTTATATTACAATCAGAAAGAGAGAACTTCTATTTCTAGAGAATACAATGATAAAAAGCTGCCTGGAGAAGTTAACACACAGGACATAATGAAGATAAGAGCTGTTAAGAGCAACAGCGAACAACCTACTCATCTGTGTGAATGAGTGACAGTAAAAGAAAGAATAGTACCTATAAGATCAGCATTTACTTAGAACAATAAAAGCAGGACGTTGTTGAGAGCCATGATCGCTAACATTTTGAAATAACACGTATAATACCCGCTCGATTTTCTTCCATTTTCCTTTGTGTCGTACGGAGGTAAGCTTATTAAATAAAAGGACATATGAATTAAAAAGAAAGGAGAGATTCTTGGTTGTAAAAGATGAAATATACTAGAGAGAGAGAGAGAGAGAGAGAGAGAGAGAGGTGTGTGTGAGAGAGAGAGAGAGAGAATACCATACAATGAATGCAGAATTGAAAATGAGAGAAGTAAGAAAGAGGTTAAAATGAAAAAATAAAAATATCTCAAGATATAAAATAAAGTTTCAGTAATTATGATTGGTGAAACTTGTATCATTTAATTAATCGTCTCTAATAATCTGTTTCATCATCATTAATTACCATTGTCACCGCATAATACCAAGTTGCTTGCATAGAGACATTCAAGAAGAATAAAATAACTATATATTGGTATTCTTACGAGAATTCATATCATCTATCAAATAGACCTACCTGGTAGTAAAAAAAGTTAAATAACGGTGTGGTGAGTGTCTTCTGTTACATCAAGATTCACTTCGATTTCTGTATTCACTAATAAAATCAAGTGGTGTTTCCTTATCTACTGAAACAGATTTGCGAAAACACCTACAGACTTTCTGCTTCACAGAGCCGACAGTAAGTTTTCTCCACGAATGATTGTATATTTAATGAGGTCTCTTGCCTTGAAAATCTATTGGAACTCAAGCTAACTCCCTATCTCTTTAAAACCATATATGCAATCCCTCAATCAAGATGGTGTAAAAGTATTCAGTTCATTGCATCCGCCATGCTCCATCTTTACAAGAGACACGTTAAACCCAAAATGGAGTATTGCTGCTATATCAGGACCTAATACCCAATCTTCAGTTTCCAAGCATGCCAGAGTTCTAAAGAGTTTATGTGGCTTTGTGATTGATGAATTATTCCACCTCTTACAACCATTTTCCCCACAGATTAAATGTTACTAGGAGGCATGGTGGTGTAATCGATAGCGTCTCGGTTTGATGAATCTGAGACCCGAGTTCGAATACCAGTCTGATCTATTATATTCACATATGTGCAAATACCCATGTCTTACTATTTACCCATATCTCCCCCAGGAGACAGGGTGGTCTTGGAGAAAGTAACTCTGAATTCAAAACCGTATGTAGACCTGGCGTAGCACATAATAATTCGCTAAAGAAAGGATCTTTCGCATTGGCTCGGTGATGATCAAATGTTAATAACCTCGCTCCACTCTATCGTTATTTCCATGGCAAATATCAAATGGGTTATTTTCTTTAGTTGCCTCAGTGCATACCTTCAAATGTAGGCCACTATTTGCCACGTACATAGAAGATGCTTCCTTGATCTTGATATATGTTCATTACTTACTGAATTTACGAGCTGAAAAGTAGCTTAAGTGACTCTTCTTATTGTGTGAACAATAAATAATTATTTCATGAAGTATTTCAATTTCTCTTCAGGACGTTGGAGATCATGGGACTCCATAGTGTCCCGTCTTTTGCATCTCAATAGATTTTGCTTTTTGTTATCTCTCCTTCGCTAAGACCTACACCTATCATTTCATCGAAAACATCTTTAACACTCGATCGGGGAAAGCGGTTATATACAGTTGACAGTTTAGATGTTTCTGAGTGTGGTGTCATGGTTGTCAGCAAAAGAGGCAACACAAGATATTATCTACGTGTTGGGAATGTCAAAATGAAAACAGTATAGAAATACATTATCTGATATAATATACTAACATAAGACGCAAAAGGCATGACTGGAGAAGAATATGCTTTTAAAAGGAAGAAAAGTATTAAAACAGATGAATATGTCCATAGAAATAAATTACAACTGAACGGTATTGCAATTATTAAGATCCTCTATGAGATTAAATGTTGAATAGTCTCCTCACAGACGTTGAAGAAGCTTGAAGTGACAGTAATAGCGTTCTATCGAAGAATGCTTCTTCTTCGTCTATTTGCAGTGTCTCTTCAGGACGTTGGGAATCATGGATCTCCATAGTGTCCCGTCTTTTGCAACACTTAATAGATTTTGTGTTTTTTTATCTCTCCTAAATATAAAACTCAGAATTTCGCTAGTACCTACACCTATCATTTCATCGAAAACATTGTTAACACTTGATCAGAGAAAGAGGTTATATACAGATGACAGTTTAGATATTTCTGAGTTTGGTGTCACAACTGGCATGCCAATTTACAATCTCACCTGGAAATGATCGATCATTAAATTCGTGTGATTCGTAAATTTCAAGCTTGAAACATTCAGAGATTTGAAGAGTTAGATTCTGAATATATTTTTACGCTTATTCCAGAGCAAAATAATATTTATCTGGTAGTCATTGACTTAATCTCCTTCTTTTATGTGCTGTGTTCATTCAGAACGTTGATTTTCACATCACTGCACAACTTCCGGCGTCTTACTGGCGTTATTCCCTTCTCTGGGGTGAAATGAATAAACAAATAGAAAAAAAAATATTTGATTTATTTCGAACCGAATTTATATTGGATTTTTTCTCATACGTAAAATCGAGAAATTCTTCGATATTTGCAGATTAATCAAAATCCTTATTTAACCTCTATTCTTAATCATCTTAAAATAAGCAGATTACTATCATAGCACTGCAAAACTTCCTGTTCTTTGTAGATCTTAAAAACTTTGTCTGTGTTATCTCACGTAATATCTGCTCCTGCATCCATGTACTCAAGCTCACTAAATAGCTTTTGCATTTTTTCTCTGTCCTTCTGACCATCAATTCTATGAGTATCAAATTTTCCAAGCCCTCTTTCCTAATTATGTATTCTAGATCGACATCTAGGAAGACGAATTGTGACACAATTTTGAAATATCTTTTTCATTAGATACGTTATGGAGTTACTGATTATGCATAGCTTAATCTAGCATGATCCCGGTTATGGGCATATGATGTTGAAACATTAGTTCTCGTACGTCACTGAAGATAAGCAGCGTCCAGCCTGGTCATTATCGAGATGGGTTACCGTTTAGCAATTCCACGGATTGTAATCTTGGATGCGTGATGATATAATAGTTAACACTTCGGAATTCAAAGCCGGATGGACGTTCTACTTCCATTCTGGTTTGGTATATTCACTTACAAGCATATATCTTTGGGAGAGGTAAAAATCCACCTCCCACCCAGTATTGTGTTAAATTTGTATAATATGTATCTGTAAATCATTATTATCTTAAAAAATTCTTACAAACTAGAAATAGATCGGACTTTAAAATGGTTGATAAGGGTTAACAAAGAAGTCATTCAATCTATCTAGCACGACGCATCATGACTGGAAGATTATGATACGCTCATAAAACTGTACAAGGAGTAATTCCACATGGTGTAATGGTTAGCAATCTTGTTTCACTACATCAATTACAACTGAATAGTGAGTTCAATCCACAGTGGTTGCTTCACACTTTCGGTCTTGTGACCGAACGCTTAAAAAATAATTTGGTTATCTCGAAGTGAGTTCGATCATCACTTGGGGCTCCATATTTTCCATCTAGGTTACCCCTAAATGCAAGCCACCAATCTGCCACAGGATGGTATCACACTAGCGTTTATCGCTGGTGACCCTCTCTAGGCCCGCCGGCGTGTTCATCTCGGCAATGTTACCACTTGCGGACTGCCAGTGGCTCACATTTTGCCCGCCGGTGGCTGCCACCAGAGGAACGCTAGCGTTGCCATCCGCGGCACACCAGCGGGTAAGTAGCGTCTTGCGTGTAGGAAGAAAAATACCATAAAACTGTAAAAAGTTTAAATGTGTATATATTAAAAAGAAGAATACGTAACTGTGAAAGTTATATGTCTGTGCCAGGTTAGGGAACGAATAGTAAGCAATATTATTGCCACTTCGACCAGTATTAAGATCCTATGTTTATGACCTTGTGTCATAATATGTATGACAAACCTTCTGTTGCCTGGAATATTTGCGTTTTCATTTTTTTTTTCTATATGACTTTACGTGATCGGTCAAATACTTACTGATTTCACACGCTGTTTGAACTTCCGCTGCTCACACATGGACACAGGATTTGGGGTGGCGGGTAATGGAATACAACGTGACCTGATAGATAATTGCACTTCTTAACAGGCACCAATGTACCAAATCTCGCGTTTTTAATTTCTAGAAGATAACGGAACTTAAACTATGTTAAAATCCAAATAAAGTTAAAATTCATTACTAGAAAAAAAAACTCCAACGTCTCCGTCTAAACTCTAAAATCTTATTTACTATTTGTGTACTTTTTTCCTCAGGAGTATATACTTTCGCCTAGCATCCGGTTCACACTCCTCCACGGTCTTTTTACGCAGGGACCGATGTTTATCTCTTGTTTGCATCTATAGTTTGCTTCAATTATATTTTTCTGTTGCTTTGACTAAACTTATTAATTTTATTTACCCTTTATTTTATTCTCTATAGGAGTGGAGAGGTTCGCCTATCGTCCTGTTCACACTCCTTCCCGGTCTTTTGAACGGGTGTAGAGTTTTAACATTTCTATCCTGTTTAGGACTGGGATTTCAGTTTCTTCTAAAGTATTTTTTTTTATTCCCTTTCATTCTCAGAACGCCACACCGGCGTCTTAGTGGTATTATCTTTCTGCTTGTGTGAAATTATGAAAAAAGTGCTGTCATTGTACGACTGAAGAGTTCGCTTATTACGCGGGATTTTATTCAATACGTTGGAAAACGCTTCTCCTCGATCTTCACGATTGCTGACAAGAAAGAGTGACGTGCTAGCATAAAACCTTGCATGAAACCCAATAAATTTTGTATGAACTTCCTCGAGGATTCTATTGAAGTTTATTTGGAATTATCCAAGGAACATGTTTTTTAAGCCCGGTCTAAATTCTGGATGAAAATTATTAGCACTCAGATAGAAAAGGGTGTAACACATGGGTGTCCCATCTCAGCGGACTTATTCAACCAGTGACGCGTTTCTGAAAGAAGTAGAAGTCCTACCAGGATTCATTACTGGCGGTCACAATCTTAGCAATATCATATATGCAGATAACACAGTGTTGATAGTATACACAGAAAGATATATTCAACTTATACAGTGAGGTGATTTTGAGAGAATTAGAAGTCTTACCAGGATTCATTACTGGCGGTCACGATCTTAACAATATAAGATCTGCAGAATACACAGTGTTGATATTATACACAGAAAGATATATTCAACCTATACTGTGAGGTGATTCTCAGAGAAGTAGAAGTCCTACCAGGATTCATTACTGGCGGTCAGAATCTTAGCAAGATATGCAGATAACACAGTGTTGATATTATACAGAGAAAGATATATTCAACTTATATAGTGAGGCGATTCTGAGAGAAGTAGAAGTCCTACCAGGATTCATTACTGGCGGTCACAATCTTAACAACATAAAATATGCAGCCCATACAGTGTTAATAGCAGACACGGAAAGTTAACCGCAAGAACTACTGAATGTAGTGAAGGATAGCGCGAGGAAAGGACTAAAAACTAATTGCAAGAAGACAGAATGCTTGGTTGCTAGCAAATGGAACAGTTCAACCTGCAAATTCGAGTTACTAAATTAATGCAAATACAAAAATGTTAATATTTGGCATTAATTTTTTTACAGTACATTGGCTCAGGAGCCACTCGAAGTAGAGGGCTACAGCAAGAAAGAGGAAGATAATTCTAGAGTTGAAAATATTAAGATTGTAGTGATCAAGTAAGCGTCCTCTTGGGAGTTGGTTCTACATATCAGTGGTTCGCGGAAAGAAGCTGTTTGAGTGGAATTTACTTATCACCAACGGAACACTGAGAATATCATGGATTGATCATGTGAGCAACGACGTAGTTTTAGAGAAAAAGGAAACAAAAAAAGACATTTATATTTAACATCAGAAATAGAGAGGTGAAATGTCTAAATGGCAATGAGGAAAGAGAACGTGGAAAATGTGTTTCCCACAGGACATATTGCATGCATGAGAAACACAATATATGCGTAACTATGTAACGAGCTTGTTTAAAAGGATGCCAGAGTATATAATTAAGATACTACGTTATGATTTAATTATTTTCTTTTAAAATAAGCTTTTTAAAGATATATTTGTATTTATATGTGAAATTTTACACACACACAAAGACAAAAAAATGTACAATTTTGTAAAAGTAACTTACATGTTCTAATGTAACAGTGTATAATAAATATTTATTGATCTACTCTTGTATTGAGCCCTGTTTTAAATTAATGCTTTGAACGTCAGGATTTTATGTATGTATGTATGTCCAGATCAGGTTGAATTCTCGGCATTTTTTTTTACTGTGAATTTACGGATATCGAATATATCATCGTAACTCCTAATCATATGTGGCAGTTAAGAGTTATGTTGGAGAACGTTGGCATAACTTAGTTTTTACAGGGTAGGGGTAGCATACACAATTGATTTAAGGGAAAATGTTTCACTTCTCCTTGCCAAAAGAAGACTAAATACAGTATGAATCACACAGGAAAAATATTTGGAGTCGGCCCGTTATGCCTTATGACTTGGTATTGCCCTAAGGTATTATTACCTTTTTGATCGCAACAAAACGCTTTGATGGACAAAACGTTATCTCATAAAAACCAAATTCAAGGGTTCGTCGAAATATTTTTTAAAATCGAAATCAGCGGATTTCTCTAAAAGAGCATCGAAGCTGATCATGGCGATCATATAACTAAATAAAATATAATTGTACCTTATTTTTTTTAAAGAATAATGATAATATAGACTGAAATAATCTATGATTCAAACTAACATAGACCCCCATATATATATATATATATATATATATATATATATATATATATATATATATATATATATATATTTCATGTGTGTTACATTATACAAATACATACATACATATATATATATATATATATATATATATATATATATATATATATATATATATATAAGTGAACATTGAAGTCAACACTAAGAAGCGACAGGCTGGACGCAATTGTCAGGCCGACGATTGTGTCCAGCATGAAACAGCCTGTCGCCTCTGAGTGCTGACTTCAATGTTCACTTTTTATATTTATATGTACATCCGCTCTATTTCTGATATTGCGCACATTATCCCATAAATGTGACACACCTTAAGACTGTATTTCTTATATATATATATATATATATATATATATATATATATATATATATATATATATGTTTCATTGAAAACGACTAACAAGATACTGTGGTTAAGTTTTATTTAATTTTTCTTATGATTTACTTTTCTGGCTATAAATTATATAGAAAATATCCGAATGTTCTGAATTTCTGAACGCTTTCGGCTATACTTCAAGGATTTTTATTTTTACATTTAACTGAATATATGGATTTTTATGCATTATCATCTGATGCCCAGTTAGACATAAAAAGAGAATCCATTATCATTAAAAAAAATATGAATTTTCATAATAAGGAATTTATTTCATGAAATTAAAAAATAAAGATTTTTTTTTATTTAGATTCTAAATTTACAAAGCGGTATGGCATTATTTCAGACTATATTTAAAAATTTTATGTATAGCCTCCCCAGCATCATCAGTCCCATGACCGAGTGTTTTCGTAGAGTGGCTTCGAAGAACACATGACTAGTTCCCTTCACATATGCGGTTTGAAAGCCAAATGGGTATTCGTTCATATGTAGCGTATCTTCGTAAAGTTGACACATCTACTCCCATTTTTTGTCAGGTCAAACCCCAGCCGATGACCGTCAAACTGAAGACTCACCTTGGTCATAGACACACATCAATTAAGGGGAAGCCTCTGTTCTGGTCGTTGAATTTAATCTCGGAAGATCTACGGACAATGACGCCGTGTCATCACCACAGCGGATGTGTACTTAGCAAATGTAGATCAGTCTATTCCAGTGTACTAGATGACCATTTACTTTAAAAGAAACTTCATACGCTTTTAATTCTGCTATATGTCTACCCACAGTCGTCACCAGAAACGCTTCGTGGGAGAACCGGTTTAGTCGTCAATCTCCGTCCATATGGCATTCAATGTTAAGTTCATTACTAATGATGATTTAGAATATGCCTCACAGTTATGAAGTACTCAGTCGAGAATTTAAAATTTTCTTATGAAGCGGTTCAGAATTCAGATTCTTTTAGTAGTTGTTTTTTAAAGTATACGTCGAGAATTGACGATGACCCAACCTATCTACCTATGGTTGCAAAGGTTTGTACTAAGCCACAACAACACTCGCTTGCTACACATACAATCACAGAAGAGTAGGAAGCCTGTGTAGAGATAGAAAGAAATACCAGATAAAACCAAAGGGAACTACCTTCGGGTCCATCTCTCTGGATTGTCCAAGTTGGTTTGAATTCAGAGGTTTCTTATAGACCGGTTGAAATCTAATGCTAAAGAAGCGAACGCAGTCTATCCGACTGGGGGAAGAAGAGAAAGGTTAATACCTTTCGCAATGATATAAGTAAATTCGACTGGAGATCGAACTCGACCCTCCGATTCCTCAATCCAAGCCGCAATTTATTACTCCACCGTACCTCTTTTTGTATTCTAAATTGTTATTAACATTATTCCGATTGCGTTTCGGAATTTACGGGATCGAAACGTCCTGTCATATTTACTCGACGGGAATGTACGTGAGAGGATAAGCGAGTAAATTGGTACGTTATTCGTTGTATCGTCAAGATTTTACAAGTATGCGAAATGTATTTTTTTTATGCAATTATTCTTGTGTCATCATATTTTTTTTCTTTCTTGTGGACAGAGGTTGGAAAAATTTTCTATAATAATTATTGTCTCGAGCGCTTTCGGATAAAATATAGCCATTTACAAAGAGAGATTAATTTTCTTAGAAATCCTAATTTTTAATTTAATTCTTTGCTACTTTCTGTTGTGTAGAACGAATTTAGTAATAAATAATTACATCTATGTGAATATTTAGCAGTGTTTCTAAAATTATCCGACACGACGCGGCCCCATTTAAAAGAGCTGCTCTTCACAGAAGGTCTGTTGTTAATTCTTCTAAAATCTTCAAACGTTGTTCTTTTGAATACCCTTAATGCTCTCGACGTAAAACACCACACTCTCTCATTCCTTCTCATCTACCAATATCCCCTCAGATTCCGGGCAGTTAGTATCACACAACGGTAATTAAAAATTGTTTATTTTTTCTTCTGTTTATATTTCAGTCTCATCTTCTTCTTTTTTCTCTCTTTGTACTTCTTTTATTCATCATGCAATTAATTTACACATGATCAAGGCTCTTACTGCTGGTAGTTCTACTACTACTACTACTACTACTAATACTACTACTAATATTATTATTACTATGATGGTGACGACACGTTATTCATTCTCACGGTCAGTGCTCTAGTTACCATGGTTTCAAATATTTCACGCACAGAATTATCGCATATCTTGTTTGGAAATAATTTTACTCATGGAGAACATTTTATATCAACCTTCTGCATGGTCAGGTAAATTATATCGCAATTGGAGAATTGAAGGCGTTTTAAGTCCGAAAGTGATTTTAAATTGCATATACTTACATATATAATGACAGTGTGTACAAACGCACACACAAACACCTATATATATATATATATATATATATATATATATATATATATATATATATATATATATATATATGTGTGTGTGTGTGTGTGTGTGTATATATATATATATATATATATATATATATGTGTGTGTGTGTGTGTGTAATTATTTTACACTTGGAGAATCTGCACTTCAAACAAATTACGTTGCATTTGAAGTATTTCAGGAGATTCAAATTTGAATCTGATTTTAAATTACATCTCTATCGACATCTATAGATCGCTATGCATGTCTCCGTATGGGTGTTTGTTTGAGGTGCGGCTTGTGGGAGGGGCGTTGTGTGCGTGTGCGTTCGTGCGTCTGTGAACCTGAGTGTGTAACGTGCTGCTATGTTTTGAGAGGTGTCTACGACAAAGAGAAGTGTAATTAGCCAAAATCAAATATATGTGGAGTGTTCTGATGACGTTTCCGCCAATCTTTAATGGCGTCTGCTCGTAACGTAGAAATTATTCTTCAAGGGATGGCGAAGTCATAGTGCCTGAATAGTAAACAGAATGTTATTTTATTACACTATTTACGTTATTCGAACTATTGTTCTCATCTTTGTCGCCATATTTATTAGAACACTCCGGCCTTCTTCAAGTGGTTGGATACACCTGAAGAAGGGCGCAGCGTGTAACGGCCGAAACGTTGTAATAAATATGGCGAAAAAAGATGTATTGTAAATAGTGTACATAATACCTTATGTCAGAAATATAGACAGTTATTTTTTTTAGCCTAAAATTCCGGAAATATTGATAATAAACATGAAATTACAAGGCAATATAAAATTTTATCTATTGTCGAACAAAAAATGAAAAACAAATTTACTTCAATGTCAAACTCTTTCTTCAACTATCAATATATATATATATATATATATATATATATATATATATATATATATATATGGTATACTGTGGCGAAAAATTTTATTTTTCCTTCCACCGAATGAGTTCGAATCGCTCGTCGCCACTTGTTATGGCCCAGTTCTTTGTACCACGGTGATAGTCCAAGGTAGAACCAATAAAGAACACGGATATGGAATAACACAGTTATATTACTAACAGGAATATATACAGAGAAGTAGAAGTGTTAGTACGAACAATCTGGTTTAGTAGAGAGAACAATGTAGTCTCGACCAGTACCACTATTCCAATGTCTTGCAGTAATTGTCTGAACGCGACTCTGTTTCGGACTGCCTTTGACTCGATTGACTGACTCACAGGCTGTGACTCGCTCGCTCTGACTGACTGACTGACTACTGACGGACTTCTGACGGACCTCACTCCAGACTTCAGACTGAACAGTATTTAGTCCACCCCCCACCACGAGGGTATCATGTGGCACAAGGCCGGTTTAACGTGAGATCTGCGAATCCGTGGGCTCGGCCCGGCCAAAAATATGCCCTTTGAACCCGTATAAACGGGTTCAGGGTCGGTTTACCTCCCCGAACGAGACACCACCCTTCGGCGTAGCCTCGTTCGGGTTCCTCCCCGATATTCAATCTCACAATTCTAATTATAGAATATTAAAAGACAAAAAGTGAAATTAAATATTAATAAAAGTAAATTTAAAACTTCAATAAAATGACTTTATGTCCTTTCATTGGAATACATTCTCTCTGTCTGTCTGTCTGTCTCTCTCTCTCTCTCTATATATATATATATATATATATATATGTGTGTGTGTGTGTGTGTGTGTGTGTATAAGCATATAAAAAAAGATCTATACCCATAAACATCTACATATGTATTTGTATTACTATATTTTACATATATTCACACATATTACAAATATTAACTCTCAAATATTTATATAAAACAAGAAAACAAATTCTTTAATATTACCTTCAAATATTACTCCATCTTAATTCGAAATCTAAAATTTAAGTAAGAAAGATTACACATATAAAAAATATTTTAAATTACATTCATAAATTAGATTCAAACTGATAAAGATGTGACCGTAACTGTCTTTTACAATATTAAAAAAGTACTATTGGTCGGGTAAACAAACTGTTATAATTTAAACATTTTTTAATATGTTCTCTATAAATCTGTTAATAAATATAGTATTTAACTTATATTAAATCCCTAAACTATTTGTAAAAAAGTTAAATATTTAAATTGCTAGAAAGCATCAAATTTCTTGGGTTATTTTTAAACATCTAAATTAATATCAAGCATTAACATCTATTCTTTACATAAATTGCTAAAACCCAGTTACAGCCTCTTTCTCTTTACTTCCCTCTCCCTCTTCTTTCTTTTTCCTTTTTCTTTTCTCTCTTCTCCCCTCCCATTTCAATATATCACTTCCGTTTACCGTCTAAATATTTGAAGGTCTGGTAACTCCTCCTCTCCCAATACTAAGTATGATTGAGAGAGATATGAAATGAATCCCTCCCTAAACTCTACTAATTTAGATCCCAACAAAGCTAGTGGCGGTGACGGGATACCAGCCATTGTCTTGAAAAAAAGCGCGCCTGAACTGGCCCCGCCCTTTCGAAACTATACAACTACTGCCTCAAGGAATCTTGTTTTCCTGGCTGCTGGAAGTTCTCTTCGATCGTTCCTGTCTTCAAGAACTCCGGCGACCCCTCTGACCCTTCCAACTACCGTCCTATCAGTCTCCTTCCCCTCTTCGGCAAAGTCTTCGAAGCTCTAATCAATACCGGGGTGGTTAACCACCTCACATCCCATAATCTGCTCTCAGACAAGCAATATGGTTTCCGCTTTGCCTGATCTACAGCCGATGTGCTTACGGCCATCACTGAAACAGTCTACCGAGCTCTCCAAAATAACGGGGAAGCCTGAGTCGTGGCACTAGGCATCTCCAAAGCATTTGATAGGGTTTGGCATGCCGGCCTTCTGCGCAAGCTTCAGGGTTATGGAATTACGGCTCGATTATATAACCTAATACAATCATTCCTGTCAAACCGAGAACTGAAGGTCGTTCTCAACGGATTCTCCTCCAGTTCCTATCCCACGAACGCAGGTGTTCCTCAAGGCTCCATCTTAGGCCCCACTCTATTCCTTATCTACATAAATGACCTTCCCGACGCCGTAACTTCCCAAGTAGGCATCTACGCGGATGACACCACAATTTATTCCTGGCTCAAAAACAAATCTAGTCTCGCTGACAAAACACCTTGCCGTGCGTCTCGAAAAGGACCTCCAATCGATTGTGAACTGGAGCATGAATTGGCTGGTCAACTTCAACGCTTCGAAGACAAAACTGCTCTCTATTAATCAACACAGAGAGCCTTCCCTTCCCTCCATTAGAATGTCTGACGCTCAACTTCTCGAGAGCAACTCTCTGCGGCTTCTCGGTCTCACGTTGACTGCTGACATGAGATGGAATAAATACATCGAGTCAATTGCCTCGTCTACTGCGAGGAAAGTTGGCTCCCTGAGCCGCGCTAGGAAGTTTTTCTGCCCTGAGTCGATCCTCCAGCTATACGAATCCACAATTCGCCCTTGCATGGAGTATTGCTGCCATATATGGTCTGGCGCCCCTTCTGTTTGCCTCGGGGTTCTTGATAGGCTCCAGAGGCGTCTCGTCTACAGTCACTTTCTCACAGACGCGCCGTCGCCTCCCTCTGTCTGTTCTACAAATACTTTCATACTATACCTTTGGCCATTATTATGGATGGGTCAATTTTTCTGCTTCATTGAGTGCATGCATTTTGTGTACGTTTTAGTATGTTATAGAGTTGTTTTTAATTACGAATACGGTTAGCACCTTCTGACCTTGTTTTTAGTTAATATTGATAAGAGATGCCTTTTTCTTTTTTATTATTAAAGCTTCCATCATTTAAGTTTTTTTTTTACAGGTTGATGAAGTTATTATATTTTATATATATATATATATATATATATATATATATATATCGGAAAAAAAAGCTTGTGGAAACGAGGAGAAATAGAAATAATTTTATTACTGAGTATAAAATAAATCTTTGAGTTCTCTCAAGTTGAAAAAAAATTAAATGTTCCTCGGAAAGTGTTCAATAAAATTGTTTTGTTTTTCCTTTTACGACAGAAAGAATTTAATTGCGTTAGGAAAGACTGAAAGATCTGTGTGAATTCGCAAAGCAAATTTTCACGTATTTATGTCATTTTACGCATGCGTGTGAATTTATTATTTCAGCTGTTGGCAAGCTATAAACTGTGATATTTGAACAGCTGCTACAATTGCGCTTGTTTATCTATCTCCCTTGCACGTTTTTGTGCTGTATGTAATACTTAATACCGCAAGTATTATACTTTGCAAAAGTGTATTAGAATTAAATAAATTATACAGAAATGTGAGTATTCAATAATTGTTTACATCACTCAGTCAATTTATACTGATGAGTAAATAATATTAATTTAAGTTACGTTATTTATATGAAAAAATCGGATCACAGGAAGTTCAAAGATATATTTACTGAATTCAAGAGTTTTTTGGTTAAAAAATATACTTCCTAGTTTTTAATTTCACTTTTTAAGTGGAAAAAATGCTGAATATTTGCTGAGGTGAGCTTTCAGTTCTTTTAGTAAACGACGCAAAAAAGTTCGTTTGCCTTTTGAAAGTTTAAGTGCCGTTTCAGATAACATCGCTGATTGCTTAATACATTCTATTCGAGAAATCTGAATTTGAATTTCATGTCATCCTGTTTTATTTAATTAAATTGAGATTTTAGTTATATTATTTAAATCTAGTGAATCTTTTCTACAATTTTAACTGGGTTCCAAACACAAACATACACACAAGCACACATAAACACACACACACACACACACACACATATATATATATATATTTATTAAAAAGACATTTTATGTTTAACGTTGTTTTTTATAGATACAAGTATTTAGTAAATGCTCTGTTTATAATAATAATAATCTTTTATTATAAACAGAGCATTTACTTAAATACTTGTATCTATAAAAAGAACGTTAAACATAAAAATGTCTTTTAATAAATAAATTGTCGGACTTTTGTCCATTTCTTAATATATATATATATATATATATATATATATATATATATATATATATATATATATGGACAGAAACCTTTCTTTAAAGCACATTTCATTAAATATGGCAGAGATAGAAGGTTTGATTATTTTTTATTTCGTTTCTCTAGCATCTTTACGTTTTACCCTTTTGTAGGAGTAAGATATCAGAGACATTTTACATTATTTTCATTCTCCAAATCTGTTTCGACCATTTCTGCAGCCATTTTTTTTTTTTTTTGTTTTTGCTGTTGTTAATGTTTCCTCATGTTTTGACTGTATAAGCTGTATTATATTTTTGGTTTGTTTTGAATAAGAACATTTATTCCAAGCCTTCGAATGTTGACCGCGGCAGGAATTCGCGTGAATATCTTTCTGTTTTTAAAATCTTTTAAAATTCCATTTCAAGTGTTGAATAAGGTGAGAATGATACCATAAGTGAGATGTTTAATATACACGGCCTCTCTAATACGGAGGTGTTTCCCATGCGTTTTCGACCAGAATTTTTCTTAAGCGTTCTCTCTCTGTATATATATATATATATATATATATATATATATATAGATATATATATCCAAGTAGGGGATTGGTGTATAAGGAATAAATTACAATAACCAAAAATACTATTCTTAAAAGAGTGCTCAATACAGAGTAGAGCATATATAATCATGTATTCGGAAATTATAACATAAAAATGTTATAAAATCACTACAAAAATAGCCATTTTGTTTCACCACCATCACTTGATAAGACACCAGATGTGTTGAAACAAAATGGCTACTTTTGTAGTGATTTCATAACATTTTTACGTCATAATTTTCGAATAAATGATTATATATATATATATATATATATATATATATATATATATATATATATATATATATATGCCTGAATCTGTGAGCGTGAATAATTAATTTCAAATCGCTATACATAGCAACTGAATAGTTTATAAGTAGTATTTTACCATGTGTTGATATTCATCAGATATATTTATGCACTTAAATCGTTACATTCAAGAAGTGTATAATCACATTTCCTGGTTTTTTTTTTTGAGCGCGTTCGGCTAATCGTATTAACAAATGATGAATTGATCTGCTACAAAAATAACGAACTGTCTACTTGCAAGTTTTTTTTTCCCATATATACATATCTTTTAAGAGCTTCCTGATAAGCTACGATGAAAGTACTGTGTTTATGTGCTAGAGTAAATAGCTTTACTCCTTGTCTGCACCGTGTCAATTCCGATTCATGTCTTTCCACAAATCTCTTAGCAATATTTGTCATTTTCCTATGTCCCAGTGTCCACGTTCTACGCCTTGCTCCCTTGTTATCTTGAAACCGGATACTTATAGAAAACTAAGTGATATCCATGGTTGTAGGTTTAAAGCCCTATGTTCCTTGCCACTTCAAGACGTTAGCGATCATGGCTTTCCACCTTCCCCTACCAGTTGTAGAGCTTAGTGAGTTTTATATATCACAGGCACTAATTACAGCTTCATTGAACCGAGTCGTTTCAGTAAAATCTTTTGGCACAAGATAATGTTATATTATTATTAGATTCTTGTTCATCAATATGCTGTCTCCAGACGTGAGCGATCATGGCTCTCCAAACCGTTCTCTCATCTGCATAAATTGGCAACCATTTATTTAAGTTTATTCCTTACTTTTCTCTATCCATCTTGTCGTTAATCTGTTCTTTGAGTATCAAATTTTCCAAGTCCACTTTCCTCATCATGCGCCCAGTAATGTCAGCTGTCTACTTCTGATATTAAGTATATGGGTCTTCTAACTTTCTCTATAACGTCATTGCTCACATGTTCGATCAATGGTATTCTCAGCATCCTTCTGTAGAGACACATTTCTGTTGCTTCACGTTCTTTATCGGAGACGGGATTATCCATCGTTCACTATTATATATTAGGATTGATATTACATAAAGTTTCAGTACTATTATAATTTTTCTTTCTAACAAAATTCAACTGTTCCTAATACGACGCTTAGCTTTTAGAAGACATTAGGCAGATCATTTTCACCTCCTGTTAAAACATTTCATAGCTATTTTTGTATTTATAATCCTGAAGAGAAAACTATCTTTACTCCTTGTCTGCACCGTGTCACTTCCAATTCATGTCTTTCCACACATCCCTATCGTTTGTAGGTCTTAGCAATATTTGTCATTTTTCTATCTCCCAATGGCCTCGCTCTACGCCTTGCTCGATTATTATCTTGAAATTGGATACTTATAGGAAACTAAGGTTGTAGGTTTAAAGCCCTAATATTTCAACAGTAAATAATCAAGAGATAAACGATCGAAAATTAAGAATAAAATTAAATCAAGTTCAATGATACTTAATAGCTATAGAATGTTGTTTTACTTTTATGTTTCGGGCGCTAGGAAAGGCGTCATGTAAATGACTAGCAGAACAGTAATTTGGAGATTATACCAAAAAGGCAAACTTTACCAAAGTCTCCAAAGGATAGGAATTTGGCAAGAGTCATGATCTAAGTTCTGAATGTACACGGGACGTAAAAGATGTCTGTGTAAAAGATCATATTTATTTGTTCAAATATTGACCAATTACAATGTTTCTTGCTTAAAATGCTCATTTTCTATTCCTGTGTTTTATTCTGTGCTTCTTCAAATCTTAATTAATTATGGCTTTCCGTAAATACTTTTTTTTCTTTGTCAACTAGGAATTACTATGCATTGATTGAGAAAGATGGTGGTCTCCCATTGCCTTCTCTACGGTTTGTAAGTCAGAGGTTTATTTTAGACTGGCTGCCGCCCAAGGCTATGGAAACCCGACTAAATTGCTATTAACATATCGTTAGTGTCGTGGGAGAAAAATAGGGTAATGCATTAGTCAGAATGTGAACACAACACACTAAACTCTGTAAACGGATTGTTGTATAAATCATCGTAGTTTACGGAATTTGTTGCCGAGTATTAGGGTGTTCATCATCATCTCTTTCTGTGAGAAATGAGTCATATGTTGCATCTGAAGAGACGTCCGCAACCACCCTATGGTATGTTAGGAGGGTTCAAGGAATGGAGAGCTCTGGCTATTCTTTGGGCTCTCTTCGTCTCTTTTATTTGTCTTCTGGCGTTTTCGAAGGACGTTGTTTTTTCGTACGAGTGCTCTTGAACAATTGGTTCTTTCTGCAGCTTCCACTTCCTGCATTGACCGGATCGATTTCTGTGCTCATCAAAGTGTTTTTGAGCTGATCCTTGAATCGACGACGTGAGGCACCATCTGGTCTCTTGCCAGACACGAGCTCCGAGAAAAGGACTTATTTAAGTAATGTTTGGCATTCTGGCAACGTGTTCGGCCTATCGTATTCGGCAGTAAATGTAAAATGATTGTAAATAGACTAACATTGCTAATAATTAGAACGTTACGATGTCGTGAATAGCAATTATTACCCATATTATGTAGGGTTATAGTATATTAAAGAAGAAGAATACTATTAGATTAATGATAATAACATGGACATGTTTAAGTATGAATTTCACAGATATGTGTAATTGGATCAAGAAGCCCTAGATGACTGATTATCATTTACTAATTATGCGGAGGTTTTCTTCCAACTTAATTCAAATTGCACATCATGTTGAAGAAAGAACTAAATGAGAAAGATAATTCCACGAAAAACAATGTCCTTCGAAAACAACAGTAGACAAATAAAAGAGAAATGTACTTAATCCGACGATGACGGAAAGTGTTTATATGTGGGGCGTTGATTACAGACAACTATCTGCTGCTCATTTTCTGCCTATAAAGGTTGACAGACGGAGCTAATATATATATATATATATATATATATATATATATATGCAGCATATTTACATTCAAAAAATTTTGGTTAAATAATTTCGATAATTTGGATTAGTTTTCTTTGGCCTACGAGGAAATTAATCCGGATTACAACGAAAACTAATCGTCATGATATGTCTAAATTATATGATCAAACTGTATGACAAAATTATTTAAAGGAAACCGGATGTGTGCGTACACACACACACACACACGCTCGCGCACACACACACACACACACACACACACACACACACACACATATATATATATATATATATATATATATATATATATATATACAAGGTAACCAAAAAAGTTCTGTCCGTTTTTTGATTAGTCGTTGAATGGAGTTAAAATATATACGAAATGCGTGTAGCAATTGTTTTCAAATTCGGACAGCCGGAAGTAGGAACATCAGACATTATAAAAAAAAACACGCGCACCATGCCCGGCCATGAGTTATAAGCCGGACAGCTGTGAGAAGGATGGAAGTGTCTAGAGATCTCGTTCAGGGCTGTTTGCTTTACGACTTCAAAATGGGCTTATCAGCAGCTGCATATGTCAAGCGTTTCGGGATACTGCTGTGGATGAACGTACTGCAAGGCGTTGGTTTCGAAAATTCAAGTCGGGAAATTTGTCTCTCCATGATGAGCCTCGCAGTGGACGACCACAGGTCTTGAATGACTGAGTCCTCAAGGCGGCCATTGAAGAGGACCGTAGTCTAACATGTGGTAAACTTGCAAGACAATTCAACGTTTCCGATGAAACAGACTTCACCTGCACCGCCTAGGTAAGACGTACAAACGGAGCAAGTGGGTTCCGTAAACTCTGTTGGAGGTCCACAAGGGACAACGAGTGGCAGCCTGCGTATCGCTGCTTTCTTTCCACCGTACCGCATCCTTATACAATCGAGTGCTTACCATTGATGAAAAGTGGGTTCTGTACGAAACTCCCAAGCGTTCCAGACATTGGTTGTCTCCTCAGGATGCTGTCCCTCACACCGCAAAACCGCCTATGCACACACGCAAGATTATGCTTTGTGTCTGGTGGACAGGTCGTCAAGTGGTACATTATGAACTGCTTCCAACGGGCCAAACGGTCACTGGAGACCTATACTCGCAGCAATTGAAACGTGTGCAACAGGAATTGCACCAGAAGGATCCAGCACTGGTGAATCGCAAAGGTGTGCTTTTCCTCCATGACAACGCCAGACCGCATGTCGCGCGAGTTGTCAAGGATACCATACAGCAACTTGGGTGGGAGCTTTGTGCCATCCACCTTATTCACCTAACCTTGTGTCATCCGATTACCACCTCTTCCACTCCCTGGATAATCATCTGCGTGGGAAATCTTTCACCAATGAAGCAGACTTGCGCAAAGCCCGCACGGAATTTTTTGCGACAAGCTCCCACTTTCTGTGTTCTACCGCAAGGGCATTGAACAGCTGGAGACATATTGGCAGAAGGTGCTGGATGCCGATGTCGATTACTTCGAAGACTAAACATAAGTTACGCATACTGTGAAGCGTTTTCTTTTTTTCCTTTAAAAACGGACATAACTTTTTTGGTTACCTTTATATATATCCGAATGTAATGAGAAGGAGAATAATATAAATTGTAACGTTCACAGCCTCATTTAAAAGACGGCTCAATACCAAGAGTAAAGCAATTATTATTTTTTTATGCCTCATATATATATATATATATATATATATATATATATATAGAGAGAGAGAGAGAGAGAGAGAGAGAGATATGTGTGTGTGCGTGTGTGTGGACGTGTGTTTAGATTGACGTCAACACCCAGCGGTGAAAACTTGTTTCAGGCTTGAAGTTTGCGTTTAAGCATGAAAACAGGTTGTCGCCGCTTGGGTGTTGACGCTAATAGAAACTTTTATAATTACATACGCTCTATCCCTGACATTGAGCACATGGGCCCCAAAATATAAAATGTAGGATACCTTAAAATTTATTTTTACCTTATATATATATATATATATATATATATATATATATATATATATATATATATATATATATATATATTCTTGTTGTCTTAGGGAAAACTGCCAAATATTCTGATTATTAAACAGTGCCAATATTTCATTACTAATCCCAACGCTTCGTTTTTGCCTTTTTAAAACTAAAACCACTTTCATATCTACTGTTCATTTCATTGTTTGATCAAAGTTCTTAGATGATGAAAGGCATCTATAAATTTTAATTTCATCACGCAGATGTACATATATTTCATAATTGAATAAATCACAGATACAAGTGTGAACAGAACTGTATACATTATTTTATGCAATTGTATGTAGGTGTTTAATCAAATGCAAACATTGACGCACAAAGAAAAATGAACGTTATGACTCACAATAATGCTTTTGCCAATGTATCAGGCAAGTTTTCTTGTGCTAAGTGTTTTTAATATCGTACTTACAAATATCGACGTCTATTACAATCTAGAACATAGCATCGTTTCGTCATTACTGCATTTAATTTCGAACTCTATAACTACCTATTTGTATAGTATGCGTTTCTGCAGAACTACATATGGTGTTGGATTCGGAGTACCTTTCTCGTAGACTGCTGTCAAGACACGACTAGAAAACCTAGACGGACCTGCTATTTAATCTATAGCTGGGGAGAAGGGATTGATTGAAACCTTTGCGCGAAAGTCTACTTAACTAAGGCGACTTGAATTCGAAATAGGCTCACCGCTATTTGCTTTCGAACGGCCTTGACAATAATTGATCCTACTATATTTCTCTCCTCCGCCCTCTCCTCTCACTCTCCCTCCCTCTCTCTCTCTCTCTCTCTCTATATATATATATATATATATATATATATATATATATATATATATATATATATACTTAATTGTATTGACGTGAGTTTGTGATTCCTGCGTTTCATGCCCTTGCGAAAATATGAAAATAGAATATATATAAATTATATATATGTATATATATATATATCCATATATATGCATACATATTACAGACATAGACAAACACACAAGTCGTATGTGTAAACCGAAGGAGGATAAAATCCAGAGAGCTCAATGTAAAATCCAGAGCAAATAATTTAAATAAAAACGGATTTTTAGGTTCCATGTAATAAATTATTTCACTACAGTTTTAAAGGACTGCGGATCATCAGACTTTACTTAAAAAAAAAAAACAATAAAACTTTTTTTGGTGGGGGGAAGTTTAAAGTCTGATAATCCGCAGTCCTTTAAAAGGGTTGTGGTGAAATATTTATTACATGGAACTTAAAGTGGTCTGTTTTCATTTAATATATATATATATATATATATATATATATATATATATATATATATATATATATATATATTATACATAGATAGATAGATAGATAGATACTCCTACGAAAATACTATTGATCGCATAGAAAATTTTAAGGATTTTTAAGGATAATAATAATTTGCTTACAAACATAGAAAAATGAGTTAAAATGAAAATATGGTTTTCGAATCTAAGCAATGTTTTGAAATTTTTCTTTGTGATTCCATTTATTAGGTTATTTAACCAAAATGTACAAAGCAAATGTTTTGGTTGTATGTCAATAAATATGAATCCAGTTTTCTTCTACCCCACATAATATACTTAAGGTTTGGACATATCTCTGTTTAATTTTAAAATACTTTCTCTGAAATATAGTCCAATCGTCTCACTTGATCATTCTAAATCACTTGTAGATGAAACGGGTTTGATAGAAGACATGGAAAGGGAACTAAAAAGCGGCTACAGGAGGTAGCGAAGGAAAGCGAGAAGAAAGGATTAAGTATAAACTACAAGAAGAAAGAATGCATGGTTGTCTGCAATCGAAAATGCAAATTACAAATTGGGGATACTAAAGCGAAACAAGTTAAAAAAAAATAAATATCTGGGAAATATTCTCTCCGACGACATTGGGATGGTCAAAGATGCTTTCCAAAAGATATATTTATTTATTATAATTTTTACATACGTACATATACAACTACAAAGATGTGTTCTTGTTTCCATGCGGCTGCATCTCCACTGGTGAGAACAAAAATGCTTATCGACAATTGTATTTAGAAGCAAAACGCTTATGAAAAAAAGCCATCGGGAGACACACCTTAAGAGGAAACGGAGATGGGTGGATAAAAGAGGAGGAAAGGGCAGAGAGTGACTGAGTAAGAGAATATTATTTTTGATAGCATTTTGAGCGGTGAAGGAATGTTGAAGCGTTAAGACAAGGGCCTGACCCTAAAATTTTAAGACAAAACGGAAGTGTCCGATTTCATGGGAGATTTGGTGTATTTTGCTTAGATTCCTGACCGTTTCACAGTATCAAAAGCTCTAGCGGACACTTCTGTTTTGTATTAAAGAAGAGAATCCACACCTCCCAAGGGTATTAGCACGTAAGTGAATGTAATGGATTCGACTGGAATTCGAACTCGTCTCTCCGATTTCTCAATCCAAGCTGCTATCCATTACTCCACCGTGCCTCATATATATTTTAATATATTAAGAGACAGAAAAAATCGTTAGAATCAAAGGAAATAATTTTGAACTGTTACGTGATATCTGTTCTCCTCTATAGCAAAGAATACTCAACAATCTCCTCAGAAATGAAGGTCCCACAGAAAGATGCTGAGGTTACCATGGACCGAAAATATGAGCAACACAGGTTTTCGAGGAAATATAAACAAATAGGAAACTTATACTTAATATCAGGCAGAGGTAGTTAAAATTTCTGGGGCACATAATGAGAAATTAGGGCTTGCAACATATGATATTCACACTACGGATTGAGGACAAATTAAAAGAACCCATTTTTTTTCACATTATTCGGGCTATTGTCCTCATCTTTGTCGCCATATTTATTACAACGTTTCGGCCGTTGTACGCTCCGGTCTTCTTCAGGTGGTTGGAATGTCGAACGGAACCCTTTATTTCGCTCACTCTCTAGTTCCACGTGCCATGGATGTCAGTTATCAGTTATCTCCTGTTAATTTCCCTCTCCAAGTTCTCCACTGCCTTAACTGGGTATTGAACTCACACTCTTTGGGTCCTGTCACAGGATGTAACTAACGCCTTAATCCACTGTGCCATGTCAGTAGATCTGTGTATGAATTTCTGTGTATTATAAACCTAATGTCTCAGCAAACATTTTTACGAGTGCTCATACTGCAATTTTTGCTGTTATCATTCATGTTTTTACCAGAGCTCATATTGCAACTTTTATTGTTATTATTGCTTTTCTCTGGCACTCCTTATTACTGGTTCCCATATTGTATTCATTTCTATGATTAGTCGGCTCAGGAGATTTTTGTGGCTTAGCATATGTGCTGATTCCTTCAGTTTACGAATTTTCCAATGGTTAATATATACGGATTCTTTTTTCTTCCTCTCGCTGAAATCAAACAGCTTCTCTGTTATGTCTTTTCTGTTTTTCACCTCGATCGAAACGGAATAGTTAATTACTTTTGAGGTTTTTGACAGGGCGTAACGTAGAAGCTATATCTGTGGAACAAGCAGAAATATCATTATGCTAACATTGCATATATAAATCTTGATTATCTACTTCGATATAAAGTGCGACACCAAATCCGAATTCGCATTGTGATAAAAAAAGATGCATTTCAAAAGTTAAGCAAAGTATTAAGAAACAGAAAAAAATCTTTAGAACCCCCCAAATGTATGCTGCAATTTCATGTAATATCAGTCCCCTTATATGCCAGTGAATGCGGGAAAATATTCTCACATTTCAAGATGAGCAACAGAAATTTTATTCTACAGAAAGAATGCTGTACAATCCCCGTACAATCACTGAAGTTAAGCAATGCCGAGTCTGGTCAATATTTACGCGGGTGACCGCTTTCAAATACCAGGAACTATAAGCTTGGATGTGCGGACGGTGCAATATATAATAACGTGGTGTTGTAAATTGAGAGCCGATTTCAAATCTGCGGTATGTTCGTTATATTTACTTGAGCGCAAATGCCCTAGGGAAAGGTATAAATTCACCTCTTCTCCCCTTAGATACCATAGACTGGACATATGAACAACGACGAAATTTTAGAGAAAATGGAAACAAAACGGAAACATATACATAACATTAGGGAGATGTAGTTGAAATTATGGGGCATGTAATGAAGAAAGGCTTGGTACTCACAGGGTATTTCGTGGGTATGAGGGACAGAGGAAAGCAGTGGGTAACATATTTGATGAGCTTGTTTTATTGGATGGTAGAACAGGGTTTGGGAGAAATAAAGACAAAACTTATCAAGAGCAACAAGGAACAAGACGATCTGAATGGACATGGTACATAAAAGAAGAAAATCTTCGAAATGTTTGATTTTAACTCCTGTTCACCATATTCTTACAATCATTATCATAATGAAAGGTTAGGTGTTTTTAGCAACTTTACAGAGAGAACACTGAGATTTTCTCCTGTATTTGTGAATACATAGCAATGTGAGTTGTTTCTTTCAATGATATGTAGCGGATCTATACTCCTGGTAAATACATTCATAATTTTTTGAGGATAGTATTTTGAGGATTATATGGCGAAAATTTCTTCTTTTTTTTCCTGGATATTATTTAATGGTTTCCATCAAACTGTTCGGTTCTTTTATTCATCAGATCATTTTTTTTCTAGGGCGAAGAAAACTCCTTGAGATCATTTCAGGAGAGTTTTTTTTTTTTTTTAGTTCACGATTGCTGTCCGGTGGATCTTCCGATTATTTTTTTTTTCATCTTTGCTCCTTTCTGTCTCAGATGCCTTCAGGTTCTTGTGAATTTCTCCCTTGGTAGTGAATCAGTTTCAATTTAATTTCAAACCAATGGATGTAATGGCGCGTTTATTGAATTTACAGCGATGTCCTGTTCGAAAAAAAAAAGATGAGTTGTCAGGTTATATTTCAAATTTCGAATGATTTCTCTTCTAGAGCTGATGAGGTTATTGTGAAAGTGTTTGCATATGTCAGCCATTAATTCACTGTTCATGCAATGTAGCTACAGGAATTTAAAGTTTTTGATGATTGTTTGTGGTGTTTTCAAATTAACAATTTGAATGTGTCAATTCCAAATAAAATTGGATTCTCTTTATTTCATAATTTCAAAAGGTGTCGAAAATTTCCACGTGACATTTAATTTATATATTAATTTTTTTCGATCGTTATTTCTCGTTAGATATATAATAACATATTTACTATGTAAAACTCAATTTCTAAGCAAATTAGAAATTATATACATTTTTTAACTTTCTCTGTTTAATACATTTGAGTGTAACTGTATGAATTTTCCTTATGTTGGAACATAGCTCTATAAGTATATGTTCAAGCAGGAAAATATACGAACAGCTATAAGTAAATTACTTCCATCATGTGATACATAGTTTTACTTGTTAAAATCTCTAGAAATAATCAAAAGGCTAATAATGAAAAATAACATTAAACATAGCAATAACGTACTGGCCGTATACGTATTATTCGCAAGAGCACATACCAAAATCATTGAAAATCGATGACGAGACGAAAGCGCCTAGAAGAAAAATAAGTTGGAAAATTCCTCCATTTAATATGTTAAAATAACAAAATCTTAGCAAAATTATCAAAAGTATACGTACGTAGTCAATTATTTTCAATACATTAAGAGGCACACATAAACACACACACGCAAATGTATACGGCTGAAACACCAATTCCCCGTACAATCCCTGCAGTTAAGCCATGCCGAGTCTGGTCAATATTTGCGCGGGTGACCGCTTTCAAATACCAGGAATTATAAACTTGGTTGTGCGGATGGTGTAATGTATAATAACGTGGTGTTGTAAATTGAGAGCCGATTTAAAATCTGCGGTAAGTTCGTTTTATATACTTGCACGCAAATACCCTAGGGAAAGCTATACATTCACTTCTTCTCCCCCTAGATATTGGTTAATTAGCAAGAATTGTACAACTAAAAAAATATTACATTTAAAAATTGTTTGCAAGGACATATGTTTACTACCTTTAAATAACCTGGCAAGGGTTGATAAGACGTAGAAAAGCAATCAATCAAAACAAACACACGCACACACATCCACATACACACACACACACACGCGCATATATATATATATATATATATATATATATATATATGACATAAAAATGCTGGTGTTGAAATGATTAATACATATATATATATATATTATATGCGCGGTACGTATTGGAAAGTGTTCAATATTAGTGACAGAGCTGACATATTCAGTTGTATGGATGTACGCTTGTAACCATGGGTTTCCCACTTTTATGATCACCAGAGTTTGTCTGATGATCGCAAATCATGAAACCCAGGGTTACAAACTCATATCCATAAAACTCAATACATACATACATATATATATATATATATATATATATATATATATGTGTGTGTGTGTGTGTGTGTGTGTGTGTGTGTGCGTGCGTGCGTGTGTGTGCGTGTGTGTGTTTTTCATTAGACAAGGTACTGCGATTAAGGTTTTTATTATTTGTATTATTAAGGTTATTATTAATTTTATCCTGTGTTCAAATAAGTGTTTCTTTTTTTGTTTTTTTTGTTTTTTTTTCTGGACATAGTGTTTGTAGAAATTGCCCAAATACTTTGCAATTCCGAGCGTATTACGGCTATACATTTAGCCATTATCATGGGTTGTTTTTGTTTTTTTTTCAACTGGCTGTGTGGGTTGTGTTTATGTATCTAGAGTTATACGGATGTTTTATTTTTCGAGCACAGTCAGCACAATGTGGCCGTGTTCGTAATGTTGGCTTTTCCTTTCTTATTATTAAGGCTTCCATTATTTTAATATATTTACATGTAGAAGAGGTTATTATGCTTGTATTTTCTAATATTATGTTTCGGGTGAAGTCTGGTAGGTTTGTTTAAATGAGTTTTAATGGAGCTGTGATTGAATAGGTGTAAAGTAAATTTTCTGGATAATCATGTGGTAGTGCGTCCGATGTAATTATTTATGAGTTTGGTTTGATCAGGAACACAATTCGTTAAGAAGCATTGAACTCGTAAATAATGTTCTTTCTTTGTAGTTTTGATTTTACAGGTGTGTTGTTAATTTTGGGTATAAGATTAGCTGTTTTATATTTTTTTGTGATAGAAAAATAATTTAATTTTTTGTTCGATCATTTGGTGTAGACTATTTCTTTATGATATTTCTCAGTGAAGATTCATCTTGTTTAGAGTTGACGTGCATTTGTCCTTTGGAAAAGATACTCATGCTATTGTTTTTGTCTGCTCAGTGCCGTTATTATTTACTTTGGAAAGAAATAATCTAATCTGGTGGTCGATGATGTGGTTAAGAAAACCATTGTTAACTAGTGTCGGTTTTGGATTGTTGAGTTCTTTAAGCAAAATTAGACGAGTCGATGAATTCTCGAGTGCTCTCTTTTGGAAGTTTTTCTAACACTGTTATTTTGCATCTGATGGGTACTGACTCTAAAATTAAGGTGACAATAGTGTCTGCTCGTGGTTTTTTTATACAATGAGGTGGTGTGACTTTAGTGAAAAACACAAAAAAATAGATACTCTCAAAACCGTATTTGAAATACATCTGCCCTGATCTTTACCTATCAATTCAGTCAAAAAAAATATTCTTACACGTTCTCGTAGAATACAGTAACAACATCAGGGTTGTAAATAGATGCACCTGACAAAGAATGCAGCATCCAGAAAATCGGGACGGTTTACTTTTCTTCTGTTAGACATATTTGCGTTTTTGGAAAATATAATTATATCTTACATTGAACACTAGCAGTAGAGCCCGGCGTTGCTTGGGGTTATAACATTAAGAGATAGATCAAGTATCCACCATCATAAAGACTGAAAAATAAAATTGACAAAGATTATTGTTTAAAGTTGACTGACACGCATGTCTTAATTAGTTTTTTTTTTTTTTTTTTACGAATTGGTCAAACCCAAACTCAAACAAAACATTGTTTTCAATCGTTATGAGTCTCCCGATTGAATAGAATAATTTTATAAACAATTGTCTTGTAAATGGAATTTTAAAGCATTCTGAATATTAAAAATAAAGAAAAAAGTGTGCAAGACAATAAGAAACACTACCTGCCAAAAAAAAGTGATTTTTGTTGAAATCGGTTGAAAAATGTAGGTAGCCTTTCTGTAATCTTTTAGTTTTACAATTTATGATTTTTACTTATTGAATACAGTAAAAAAAATTGCATATTTTGATTGTGGTGATTCATAATTAGAATTCTGATTTGAATATATTTTCCACTCGTTGTTTCTAATACAAAAAATATTAATTTTATTTGGATTTATTAATTATGATCTAACAAATCTTATTCATTTAGTAGCCTTTCTGTAATAATAATCTTTTACAATTTATGATTTTTACTTATTGAATACAGTAAAAAAAATGGACACCATGTGTATTTAAAGTAGTTTCCCGTTCCGGTTATTATTTTTAGTTAGGACTTGTGTATGTTTAGATTTCATTATCTTTCCCTAAAGATAAAGAATTTATTCCGATGTTTACATTAGTACAATCAGTAGAGATCGTTAGATTATTGTTTAAGGTTGACGGACACGCATGTCTTAATTAGTTTTTTTTTTATTTTTATTTTTTACGAATTGGTCAAACCCAAACTCAAACAAAACATTGTTTTCAATCGTTATGAGTCTCCCAATTGAATAGAATTTTATTATAAATAATTTTCTTGTAAATGGAATTTTTAAAGCATTCTAAATGTTAAAAATAAAGAAAAAAGTGTGCAAGAGATTAAGAAACACTACATGCCAAAAAAAAAAAAAAAAAAAAAAAATGAAGTTTTGTTTTATCGGCTGAAAAATAGAGGAAATCCGCTCCTATATTTAAAGGAATCCACACACACAAACAACCCGATGTGAGTTGTCCCCCTTCCATTTTCACGATGTCTCTTAATCGTGTTTTCAAATTGATTTTGTGCAAAAACAATTATATTTTTCCCATTTTCGGCGCTGTTAGAACCCCTACAAGGTAATTTTATGTAGTCCTGTGAAGTTTTGTTGAAATCGGTTGAAAAATGTAGGAAATCCGATCCAATATACAAACGTTACAGACACACACACACACACACAAACACACACACACAGACACACAATCTGCGTTTTATAATAAGTAAGATATTGTTTTTATTTCAGTAAAATTTCTTATGCATATTATAATTCGAGACTCATTACCCCCCCATATATATATATATATATGTAAGCAAATATATGGATATAAATCCGACAGTATGAAAGAAAAATACTGAAAAAAAAAACAAAATTCTGAATATTCATTATTAATGTTAAAATAAAGTATAACGTCGACTTTATTTTAACATTAATAATGCATATTCAGAATTTTTTTTTTTTTTTCAGTATTTTTCTTTCATTTATATATTTTCAGTAGACAGTATGTAAGCAAAATATACTGAAAATATACAAACCTGAATTTACTTTATAACGTGGAAGATTTCAAGCTTGGACGAGGGAATCTATTGATTAAGTAAAGAATGGAATTTTTATCGAACTGTTTTTTAGAACTGTTCCATCGTTTTTAAAATCACTTTTGGATTTGCATTGTAACGGGAAAGACTTTCAAGCTTGTTGAAGATATAAGAACCATTGATCACTACGTATTCCAACACCAACGGAAGAGATTTCTTTAATTGTTTATAAAAATTTTCATTCGACTTTTTGATATTTTTTAATTTTGAAATCATCTTCGAATACGTCTTAACAACATCGCCCACGTGACGATTACGTGATCATATTTAAACAGAACGCTGATCTGTATAAAATTTCAGTTATCTGTCTGAATTAGTTGGGCTCTTATGTCCATCGTCTTTTGTGTTAAATTGTTATAAGTTATAATGTTAATTATGTTTAAATGAAAATGTCCATGAAGATGGTCTTAAATAGACCGAAACGTCCGACGTCGACTTTATTTTAACATTAATAATGCATATTCAGAATTTTTTTTTTTTCAGTATTTTTCTTTCATATATATATATATATATATATATATATATATATATATATATAATTATTTATTTAAAAATATGATTCCAAATTGCATGGAAGCTTCCATGCGATTTGGAATCATATTTTCAAATAAATAATTATATTTATGCTCTACTTTTGTATCGAGCACTATTTTTTTTTAAATAATAACTTAAATACTAAGGGACTTTGGATTATTTACCTAACCAGTTCCTTCCTATTTTCTATATATTTTCACACACACACACACACACACACACACACACACACACACACACACACACACACACACACACACACACATATATATATATATATATATATATATATATATATATATATATGACAAAGTGGAAAAGTTTTCGTGTGACACGTTTCGTTCTTCTGTACTTTACCGGACGAGGTTCGTTTACAGCCGCACCTAAGCGAAGAAACATTATCGAACCTGTATGTTAAAGTAAAATACACCACACGACAGTGATCAAAACTGTATTTTAAAAAACCTAACGCACGGATTTTGATCAAACCTGTATATTAAAAGGTAACGTACCTCAAGACATAAAATTAGGTGTACTATTTGAGAAAACAGGAAGGTAAACGATTTTATTCACACAAGTTTGGCTGAAATATTTACAGATATGCAGACGTCCTTAAGTAGAAGTGAGAAATCAAATCGAATGATTGCATTGGTAGAAATTTTTGTAGCAATGCTGCAGACCTAAACCAAAAATTATCATATTTAATGATTCGTTATTTTACTGTATATATATATATATATATATATATATATATATATATATATATATATATATATATATATATATATATATATATATATATATATATATATATATATATATATATATATATATGTGTGTACATACAGTCAATGGCAAAGTATATAACTACGACTATAAAATATCTACAAACATAACTAAACACATAATACAATGTTAGGAAAGGAGTAAAAAAGAGCTAAATTGGAAAAATGTTTTGTTGAATATTTACTAAAAAAACTGATAGTATTCTCAGGAATACTATCAGTGATCATTTAGTACTGGGGAGTTTTATTAGTGTTGTACTACATCAAAAAAAAATAATGCAAAAAATTGATTAAAACTGATGCTGCGCTGAAAATTACAAATAGATTACATCCTCGACTATTATCAAATGCAGCAGAAGGTGGAATAATCATACAAGATGGATCATTTTAGCATACATGGCCTGTAACATAGACTTTTCTCATTGATTAAGCCATGATAGTGTTACTACTTTGGCTAATCCAGTACCCTGCAAAATCAATCCTGTAGGAAGAAATCTGAAAATTCGACGCTACAATAGAAAACTAAGATTTTGGGATTTACTGTCAGTCATCTATATGGCAATGAATGTTGGACAATCTCCTTACAGATGAAGAAATGTCTTGAAGTAAGAGAAATTTGTCTCTAGAGAAGGTTGATTAGAATTCCTTGAAGCAAACATATGAGTAAAGACAAAGTTTTACAGAAAATGAAAACAAAAAGGACACAAGATATGTTAAATTGCTAGGGAAGGAAATGAGGAAAGAGGGCTTGGAAAATCTGATACTCACAGGGCATATTGAAGGCAAGATGGATAGAGGAGAAGAGCGCAGAACAAACCTAAGGAACTAAAATGTGTAAATGGATGGCAGAAAAACGTTTTGTAGTGATAGTGACAATATATATATATATATATATGTTAAAAGCTACAAAGGAGAGTAAATTATGGAGAGTCATGATCGCTTAAGTCCTGAAGCGACTCGGCACATAAAAGAAGACTTTGAAAGATGAACACATTGCTTGGTTCCACTGTAGTCACTTTATATCAAATATCGTAAGGGAACGAATTGAATATTTCTTCGATAGGCTCTAAAACACAACGGAAGTTGTTTTCTCTCCTTAATCTCTGTCAAAAATGAGGAAGAATGTTCTTTTGTAAGTAATGAAACGACTGCTATAATTACAAGGACTGCGTAGAAACGTTATCTTCCAGAATTACATGCATATATTGGGCGTGATGGATAAATTGGCGTCCAAATTACGCAAAAATGGAAATAACACTGACATCTCATTTTAACAGATATATTTACCAAAATTACATAAAAATATCTTGAAATACTAGAGCAAATTTACTTATTTTTTTTGTTTTCCATGTCGAAAATGTGTTAATATTATTAATTTTTATTTTCGTTTTTATTTTACTAAAAGGTGTTTTTGTTTTCCAAATACATAAAAAGAGGCCTACGCAGGAGCGTCTTTTCTTTTCTTTTTTTTTTTAAATTGTATTTCATGTAACTAGACAACATTTCGCTATTGTTTATCATAACTTGCCTTGATAAAGTCAAGTGACGAAACGCATCGGCAAGGACTAAGAACTATTTTCGGATTGTCTATTTTATTCATTTTGTTGCTTCACAGATTTATTCTGACAAATTTCACGCACACACATGCATATGTTAAAATAAAGGTTTAAGTTATGTTATATTTATGGGTTAATGTGCTCAATATAAATGGTAGGACTTAGTTAAATATAAATGTGGACATTAAAGTCAACACAAGGGGGCGACAGTGTTAAACACAGTCGGCAGGCTTGTTAGGTTGGGTGGTATGTAGAATGAAATAGACTGCCACAGGTACATACATACATATATATATATATATATATATATATATATATATATATATATATATATATATATATATATATATATATATATATATATATATATATATATACAAAGGTTATAATTGTTCTAACGAGAGAAAGATGTATATTTTAAAAAATAGAGAGAAACTGTTTAGGGTTTCTCGTTTTTATTATATATATATATATATATATATATATATATATATATATTGAAAAAAGAAAAAATTAAAATCTTCAGACACACTGGGTTGTAGATTAATATTCTGTCGTTTTTATTATTTCATTTAGATTCCTCGACTAGTTTCGGCCAAAATGGCCATCATCAGGAGAAGAAATATTTCTGCTTGCTGGTAGCAGTAAACTACAGAAATGAATGTCTTCCTGGTGAAAAATATATATATATATATATATATATATGTTTAATTAAAAACTACAGACAAGGTACTACGGTTAAGCAGTTTATTTAATTTTTCTTGTGTTTGAAAAGAGCTTTCATTTCTGGACAACTTAACCGTCATACCTTGTCTTGAGGTTTTAATGAAACATGCATAAAGGAAGGATTGCTGCCTATATATATATATATATATATATATATATATATATATATATATATATATGTATATATATATATATATATATATATGTATATATATATATATATATATATATATATATATATATATATATATAATTATTTATGCATATACACGAGTATATACCAAATTTTAATCATATCAAAAGGATGCATTACTTGCTATCACAAGTCTTTCGTTGCCTAGAGGTAAAGCATGTCAAAACAAACCCTATTTCACCTACTAAGGTGGTCACGTTTTTCAAGATTTTTCAATGCGCAAACTGAAAGAGATTGCGCATAAATCTATCAACACTGCATGTTAACCTCCTGCTTTACACCACAAACACAAACATTAAAGCAATATATTTCGGATGGTTTAATGGATAGCGATTCGCAATGAGAAACTGGAGGCCTAGTTCGAATTCCAGTCGAGTTTAATGTCTTGACTTACGCATGAAGACACTTGGGAAATGTGTGAGTCCATCACTTCTGCCCAACCCAGTTACTCATTAAATGGTAAGGGTTGTATCTGAAAACTACATTCTAAAATTGTTAATATTCACTTGCTAAAAAAGAAATATTCGTACATATCTTATATGACAACGTAGATTCAATATATATATATATATATATATATATATATATATATAATATTAGTGGAAAATATACATACATATGCAAAATATATATAAACAAATACCCATACATGTATATTTTCAAAAAAAAATTTTTCCAAGAGGAAGAATCCAGGTAGAACTCAATGTCTAGGACAGAGTAAGGATATAATAAAAAGGCTTAAACACTAATATTCCATGGTCATAATTTATTCCATTGGAATCGTAAATACGATCCAAATCATCAGACCTACAAATTCAAAATTTTCTGTTTTTTCTGTTTTCATTTTGAATTTGTAGGTCTGATGATTTGGATGGTATTTAGATTCCAATGGAATAAATTATGACCATGAAATATTAGTGTTTTTTTATTATATATATATATATATATATATATATATATATATATATATATATATATATATTGAATAAAACAGACCATTTTTAAGGTTCCATATAATAAATTATTTCACCACAGCCCTTTTAAAGGGCTCTGGATCATCAGACTTTATTTCCAAAGGTTGAAATAGATAATATTAGTGGCAAATATACACATACATATGCAAAATATATAATTCTATATAGATGCATACGCATGCATATATATTTGTATAAAAATAAATTCCAAGTGGATAGAATGCAGGTAGAACTCAATGTCCAGGACAGAGTAAGGATATAATAAAAAGGCTTAAACACTAATATTCCATGGTCATAATTTATTCCAACGGAATCGTAAATACGATCCAATTCATCAGACCTACAAATTCAAAAAGAAAACTGAAAAGAACAACTGCTGAGATAAAAATAGAATTTAGAGAGAGCGTAAGTATGAGAGTGTGGGACGAATGTTATAGCTAAAGAGAGGGGTAACAGACGAGAGATGGTGGGAGATTAAACCTTAACAGAGAGGAGTTTTAGAGAGGTGAGTTGAAGACGGTTTATGTGAGAGAAATATGAATGTTGTCGGATGTCTAATACATTAAAGATGTAACCGGAAAGGATACATTTTGTGGTGACAGACACACACAATAGACGATCTCATCTTAAAGATCAGAATAGGAGGGAGGGAGAGAAAAGGAAAGAAGAGGTGGGGGATAGAGATGGAGCAGGGGAAACTAAAATTGAAGGACGTTTACTGAAAGGGCCGCTGTGTAAATGAGAAAATTTGACAAAATTAATATCGACTACAAGTTACAAATCAAATATAAACATATAAAAAATAAATATAAGGATTATCTAATCTAGCAAGGATCTATATTTTTATGTTCAAAAGCACATGCGTATACACACATACACAATAACATATACACGCACATACATACATATAGATGTGTACCGACATACACACACATATATATATATATATATATATATATATATATACCCACGTATACACATGGAATATTAGTGTTTAAGCCTTTTTTAATATATATATATATATATATATATATATATATATATATATATATATATATATATATATAAAAAGAAAAGACCAGTAAGATATATAATCCGGTGTTCTTATAGATATTTTTATTTTTACAAAATAGTGCTCAATGTGAATTTATATATATATATATTATAAAATGGACAAAGTCCGACAATTATTTAAAGACATTTTTATGTTTAACATTCTTTTTATAAATACAAGTATTTTATTAAATGCTGTTTATAATAAACAGTATTAAATAACATTTACTGGCGTGTATGTCCGAGAAATTTTCATAGAAAATATTCGTCATTTGAGAGGATTTCAACCTGCATCCTATACGGAACCGTAATTTAGCTTGACGTGCCTAACCGCTCGGCCACAAAGGGTATAAAATTCAATCTTCCCTGAATCTCTCACGTACATTCATATCTGCTCATGGCGTATCAAATGTAAAGAAATGACGCCATAATTTATGAAATGGACAAAGTTCGACAATTATTTAAAGACATTTTTATGTTTAAGATTCTTTATATAGATACACGTATTTTAGTAAATGCTCTGTTTATAATAAACAGTATTAAATAAAATTTCTCGGACATTCAGGCCGGTAAATGTTATTTAATACTGTTTATTATAAACAGAGCATTTACTTAAATACTTGTATCTATAAAAAGAGTGTTAAACATAAAAATGTCTTTAAATATGTATATATATATATGCATAGGGTGTGAGCGCGCGTGTACATATTTCATTAAAAATAGTTGTTATTTCGTGATTCATAATTTATTTCTATGATATGTTATATCTTTTTTTTTTTTAATATTTATGTCTGGACGCTTTCGGGTGGTGACACGTTTATTATTGATTATTGCAGCAAATTTATTCCGCTAACCGATGAAATTCACCATGCTTTTATTCCTGTTCCCTTTTATTTCCTCCCTGTTGAATGCGTTGTCATCCGCATTATTTAATTTTGCATCCTATTCTTCAAATTCCTCGCTACAATTCGACAGCTTCCTGTCTGTTTGATCAAACTTTTCCCTCTATTTTTTATCATTTCGCTTCATTTTAATTTTTAAAAATCGCTTTTTTATGCCGTCACTTTGTTCTTTAACTTAATTCCTCTAATTTTAATCGTTTTACTTTTTTATTTTCGAATAATTTTCAGTCTTCATACCTTCCTAATTAATCACTATACATTCTATCTTCTGCTTCTTTCTTTATTTTTTATGATCTATCCATTTGCTTATTAAATTCTGTTACATTTTCCTTTTTTTATTTTTACTTGTCTTTACCTATATTAAAAATTTATATTTCTGTTATTAATCAGTTTTCACGTCTATCCTTTTTCATGCTTTCTTATGTTTCTACATTTCGTTTCTATTCCCCGTTTCACTTCTTGCTTCAATTGGCCGTTCTTTTTTTGTTTGAACATCATTTACTATATTTGTCTTCTTATATCTTACCGCTATCTAATTGACACTGTTTATTTGCTATTCACTTTTTTTTTCGATAGAATTTCTTTTTCTTTTTCATGCAGAGTTCCGGTTTCGTTCCGGTTTCGTCCGGTTTCGTCCGGTTTCGCGCCGGTTTCAGGTTTTACATTTTTGTCGGTTTAGTTTTTTGTTTTACTTTTTTTTCCCTTCTAGTAATTCAATGCATTCAACCTTTTCTTTCTTTCTTTCTCTCTCTTCCTTTCTTTCTCTCTCTTCCTTTCTTTCTCTCTCTTTTTTTCCTTCTCTTTCTTTCTCTCTCTTTTTTCTTTCTCTCTTTCTTTCATTCTTTCTTTTTTCTTTCTTACATTCTTTTTTCTCTATTTCTTTCTTTTTTCTTTCTTTCTTTCTTTCTTTCTTTCTTTCTTTCTTTCTTTCTTTCTTTCTTTTCTTCTTCTTCTTCTTCTTCTTCTTCTTCTTCTGCTTCTTCTTCTTCTTCTTCTCAAATTGTTTATTCTAGATATTTCTCGCATTTCCCGCATCGAATATCCAAATTCTCTCTCTCTCCCTCTCTCTCTCTCCATCTCTCTCTCTCTCTTTCTTCCATATCCAATTTTCACACTTTTTCGTTTCTATTCTCCTCTTCTTCTTTGCTCTCATCTATTCTACTAATCCTGTCAAAGAAATAACGGTAGATATAATTATTTTCGTTTCCCTACTGATTTTGCTTTTCTTTATCTCCAAATTCTTCTTTTTTTCCTGCTCATTAATTCTAATTGATGGCTGTCGGCATCTTTCCATTTCTTTGTCATAGGCAAAAGAAGCGAATTGAAAAAAAAAGTAAAAAAAAAAAAATAAAAAAGCGCGCAAGAATTAGATTTCCCGCTGAAAGCAGTGATTTCCAATGTTAAAATTGTTTGTAACCCATCACCATCCAATTCCACTTGCGTACATTTTTTTTTATCTCATTTCATAAAAACTATTTTTTTTTTTTTGTCGCCGTGTGTCTTTTCCCCTTTGTTTTATAATTTCAGCTAAGGAAAAAATATAAACAAAGCTCATCTTCATACTTTCAAATATATAAAGGAAATAAGATAAATAACTGATTTGCATCTCTCTAATATTATCGAAGCAAAGAAGTGAAAGATAGCATAATTATATACATACATACACACCCACAGACGCACACACACACATATATATATATATATATATATATATATATATACACACATATATATATATATATATATATATATATATATATATATACATATATATATGTGTGTGTGTGTATATAGATAGATAGATAGATAGAGATAGATAGATAGATAGATAGATAGATAGATAGATATGAGTTTTGAGTTAGCTAGGTATGGACGTATGAACATGTGTTGATTTCATATATAAATATACGTATATATTATTTCTGGTTTCGCAACCTTCTTCCACATATTATAAAAATGAATTTTTGGCGTGGTAGTGATTCAAATTTGTTATGTTACAGCGACTACACATGCGCACGAACGAAGTGAGACGAAGATTTTAAATTTTTTAAAGACTTTTTTTAAAAGAAAATGTCTAGCTGAATTCATTAGGATCTTTTTCTTTATCTTTCCATCACTTTTGGTAGTAGGTGTGCCTCACTGTCATAATTGAAGATCTGTCCTTAATGGTGAAATGCTTTACTAAAACAAGCAAGAATCTAATAACTGAAGGAAGAATTTA
>CAHIKZ030004482.1:1607500-1710000 GCA_903632075.3 Acanthosepion pharaonis
GATTCTAGCGACCATGGTCGATATTTTGGATCAATCAGAATTAGGTTTAGGCTTTATAAATTCACGTGATGCGATTCAAACTTTGCTTACTTTTAATCTCTCTTGAGCGCTCGCCTTTTTTTAAAAGAAAGACGAGCATGCCTTTTATGAACCGCCACTGACTTTTTTGGTTATACCAAAATAGAAGGGCTGATATTCTCGACTGTCCTAGAGATTTGGCTAGGCGAAATGAATTAGATGATAGGCGCTGTTGTAAAATTTAAACAAGCATGATAAAAATAAATTAGGTTACTTCTTGCGAATAATTTTGAGTCGTGTCGATTGGTCTCAACGGAATCAGTTGGTAATTATTAGAACAAAAAGAAGGAAAAAATAGAACAAAGATCAAGAAAGACAACGAAATTGACAAGTCCAGTCAGTTAAAAGCGTCTAAGCCGAAATAAGCCGAATCCACCCCAGGAATTTAGACAGTGACAAACTAATTTTACAGGATTTCCGCAGTAAGTGAATGAAATCCATCTAAAGTTAGGAAAAGTTTTTAATTCAAATGTGAATGAAAAAGATAGACGGATTTACAGCACAAGTCGAATTTTGAGAGTTTTATTCTCTGTCAATTTCATCTAATATTCATGCCCTCCCACTGCGTGATCTGAATAGTTTGTTAAGTTCACTGATATTTAACTATGAGCGCCCAATTTAGCGTGCACATGGGCCGAATAAAAAATAGCGGATTCCCCTGCTGCCAGCGTCTCACTAATTTTGATATTCCACCGATACTCCACTTTAGTGAAATGAAAAGGCATATTGTCAAAGGTTAAAGCAGGCCTTACCTCATAAATTTATCCGTCATCTGCCCGAAGACTGATATACGATTGAGAGTTATTTGGCTGCTACTCCTAGTCCAAAATAGAGAACGATTAAAAAACCAACAGTTAACGGTCAATTTCAAGTGTTAAGATCATTGAAATTGCAGCTTATCCTACCTGCCTGGCTTTGCCAAATCGTATGTAAGGGGGCACTCTTTAATTCTATAAAAAAACAATATATCCTATCTCTTTCTCTTTTTTTTTAAACTCTTGCTTCCTGTTGTAGTCGACGTAGCTAAAGAACGCTGCCGATAGGGCGCGTTCGCTTCCTTTGTCTTCGGTTGACTTTCGAACTCACTCATACTCGCACATACATACACGTGTCTACTATACACGCTTGTTACAGACACACGTATAAGCAGCATACTCGTATAAATAGTTTAATATATTTTTTCATTACACATATGTACACATGTAATCCCTGTTGTAAAGAACTTAAATTGTTTTATATTCTACTTTATGTACGTATTTATGTGTGTCCGCCAATATTGTTTTCCATCAGCCCATAAATATTTAATATAAAATGTCTGTAAGCATCACAACGAAAGATGTGATACTTGCAACATAAATGCGCCTAATTATTACCCAAATATACTAGTATCACGTAAGAAAATAATGTTGCTGATCGAAGATTCTGGGGCATTCGCTGTGAGAGAGTCGAGGGAAATTATGTTTTGTTTAATCAAATAAGGAAAAATAAAATAGTCCATTCGCCGAATAAACATTAATAAAGGGAGAGGGACAACTCTTTTTGAATTAAATGCCAAGCCCAAACTGCCATTAAAAAAGGTCATATAGGAGAGAAGTTAAACAACATTCATATCTTTTTCTATGTGTTATGTACCTTCCAAGCGATATCTCTAAAAATTCCTTATCCTTTACATCATTTAAAAAACGTTGTCGTTTTCTTATATCGACTAAACCCCGTCCCGCCATCCATTTACTCAAGCTCGTTATGTAGGCTATGCGTTGTTTTTCTCTGGCCCATTTGACTTCAATCTGCCGTGTGAGTATCAGATTTTCCAATCCCACTTTCTGGTAAAAGCATGCATTGATAACAGCAAAAACTGTAATATGAGCACTTAAAAAAATTGAGAGCTAAAGTCTTTAGGTTTATAATACCCTGACATTCATACACTGATGTCCTCAAGGACACATGACACAGTAGATAAAGGCATTGGTTAGATCCAGTGACAAAACCCAAAGAGTGTGAGTCCAGTACCCGGTTAAGGCAGTGGAGAACTTGGAGAGGGGAATTAACAGGAGATAACTGATAACTGACATTCATTAAACATGGCACGTGGAACTAGAACAGTCTTCCCCAATGAGCGAAATAAAGGCTTCAGTTCGACATTCCAAACACCTGAAGAAGGCTGGAGCGTACAAAGGCCGAAACGTTGTAATAAATATAGCGACAAAGATGAGGAGAATATTCCGAATAATGTAAATAGTGTACATAATACCTCATCTCAGTAATATAGACAGATACCCTATTTCCTTATTATATATCCTCGGAATTTCAACTGACTTGTTCTGATTCATTTTGTTTCCATTTTTTCTAAAACTACATTGATGCTAAAATATTTGGTCAATGGAATCCTCAGTATTCTTCTGTAGAACCACAAATATGTTGCATTATGTATCTTCTTCATGTGTGAGGAGATTGTACAGCATTTAAAACTATAGTGATTTTCCAAGCGTAGCTCAGGCGTGGCACACTCGTAATTGTTCTAGCAAGATAAATTTCGAACCATTACACCACCTCGAGGTGACCAAAGCATTCAATACAATATAGGGGTGGCTGATATTACATAATAGTTAAGTACTCTTTCTTTTGCTCCTACCGAATTTTTTTTCCTGTATCTTAATACTATACTTAGCTTTTGGAAGTAATATTTCGCAATTCAAATGCGTCTTCGGATTTTAGTTTCGGAATTTCCGTACAATGTTAAAACATCTCCTAAATGTTTAAATTGTTTCTACTTGTCTGATTTTAGTATTTACATTTTGTAATAGCTGTTACTTTTGCTAACAACCATACATTCCGGGATAATGGCTCTTCACAACTCACTCTTGTTTGTATATTTTATCAAATTTTCTTCATTTTCTTATCTCCCTTAAACTTCGTACCGCCATGGATTTCTACAAGATTACTAGATAGGTTATGCGTCGTTTTCTTCTGTTCCACATACCTTTAATCAGTCCTGTGAGTATCAAATTTTGGAAGCCCTCTTTCCTCATGATGTGCACTGGGAATTTCAACTGGATATTTCTGATAAATATAAGTGTTCTTTTTGTTTTCTATTTTTTCTAAAACTTCATTGCTGCTAACATGTTTAGTCAATGGTATCTTGAGTGTTTTTCTGTGGAACCACATTTTTGCTGCTTAAAGTATATCTTTAATCTCTAAAAAGATTGAATAGCATCCCCTGCCATATAGAAGGACTGATATTAAATAACTTTTAAGTACTATTTTTTCGTCCTTAACGAAATTTTTCTGTTTCTTAATAATTTCCTTAACTTTTGAAAGACACCATTCGTTATATCAGTGCGTCTTCGAATTTCAGTGTCGCACATCTTTTCCTTTCTTAATAGACACCACCGTTATTTTTCATGTGAGGAGATTGTACAGCAATTATTGCCATGTAGAAGGGATGATATTAAGTAACTTTAAAGTATGCTTTTCTTGGTTCTTAACGAAATTTTTCTATTTCTTAATATTTTGCTTACCTTTTGGAAGGCACTTTCGCTATGTCAGTGCGTCTTTGAATTTCAATGTTGTACATCCTTTACTTTGTTAATACACACCCCAGTTATTTTTGTACTTATTTGATTTGCTTATGCATGTTAGGCTCTTCCTTTTAATAATAGAAAAATGCATTATCTCGAAATTGATGTTCAATCCTTTCTTCACGCTTTCCCTAACAACCTTTTGCAGGAAGATTTATAGTTTTCTTAACGCTCACGTAATATTGTAGTTAAACGAAGTTAATACAGAAAGGCAGATGTGCGTTGAAGTGTAATGGATATCTTTTGGAAACGAGAAGTCGGAGAACCAAATTCCAGCGGGGTTCGTTATATTCACCTACACGCAAATACCCTTGGGAAAGGTATGCATCCATCTCTTCACCCCACCAGCTATGGGTTAAATAACAGGTTACACTGGGTTTGTAGCCTTGGTTGACCACCAGTCGACGAAAGAAAGGAACGATAACCTACTACGGGAAAAATCAACTGCCTAATCAATCATGAATCGAAAGAGACATGATCTCCCATGCGTGTATCACGTATGCCAATTATCTAAGAACCTCCACAAACTGGGTATATGTAAGATTTAAAATGAAGTTTTAAAAATGAAAAAAGTTTTCCTAAATCTTTTAATTTAGATTTAAAATTAAAGCTAAAGGATTAAATTTACTGTACCCAGTAAGAAATATACTTCATGTCTTTAAAACAGAAATTATAGTAACTGTAATAGACTTGCGTTTTTTGTCACTAATTGTTCGTTTTAAAAATCTTGCAAAAATAAAATATAATTTAAGCGTTCAATTAAGCTGGTATCTCGCTCTCACACTTTCACTCTCGAATCTTTTAAATGTACTCTACTACTCCAATAGCTTCATATCTCACACTTCTCGCCTGTGGAACTCTCTCCTCATTTCTTGCTTCCCTGATAGCTATAATTTTAAAATATTCAAATGTAATGTCAATCGACGTCTCCAGATGCCTCGATCTATCCCCTATCCTCCTCTTCATTCTTTCCTTTATCACTCCTCTTTGCTCTTGCTCCAACTCTCTGTAACCCTTGCGTGGTAGTAGCTTTCCATATGGGCACCATTAGTTGCATGAAGCACCTCAAGACAATAGTCGATTTCTTGCTATGTTCGCTGTTGCATAGCCTCATCAGTGGTGACAATGGTATCAGTGATTTTTTGCTTTAGATCAGTGATGCCCCATATCTTTGTTAAATTCACGATATCTTTAACATAACTCCATAGAATTAATTCCGGCAAGTGATATCTGGTGAACGTTTTAGCGAGGAGATTTGGTCATCCCTTTTAATCCACCTGTTTTGAAATGTTTGATTTAGGAATCCATGAATATGAGTCCCCAATGTGGCGCTATACCATCTTGCTGGAAAATGATGGTTGGTTGTAGTTCACTAGTTGTGGTGCCGCATCAATTGCCTTTGTAATATTTTTTTTTAATTGTAAAGAGACTTTATATTTCTTGCAGAACATTAAGCGTCGTTTCTTTGAATTGTTATAGTAATGGTAATATCAGTCTTTTCCTTATTAGAGAAAATTAGGCATTAACTGACAGAACAGTCTGTGCTTCTGTCGGCTGAAATTTATCAAAATCTATCACTTAATAGAATTTTTACAGGGAAGTAGGTTTCTCAAATCTAGTAGCCGTTAGTGCTCATTACAGTATTGATGGAGGCGGGGTTTCTTTCTTGCGTTTTATTCGGGTATTGTGGAAAGGCAGTATTTTGTCTTCGCTTTTCTTTTGCTACGTATTTTACTTATTGCTGTTGAACGTTCTCAGATGACGTGGCTTCTGTTATTTGGTACAGTTCTTTCTGATTCTGCAGAGACAGTCCAAGAGTTCGAAGCAAGATGATACTTGCTAATCCCTTCAGGTTTTATTCCCTCAAGTCATTTTTAACTATAAATACGAGAAAATGGATGAATACAGCCGAAAATTTAGATATTTTTCAACGAAATTAGCCCCATGAAAAATGAAAGTTTCGATTGGAGGAGATTATGAATATCGTTCATAATTTATTTGTTCGGCTTTGCAGCAGTTTGGGGTGTTGAGAGAAACTACCCCTAGTGCCGCCGATTTTATGTTCAATGACTTTATAGCCTATAAAAAAATTGTTGTAAATGGCGCATACGGTGGAGTAATGGATATCTGTTCGTATTGAGGAATCGGAGAGCAGAGATCGAATTCCAGTCGAATCTATTGCATTCACTTACGTGCTAATACCCCTGGGAAAGGTATGAATTCTCTTTTTCTCTCTACAGATATGGATAAATAACAGGACAGACTGTGTTCTATAGCCTTGGATGGCAACTGGTCTACCGCAGAAAGTAATAACTACCCATTGCGGGAAAAAATCTTCCTCGTCGGTTATGCACCGAAAGATACATGATCGCCTAAGTGTGTATCACCCATGTAACACAATTGACTGACTGGCCCATCGACATTTTTGAGACTTTCGTCAATATTAGCAGAATATTACTTACATATTTAATGAATTGATTGATTGTTACATTTTTTACAGATTATCGACATAATGCAGATAATTTAAAGCCTGAAAATTGTTTTAGATTGCAATATTGCTTGACTGATTTGTTTGTTTAACAACATATCTACTCCTTCTGTGTCATTTAATAACGGACTTTAATTTTCATGGAAACTTTCTATTAATGAATTTGATATATGTTATTCTTTTTTCGCAAAATGAATACACGGTAGTGATAATAAGCTTTTGGGCATATATATATATTTGTGTGGACATGATCAATGGAGTCGGCTATATGTGTATTTTATGTTATAGTTTTTGTTGGCGTCATAGTTTACCTCGGCGTGGTGTAATGGCTAGCAAGCTTGTCTCAGTTACAACTGAAAAATGAGTTCGATCCTCACTAGATGTTGGTTGATTTTGTTTGGCGGCATATCAACCTCTATGTGTTATTTAATGCTAAAATCTAAATATTTTGTTAATAATTTTATACTTTCAACTACAGACATTTTGTAAATGATTGCATACTTTCAGAGCAGAGGTATGCCTTTTAGATATAAATTTTGGAAATCATAAAATATATCGTAGCTTATTTTACTATAATAGTATACTGTTAATATTTGTTTGGAATTTCACTATATGCCCATAGTTGGAACCCTAACAGCTTACTAATTAACCCATACGAAGAAATACGAAGAAATTGAACCCCTCTCTAACGAATTCGACAGGAACTGGATCTTGGTTCGGAGTGGACCTGGCAATAACAGTAATTAAGAGGTAGTTCCACGCTCCAGTAAATCTCGAATCTTTCGACTAAACGCCTTGTTGCCGGAAGAAATTTATCCTCATACACAGGACGATAGACTAATAAATTATTTTTAGATATCAATTGTTTAGTGTTGCTATTCTGACTAATTAACATATATCTGTGGGGAGAAGAAGTAGATTCAAACCTCTACTCAGGATATTTGCGCGTATATGAATATAACGAACCTGACGGGAATTAAATCTCGGCTCTCCTCTTAAAAATTATCCATTAATATCGAGAAAATGAGGTCAAAAAGTTGACCGATTGCCATAGAGAACATTTAAAGGGACCAACGTAAAGTTTACTAACAACATTTAATGTTTGCATTAAATGTTGTTAAGGAAATGTTTGCATTAAATGGTGTTAAGGAAAATAGAACAACAACGCTCAAATATTTATGGAGAACAAAAAAATTAAACTTTATTTTACAATAAGAATTCCGCAAGTGAGTACTACATTAAAAATGGTTTACATTAAAAATGATTTTTGGGAATTTTCCCAATAACTTAACGCCAAATATTTAAAATAAAAAGTCCATATTTATACCTCTATTACTACAATTATAAACATTTACAAACAGATGAAAAAAAATGAAAGCGAATACTCTGGTTATTTTCATAATATTAATTCTTATAATTTTAATTGATAATAACTTCAAACGGCTTCTAGGGCTTTGAAAGACGGGTTATAAAATTTCAATCAACCCTTTTATGAAAAGACATGCTTACAACAATGAATTCCCATGTTGAACGTACGACCGTTTCGCTTTTTGTTGCCATCAGTTTTCAACACGATGTAGGGCTTCTCCCTGTTTGAGGTTTCCGTGTGTTGAAGGAGGAAGGGGTGATAACGTCGACACCATACTGCTTATTAGGCAAGGTTCTCATATATTCCGCCAAAAACGCCCGCAATCTCTGCCGAACTCTGTCTCGCTCTCTCTGTCCTTTTGCCTCTCTCCTTTAAAATGCATGGCTTCAAGCTTTTATGCATGTCTAAAGAGCGGCTAGTCTTAGACGAGTCACAAGAGGACCATATATGGGCAAAGTAAATAAATAAGTCACCCCTTCTTTCCTTTTTGCCCTCAAATCAATCTTTCTTAAAAAATAAACTGACGGTAACTAAAAAAAAAAAAAGTCTGCCAAATTTGTACATTATTTTGTTTAAATATTAAAGTAAAATACAGTGTATTAATAAAATAAATACACATACACAAATGACAAATATTCTATTTTATTAATTTAATTTCAAACATTAAACCACCGCACATCCAAGCTTACATCTCTTGGTATTGCCAAGCAGCCTCCTATCTAGGTACTGGGCAGGTTCGACGTTGCTTAACTTCGGTGTGGGACGGGAATCGCTGTTTTTAACTTGATGTGACCATAATTATATTTAATGAATGTCTGAAATAACTATTTATTTAAATTCCTTGATATTTTTTTTAATAACAATCTGTGTTTTTCGATTTCTTTTCTTGTTTTTACCTTCACTTTTGTGTCGAGATATTGATATCTATAGAGTAGGGACGATCATGGCTCTGCTCCGCTTCCTATTATCTCTAATTCTCAGAAATATTTGTTTCTCTGCTATACTTTCCAGTTACTGTTCTCCCATTCATTTATACAAGCTCATTAGGTATTTAACATTGTGTTTTAATCTACGCCTCTGGCTTTCCTAGGAGTGTCAAATGCTCGAAGCCCAAGCAATACAACCCTACAAATTTTAAACAAACTCTTTTAGATTCTATGTATAAGTGTTTGTTTGGTTCGCTTTGCCCTTAACATGGATTCGTTATCCGCATGCTCTTATATTGTCTTCAGGTTTCTGTCGAACTCTAATCCCCGAATATAAATTCATAAGAAAGTATATTTTAGGTTGATATAGAAATTTTTTGTGTTTTTTGATCGTGGGTAAATATTTGTAAATATTTTAACCAATTGTTTTTCTTATTTTTTTTATAAAAGTCTCTTATTGTATCTGATTCGATTTACCAATATCATTTCATACTATTTGCACTTACTGCTACGCCTAGGTATTGATAGCTATAAATACCGACATATGAAATATAAAAAAAGATGGAATGGAGACTGAATCGATTGAATTGAGGATGGGACGTGTCATTTTCGATTTTTCATTATCGGAGCAAAACACGTACTTTTCTTGATGATTATGAAATTCTTTTTATAGTAGATCAATGAATTGATCTGAAAGGATTTATCTTATTTCAAACAAATACGGATAGAAAAACTTGCAATAATACCAGCATATACTACGACTCGAAAAGAAATCTCAATATGTTTGATTTATATAAATTTCAAATCGTGCACACATGTACAACTCATTACATATATGCATCTATAAGGACAGACACACACACATACAAGATATATATATATATATACATACATATATATATATATATATATATATATATATACACAGAATACAGAAAGTGTATACAACTTACACGCATATATGTACAATTGTATAATATGTATAAATATATATATATATATATATATATATATATATATATATATATATATATATATATATATGGTGATTGTGCATACAACTTAATCCTTATCGATAAAGACACCTGATCTGTGTATTTATATATATATATATATATATATATATATATATATATAGAGAGAGAGAGAGAGAATAATATATATATATATATATATATATATATATATATATATATGTGTGTGTGTGTGTGTGTGTGTGTGTGTGTGTGACCAGACGATTATGCGTAGAATGAAATAGGCTGTCACTTTTTGGATGTTAACTTCAATTTTCATTTTATATTTACATACACTATATCTATGTTATTTCACTTTAACACATATAGCATATAATAAAACCTTATTTTATCATATATATATATATATATATATATATATATATATATATATATATATATATTATATACATATATATATATATATATATATATATATATATATATATATATATATATATATATATATATATATATATATATATATATATATATATATATATATATATATATATATATATATATATATATATATATATATTAATATTAATATTCGAGAAATTGCAGAAAGTATATATTTTTAACAAATTTTCACAAATATTTTTCTAAACATATTTCACGAATATTTCCTTTTGAACAATATCGAAACAGGCATGTGAGTACTGCACAACTCCAGCTTAGACATGACAGTAATACTTCCACTTTTTTTCTTGTAAATTTAGAGTGGCTAAATGATTCTGTTACTTACTGGAGCGATATCATTAACCGACTATATTTCCAACATCTTTAGCAACACATTAGTTCCAAATGAAGTGCTTGAGTCGCAACAGTCTTGGGTCTAAGACAAAAGATGTTGAATTACGGTTTTTCCTTATCAAGCAGAATGATAGTATCGGAATCGTAAGGTGAAGGCTAAATTAAATTTTTACGGGCTAAAACAAAACTTTTACTATATTTTCCACTCACTCTTTTCCATCCTTTTACACAAATATATTATTATTATTATTATTATTATTATTATTTCCTTTGATTTCTAGCGTTTACACATTCCTTTCCCGGTCCCGCCCAGGGACCTAAGTTTAGAAATGGCACCATGACACTTTCCACTGACAAAAAAAATTACATAGATAAAGCCCTTCGTAAAGTGTGGGCTGTACTTGCCAGAATATTTTTTTTTATCTCTTTGAGGCATGGACTTCCAGGAATCCCTTTGAGGCTTGGACTTCCAGGAATCCCTTTTAGGCATGGGCTTCCAGAAATCCCTTTATATTAATATTATTATTATTATTATTAGTAGTAGTAGTAGTATTTCCCTTGATTTCTTTTGGATAAACATTTCCTTCCGGGTCCCAACCAGAGACCTAAGTTTAGAAATTGTCTCATGAAATTAATCAGTGAGCATTTTTTTTTTTAAATAGGATGAAAATAAAGAAGACATCCTAAGTTAGATAAAACACTTCGCAAGGCGAGAGATTTACTTGTAATTAAAATTTTTTGAATATATTTCTGACGTGGGTTACAGCGGTCCCTTCAATGTGTCTATCAAAATCTTTTCCAAATCAACTTGAGGACTGCAACTACAACTGGAAATATTGATGTCTTCATGTACCACGTTTTTTAGACTTCTAACCCTTGACCTATGATAGTTTATGGAAGCTATTCAAAGATAGATTAGAAACTAGAGGAACTGCCATGTCAATATGAAATCACATTCTGATTTGGTGGTCTTTGATCCCGAAACCAGGGGCGATTAGACATGTATTATTAAGATTATTATTATTATTATTATTATTATTATTATTATTATTATTATTTTCTTTGATTTCTGGCATTTACACATTTCTTTCCGGGTCCCGGGTAATACGCTGAGCCATTGTAACAGTGCTATTTATAGGTTGATTAAATATCCGGTATTAATTATAGTTGTACACAGAATCCAGTATTGATTTAAGGTTTCTTCGTATAACCATTTAAAGTCCATCGTTATATATATATATATATATATATATATATATATGTGTGTGTGTGTGTGTGTATTAGACAGCGGGCATTGTTGGGTTAAATAGAAAATATCATAATGTGAGATCTATTGGTAGGTGGGTGTTCCTTATAAATTTATTTAATCCGAAACGCCACATGCAAACCAAGTTCATATTTTTGCTCACTGTTTGTATTTATTTTGTACCTCAACGAACAAAAATGAAAATAATTATTCCGAAATATTTCGTCGCTGTCAAAGAAGCGTAGAATAATGTATGCAAATAAAAGCTTTCCATTATCTGAATATCAAACATATAAATACATTTATCATAGGTATAGACGCCGTCAAATTATTTTCTGATAGATAATATATGTTCCTACGAGAATTATATGCCAAATCTAAAAGTCTTTAGAATAAAAACAATAAGCAAATTAATATATGAGGCATTAATGGTAAATGTAGCCCGATATGCGAAATTAATGGTAAACAGCAACCTCAAGCAATTAGAAAAAATGAAATTTTAATGGCGGACACAATGTGTGACATCGAAAACCGGAGGCGCAGTTGAATAGCGAAATATGCCTTTCAAAAACGAAGCAAAATATAAAGAAACAGTATAGTTGGAAAGAAAAAGAATACTGAACTGTTATGTAATATAAGTCCTATATGGCAGTGAATGTTAGACAATCCCAACAGATAAGAAGAAGAGACTTGAGACAATACGCTTTGTACAAGGATGCTGATTATGCCATGCACTGAAAATGTGACTAACTTTGAGGAAAATGGAAGAAAAACAAAGATTTTTACTTCGAATCAGAAAGAGACAGTTATAATTTCTCTGACACATAAAGAGGAAAAGAGGGCTTCCAAAATTTGCTGTTCGCATGATACATTGAAGGCAAGAGGGACAAACGAAAACAACGAATAACCTACTTAACAAGCTTATGAAAATGGTTCGCATAACACAAAGTAAGAAAGAAAAAAAGATAAATCTTTGTAAGTGCTGCAAATGACAAAACATTCTGGAGAGCCATGGTCGCCCACATCCTGATTTGACACAGCCAAAAAGATGAACAAGTATCTAATAATAATATGAGAATATTATTTTGTGCCAAAAGCTTTGAGTTTTACTGGAAACGGTTCTGTGGAACAATGATTAGTGTGTGCGATTGCCAAGGTAATCACATGGCTTAAACATACTGGTTGTATACTTGGATAAAAATTTTGTTGCAAAAACCTGAATGAAATTATTTTTTGGTTGAGAGAAATCTATTTTAGAGTTCCCGCCATTTTGTTAAAATAGAGTAGAATTCTTAGAATAGTTGAGAATAAAGAGAGAATAAAAACCCCATCCACAGAACTTGGAAACTTTGTTTATTCTTTTATGGAAACGAATGTTCTTTAAAGGAACATACATTTTCGTAGTTTTCCTCAAATTTAGAAGAAAAAATATTTTCTAAACAGAATATTGGAATAACAAATAGTTGAAATAAAAAATTCTTTTGGTAATATTAACGGATTTTATGTAAAATTATATAGCTACGCCGTACTTTTATCATTCTGGTTTATCATCATAAGTATGCACACTGAAGATTATACATCTATTAAGAGGATATAAAAGTTTCCTGTATAGAATATATTCTGATACACACACTTATGTATATATGAGGCAGTTCGGCATAGAGTACTGTTTAGCGAGGCCAATCTGCTTGATCAATAATAGTGGGTTCAATCTTGCTGGTTCATACATAATTAGACATTAAATCTCTCTCTGTCTGACTCTTTTTTCATTCTCTCCTTCTCTCTGTCTCCCTTTTTTTCTCTCGATAGATATATATATATATATATATATATATATATGACGAAAATCAGAATAGTAGCAGTAGGAATATCAAGTTGGCTTTGTATGTGTTGAACAAACACAGCTAGCAGTCCTATCGGAAAGTTGTGCTAGGAAAAGAAGCATTTGGTCATGAATATATATATATATATATAATATATATATATATATATATATATATATATATATATATATAGAGAGAGAGAGAGAGAGAGAGAGAGAGAGAAAGAGAGAGAGAGAGAGAGAAAGAGTGGATTATCTATTCTACCCATATTGAATTTTATCTATTCATACATTTTTATCTATGTATCTTTGCTCGTATATGTTATATTTTAATAGTATGTTTGAATTCGTTTACTAACACATTCAAATTTGAATATTTCTTGGTGTGTATATGTGGGTATCTTTACCATTGTACGTGCGCATAATCGCTTATATGTGCCTTTCATTATATGTATATGTTGTCGGTTTTTTTTTTTCTTTTTTAAGGGCCGTGTACACTTAATTCCTGTTTCGTCGCTTTTTTGCGTGTTTATATATCTAAATATGTCTATGTCTATTATATCTGATTGAGTATGTATTGTCTTTTGCAAGATTTCACCCTCCACTGTCCATATCATAAATTCGAATGCATCTAACTTGTAACGAAGCTTAGAGCAACATTAGATTTTATTACAACTGAATTTTTGGCCTTTCAATAAAAACAAAAAAAATAACGAAACATTTGCTAAGTTTCGTCTTTAAATAATTTTATCATTTTTTTAAAACTTAAATTTAAGTTTTAAAATTGGTAATTTTTAATTTTATAGTAAGCTGTAATATTAATTAGTTAGACTGTATTCTACTTTAATATAAACCTAACATTAAAGCATTAGTTAATTATTATAACCAAGGTTCGTTGTAAAGTTTTTTGAATTCTCATATATTGTATTTTGATTGGTCATTCCAGATTATGCACCAGCGTTTCCCCTAGCGTGGGATGTTTGAATAGATTTGAACCTTTTAAAACTCTTTATTCTACATTCAACACCATCAATTGATAAGACACCAGAAGTGTTGGAACAAAATGGCTATTTGTAGTTATTTTATAACATATTTATGTCATAATTTTCGAATGAATATATATATATATATATATATATATATATATATATATATATATATATATATATATATAATTACATGAATCATTCATAAAAAATATAGAGGTTAATATGTTTGTTTTTTGTATGAATGATTCATGTAATTATAAATTGAACTTCACCTATAATAAAAGAAAAATATATATATATATATATATATATATATATATAGACTGACACATATATACATACATCTAAAATATATACATGCGTATATATATATATATATATATATATATATATATATATATATATATATATATATATATATATTGAAATATAGATTTATGGTAAACTATAGGTATACCAGGCTGTATGTATCAAGTAGCGGCTATAATATAAAGAAAGAAAACAACAAAGACATAAATATGTGTATTACTTAAAAAGTAATGCATGATTAGCAATGACATTTTTTACCAAATAAAGATTAGGGTGTAATGCATAAATATTATACAAAGTTATAAAAATTTAGGTAATAGTTCTTTTTGTAATAAAGATTAAATGGAACAAAGGAAATAAGCTACTGGACAAAAGTTAAGGTACGATCTTGTTAATACTTTATTGTGAACAAAATGTCAACAAAATTTAATATTTAGTAAACATCCCCTTACTTTCAATGACTTCTCTGCATCATCGACCATATGATCTAATTAATTTCTTGCAAAAATCACCAGTAATTCCCTCCCATTCGTCTTTCAATAACACCCATAGGTGATCCTGGCGTTTCTTTTCTGAGCCCTTTCTCCAATTATCTTCCAAACATTTTCTATTGGATTCAGATCGGGGCTCTGGGCTGGCCACTTCATTAGAGCAATTCCTTCTTCTTCAAATAAAGCCATAACCTTCTGCGCCTTGTGGCAAGGTGCATTATCATGCATGAAAATATGAGATTCATAAAGATTATGGTGTAATCTTGGTACCACATGATGCTGAAGAAGCCTTTTGTAAATCTCAGCATTGATATTGCTATGTATGCGGATAACAGGGCCAACTCCTGCAGATGAAATCATTCCACACACCATCACACTGCTGCCACCAAACTTAACGGTTTTCTTGACATTGAGAAGATAGTCTTTCACCTGTTCTATGACGTTCGTAAGTTTTGCCTTCAGCACCAAATATAGTAAACTTGGACTTGTCACTGAAATGAACTGTATCCCATTGTGCGTCAGTCCAAACAACATGTTCTCTCGCATACTCCAGGCGTGCCCTTTGGTTTCGCTTTGAAATGAGAGGCTTCGAAGCTGGAATACGGGCATGCAATCCTGCATTTTTTAACCTGCGAGCAACCGTTTTCCTTGAGATCTTATTATCTGTCTCTTCATTAAATTTACGGGCAATTGATGTAGCAGTTTCAAAACGGTTTTTGTCGATATTCTAACAATTCTTCGATCTTCTCTTTGCGATGTTTTTGGAGGTCTGCCGGTTTTTTGTTTTGCATCTAAGGTTTTATCGGTTTTGTACCTGCTAATTACACGATGAATGGCACTTTTATACCTTTGAACACTATCAGACATTTCTGAAATTGACTTTTTTTCTTGATAGTTAGCGATAATGAGTTTTTTTTTCTTCAAAAGAGAGCCTTTTGCATGTAGATTTTGTCATATTACTTAAAAAGAATGTCCGTATGATAAATGAACTTTTACTTATTGCTGAAAAGCTCTATCGAGTTTTTAACAATGTGAATTAAAAGTATATGTAAATTATTAACATCGATCCTTAACTTTTTGTCCTGTAGCTTATTTCATTTGTTCCATTTAATCTTTATTTAAAAAAACAACAAAAACTATGAAGTAAATTTTTGTAACTTTGTATAATCTTTATACATTACACCCTAATCATTATTCGGTAAAAGTTTCATTGGTAATCATGGATTATTTTTAAGCAATACAAATATTTATGCCTTTGTTTTTTCCGTTCGTTATTTTGTGGCCGCTACTGTATATTAAAGAGGGCATCGAATCAACACCCATTGGCAACACTCTTTTCAGTTCATGCTAAAATCTATCGTGAATCCATATATATATATATATATATATATATATATACATTCACAAATATACTTCTTAACGTATCTCATATATATGTATATACACTGATATATATATATATATATATATATATATATACATATATATATATATATATATATATATATATATATATATATATATATATATATATATATATATATATATATATATATATATATATATATATATATATATATATATATATATATATATATATATATATGATATTGATGTATACACGCATTTATAGATGTTTGTTAACATTTGTCGGCGCCTTTATGTTCCTGCGAGAGCAGAAGAGTTTATTTTGTATCTGCAAAATTATGACAACATAATTAAAATTAGCTCCAGAGGCAAACATTCACGCAGATCGATGTTAACTCAATCAGAATCTATTTGAACTCTCTTTGCCTCATATCGAAGCTAATTAAATTAAGCTTGTAATGTTCAACTCATCAGTTGTGATTTGAATCGTTCCTCATATCTTTGTCTTCCTTCTCTTTTATTTTACTCTGTTATTTTGATATGTTTTGCGTGTTATCGATCACCTGTTATGGACAGAAATTAAAATCGGAATGAACGGCGCAAAAACAACGTAAAACAATAACTTCCAGACGCGTCACAGGCTTGTGATTTCATATTTGAAATTGGTATACACAGGTGAAACTATTTTTGTGCTTCTGAAATTGTTATTTGTTCTGGGTTTTTTTTTTCCTATCCTTTGTTCTCAATTGATCGATTAAATGAATAGTTTTAATTCTCGCCTTAATGATTACACACTTATTTAGGTCGTGTTCAAGTTAAAAGAGGGGCGTGCGTACACGAAGAAAATTAAATGAATCCCTTTAATGCATTCTCTTAAAGAGATTGTTAATTTCTCTTCAATTATTTGATAATAAGACATCACATTTGTTAAATGAATGGGCAGTACTTAGGCAGTAAGCACCTAATAAACCTTTAATTCAAAATTGTAAAAAAAAAACAAGAACAATATTTTCCTTAATTACAATGCCAGTTGTACTTCCATATTTTTCTGTGCTAATGTTCGTCTAATGCAAGGCCGAAGTGCCACTGAAGGTAGAGCTTTAATGCGTGGTGTTATATGAACGTAAGAAAGAGTAAGAAATTAAATTACGCAGGAAAGACACAGCTAGACTTGAAGATATCGAGAGTTTAATGATTAGGGAAACCATCCTATTGGGATAGTTCTTCAAAGCCATATTTCTTGGAAACAAACTGTACGAATGTAACTTCATACCCCTCCTCCTCATCATTTGACCGTCGTCGGGATCATCGAGTCAATACGAACAATCCTTTCTTTTGTTGCATCGTATGGCCTACGACAGGACTAATTACAGATTTGAATTCAAAGTTACCTTCTCCTAAACGGGCTGCAACCCGAGGCTATGGAACACACTCCATCTTGCTGTTTAACCATCTCTGGGCTGGGCGGGGGAGAGAATTCAAACTTTTCTCAAGATTATTACCATTTAATGAGTGTAATGGATCCAATGGAATTCGAACTCGGCTATGATTCATTACTCCACCTTGTCTTCTTAATATATATATATATATATATATATATATATATATATATATATATATATATATATATATATATATATATATATATATATATATATATATATATATGACGAAAAATATACATCTTCAGGACATTTTCATTAAACATAATTAACATTAGAACATGAAAATGGTCTAAAATAGACCGAAACGTCCGACGTTGACTTTATATTAACATTAATATAGCATAATTGCATATTAAGATTTTTGTTTATTTTTTCTGTATATTTTTCTTCATACAGTCGGATCTGTATCCATATATTTGCTTCCATATATATATATATATATATATATATATATATATATATATATCCTTACTATGAATATGAAAAGAATGGGGATGATTTACCCTTGTGTACGAAGATGGTTGATGCCATTGGTAAAAGTCGGGGGCGATGGGACTATGGAATGTAGTTCTTCATAACACATGCTATGAAAATAGAAATAGAGCAGCGTGAGGCGTATCGAGTGGCTCGCAGCGAGTGGCTCAGAGCGAGAGGCTCGTAGCGAAAGGCTCGTAGCGAGCGGATCTCAACGACAGGCTCTTAGCGAAAGGCTCGTAGCGAGCGACTCGCAACGAGAGGCTCACAGCAAGAGACTCGTAGCGAACAGCTCGAAATGAGGGGCTCGTAGCGAGCGGCTCGCAGCGAGCGGCTCGCAGCGAGCCGTTCGTAAAGAGTGTCGCAACGAGAGGCTTACAGCGAGAGGCTCGTAGCGAACAGCTCGCAACGAGAGGCTCTTAGCGAAAGGCTCGTAGCGAGCGCCTCACAAGGAGAGGCTCGCAGCGGGAGGCTAATAGCGAGAGGCTCGTGGCGAACAGCTCGCAGTGCGAGGCTAGAAGCGAAAGGATCGTAGCGAGCGGATCTCAACGAGAGGCTCTAGCGAAAGGTTCAGAAGGAGCGACTCGCAACGAGAGGCTCACAGCAAGAGACTCGTAGCGAACAGCTCGAAATGAGGGGCTTGTAGCGAACCGCTCGTAGAGAGCGGCTCAGAAGCGAGCGGCTCGCAGCGAGCGGTTTGCAGCGAGCGGCTCGCAGCGAGCCGTTCGTAAAGAGTGTCGCAACGAGAGGCTTACAGCGAGAGGCTCAGAAGCGAACAGCTCGCAACGAGAGGCTCTTAGCGAAAGGCTCGTAGCGTGCACCTCACAACGAGAGGCTCGCTGCGGGACGCTAATAGCGAGAGGCTCGTGGCGAACAGCTCGCAGTGCGAGGCTAGAAGCGAAAGGATCGTAGCGAGCGTCTTGCAAAAGAGGCTCGTAGCGAAAGGCTCATAGTGAACAGCTCGCAATGAGAGGCTCGTAGCGAAAGGCTCGCAGCGAGCGGCTCGCAAAAGAGGCTCGTAGCGATAGGATTGTAGCGAACAGCTCGCAATGAGAGCCTCGTAGCGAAAGGCTCGTAGCGAACGTCTCGCAATAGAGGCTCGTAATGAGAGGCTCGCGGCGTTACCTCTGTGGAAAAGTAGTTGTAAGGTAAATTGATTTTCATTATCAGCGTTAGGGATCTTTTAAAATTTCGTCACCAAATAGTAGGAAGCATTTTTTTTATCTCGCGAGATAAAGTCCTGATTGGCCAAAATCTATCCTTTAATGGTAAGACTGGAATAATTACACCAGGGCTCAGTCTTGCGCAATAACCTGTGAAAGCCATGCGCTGTTAAGATCACATAGCCCCCAGTTTCAACCGTACCTACAAGAAATATAAGTCATTACTTTTGGGGTCGGCTTGATTACAGGAATTTTCGGAAGGTTGTCAGTGTTTATAGCCAAGCACTTTCGGAGCTTCTCTTCGGATTTTCTGTCTGGGTTTACTTTTATAAACCTTTCCGTGTTTTGCATGGCAGAGGATTTTCAACATTAGTGTTTTCTTACCTTTCCATTGATTAACTGCCTTTGTGAGTTGACGAGCTTCATCTAACCCAAGCTGGTCATTAGGCGTCAATAGTCAACCTTTGCCACCTACTTGTCAGAGGACATTTGTGATGCATGTCTTAGGATAATTTAATGAAAATAAGCAACCTGCTCTTTATTAGTATTTTTTTTTAACTTTATTAGCTAGTAACGTTTCCTCACCACCGAGTAGACCCTAAATTTATTCCAGTCTTGATGAGAATTTATCTTCTCAATGAATCTCTATGCCACAAATATCTATAGTAACTAAAGCTCTCTCCAGATGACAAGTGATTAATTCGATTATTCATGCCATCGCTAAAGATGCTTTTTTCTCTTCTGAGTACCGTTAAATAAACTACCTGACACATAGAGCCATACTTCATCTTCGCAAGAGAAGAATCTGACCAAAAAATGGAGTGCTCACTGTCTAGCATTAAAAAACTATTACGCGGCCCTGTAGATGATGTATTAATTTACTGCTTTTCGTTAATAAATCGCTGTTTCACTGCCAAATATTCATACATTCCTTAATTCCACCAGTTGAGATCTTCAATACTTGGGCCCATCATGACATGAACACGGCTTCAACTTTAGTAAGAAGAAGAGACGGGTAGTCAATTCCCCTGAACTTTCACTTTGTGGAACAGGATCCCGAGATGATGCTTCCCTGTTCACTATAATCTTAGTTTCTTCAGTCTAGGATCAACAATTTATTATCCTACATATACAATGTGTCTCAGGTATTTGAGAACACGTCTTTTTACAATTATAATTGACGAACTTTAACTCTTTCGGCGCAACCATGAAAGCTTCGATTGTAACATAGCATGCCATTCTCGTTGATGGTACTACCAACTTCACAGATTCGGAGATTTAACCTTCTTAAATATCGCGAGATCATTTGTCTTTTTAGTTAAGAAACAAAACTATGGACTCTGGGATGAATGTGTCTTCAGTGGCAAAAAAATCATCGGTTAGAGACTTTCAGAGTTCTTCCAGCAAGTAAAGGTACCACAGGCGAGAATCGCGGAAAATCAATGAGGCTAAATCCTAAACAGATACATCCATTGGTGCAAACAGCCATCTTAGTGAAGAAAATATCATATACACATCTTATATTCTAAGGAAAGGTCAGTTTATTTCTGATAGTATTCGGCCGTACCGTGTGATCCGCTCGAACCGCTTGCTAAACAATGTAAAGATATTTCATTATCAGGCGTAATCCTGACTTTTGACCACTTTGCTCTTCTGATTTAAACCTTATGGTCTGCATAATCGTTTAATAGAAGACAAGCGTGCACACAGTAGAAAGTACTTAATAAAACTTACATAGGACTCATCATGACCACCATGAATGAAGAATACCGGATCAATGCATGTAATCATTTTAGAAGCCACATCAAGGCCACAATCGAAGATAATAATGTTTATATGCGCATGTATAGCGGTTATATGGAATAGAATGTTTGTCTGCGCATGTATAGCGGTTATATGGGATAGGATGTTTGTATGCGCATGTATAGCGGTTATATGGGATAGGATGTTTGCATGCGCATGCATAGCGGTTATATGGGATAGGATGTTTGTATGCGGATTTATAGCGGTTATATGGGATAGGATGTTTTTCTGCGCATGTATAGCGGTTATATGGGATAGGATGCTTGTATGCGGATGTATAGCGGTTATATGGAATAGAACGTTTGTCTGCGCATGTATAGCGGTTATATGGGATAGGATGTTTGTCTGTGCATGTATAGCGGTTATATGGAATAGAACGTTTGTCTGCGCATGTATAGCTGTTATATGGGATAGGATGTTTGTATGCGCATGTATAGCGGTTATAAGGGATAGGATGTTTGTATGCTCATGTATAGCGGTTATATGGGATAGGATGTTTGTATGCGCATGTATAGCGGTTATATGGGATAGGATGTTTGTATGCGCATGTATAGCGGTTATATGGGATAGGATGTTTGTATGCTCATGTATAGCGGTTATATGGGATAGGATGTTTGTATGCGCATGTATAGCGGTTATATGGGATAGGATGTTTGTCTGTGCATGTATAGCGGTTATATGGAATAGAACGTTTGTCTGCGCATGTATAGCTGTTATATGGGATAGGATGTTTGTATGCAGATGTATAGCGGTTATAAGGGATAGGATGTTTGTATGCTCATGTATAGCGGTTATATGGGATAGGATGTTTGTATGCGCATGTATAGCGGTTATATGGGATAGGATGTCTGTATGCGCATGTATAGCGGTTATATGGAATAGAACGTTTGTATGCGCATGTATAGCGGTTATATGGGATAGGATGTTTGTCTGCGCATGTATAGCGGTTATATGGAATAGAACGTTTGTATGCGTATGTATAGCGGTTATATGGAATAGGATGTTTGTATGCGCATGTATAGCGTTTATATGGAATAGAACGTTTGTACGCGCATGTATAGCGGTTATATGGGATAGGATGTTTGTATGCGCATGTATAGCGATTATATGGAATAGAACGTTTGTATGCGCATGTATAGCGGTTATATGGGATAGGATGTTTGTCTGCGGATGTATAGCGGTTATATGGGATAGGATGCTTGTATGCGGATGTATAGCGTTTATATGGGATAGGATGCTTGTATGCGGATGTATAGCGGTTATATGGAATAGAACGTTTGTATGCGCATGTATAGCGGTTATATGGGATAGGATGTTTGTATGCGGATGTATAGTGGTTATATGGGATAGGATGTTTTCTGCGCATGTATAGCGGTTATATGGGATAGGATGCTTGTATGCGGATGTATAGCGGTTATATGGAATAGAACGTTTGTATGCGCATGTATAGCGGTTATATGGGATAGGATGTTTGTAGGCGCATGTATAGCGGTTATATGGAATTGAACGTTTGTATGCGTATGTATAGCGGTTATATGGGATAGGATGTTTGTATGCGCATGTATAGCGGTTATATGGAATAGAACGTTTGTATACGCATGTATAGCGGTTATATGGGATAGGATGTTTGTATGCGGATGTATAGCGGTTATATGGGATAGGATGTTTGTCTGCGCATGTATAGCGGTTATATGGGATAGGATGTTTGTATGCGCATGTATAGCGGTTATATGGAAAGAACGTTTGTATGCGTATGTATAGCGGTTATATGGAATAGAACGTTTGTCTGCGCATTTATAGCTGTTATATGGGATAGGATGTTTGTATGCGGATGTATAGCGGTTATAATGGATAGGATATTTGTATGCGGATGTATATTAAAGAAGGACAAAAAGTTCTCAAATACCTGACGCACAGTTTATTTCTCAATTTCATTCGCCCTATGGATCACATTTAAAGCGACAGGAATTTTTCACTGTAAAAAAATCAAAGAATAATAATCGGTGAGGGTATACTATATTAGATTTGAAAGTAACATTCCTCCATCTAATGGGCAGAAATCTATTTGTCCTCGAGGTCTGTAGGAATACCGTGCGGCCACTTGAAAGGATATGAATGCGTTCTTGCGTTTACTTGGCTTTATGTAACGATGCGAGTGGAAGAATTCTACATTGGTTTGAGAAGTTCTTTTTTTAAAAAAATAATTCTGTTCGTTAAACATGAGATTAAAATTAAAATTAGAATGGAAAAAAAACAGTTCCCTTTGGCAAAATTCGTATTAAGGAAAATGAATTGTGCGCGCTTTTGTAGAGTAAATGACTCTGATTTGCATGTACATAAGGATTTTAGGCCTCAAGATTGCTAATATCCACCCAGCCGGTTAGACTATTCATATTTTATGGACTGTGTCACTTCAGGCGTAGGTGATTATGGTGGTCCTTCACACACACACACACACACACACACACACACACACACACACACACACACACACATATATATATATATATATATATATATATATATATATATATATATGAAAGTCCGACAATTAGTTTTTAAGACATTTAAATGTCTTAAAAAATGAATGTCGGATTTTGTCCATTTGAATGCGCATTGAGCAGATATGAATGAATGAGAGAAAATCATGAAAAATTGTGTTTAAAAACAGTAAAATCGACCTTGCTAAACGACCGCACCTCTGTGGCTTAATAGTCTAAGGCACGTCAGGCTATATGACAGTTCTGTATAGGATACATGTTCGATTCCTGTGGGAGGACGCATATTTTCATTGAAAAATTCTCGGACATTCAGGCTGGTAAATGTTGTTAATACTGATTATTATAAACAGAGCATGTACTTAAATATTTTTATCTATAAAAAAAACGTGTGTGTGTGTGTGTGTGTGTGTGTGTGTGTGTGTGTGTGTATATATATATATATATATATATATATATATATATATATATATATATATATATATATATATATATATATATATATATATATATATATATATATATATATATATATATATATATATATATATATATATACGGCAGGATGTGTGTGTGTAACGAATGCAATGGCCGCAATTTTCAACGGATTTGTAGCAAAATTTACATGCACATTCTCCACGTTAGCGGGAAGTCCAAGACCGGTCTTGCATTTCCAAACTCCCATCGATAGTGGAAAACAAGTGATTTTTTATGCTTCTTCCGCAGTTTTCATGTAGTTTGCGGCCATTTTCTACTGGCCAGAGTGAGAGCCAATAGCTGGCTGCCACTAATACGCAAGAAGATTCTACTGGCCAGCGTGAGAGCCAACAGCTGACTGACACGAATGTTAACCAGCATGCTAACATGCAAAAAAAACATCGATAGCTGCATTCGTCACAAGTGGGAAAAATTTAAAACTTCATGGCACTTTACTCCAATTGGCACATTCGCTTGCTTAAACTCAACGTTGATTCTGATTCCTCAGAACTGGTTTGGGTGTGAAAAAGTATTTGTTCTTAACATTCTTTTTTCATTCGTTTTTTCCAGTTACGAGTCCTTTTTTTAAAGCTGATCGTTTTGTGTTCATTTTGCTTAGTTCTTTTTTCATAACAGATGTAATGTTTATTATAGAGCTTCGTCAAAATTAGCAGTGTGAGATAGGCAAGAAGTAAGGCATGTAGCAAAATCAGCACGGGAAAGGGCACTCCTTTAAAGGCAAGGAAGGGCAAAAATATTTTAAGTCAAGTGATAGCGATTGCTGTATGAGTCGTATGATTTTTGAATCAAGCACTGGTAACGTTGGGTAGTATATAGTATATATATATATATATATATATATATATATATATATATATATATATATATATATATATATATACGAAAGGAAATCTCAACATAGCAGGTACGTTTGGAACTTTATGTAGCAAATGTGAGGATTTTATTTTGAACAAGCTTTTTAAAAGCAGATATGTTCTTAGGTTTTGATTTTTTTTTAAATTTGAAAGACAGTCAGAAATATTCATCGCTTTAAACGAAAAGTATAGGTAAATTATGGAGGATACTATTTAACCTAATTTAATGTCGAATAAACAAAAGTCAGCAAATGATATGTGTGAATATATATATATATATATATATATATATATATATATATAAAAGTATATTTACAATGAAAAATATAAAGCTACTAAATATGTTAGTCTATAGAATTACTTATCCTTTTCATTTTTCATGTATCTTCATATATATATATATATATATATATATATATATATATATATATATATATATATATATATATATATATATATATATATATATATATATATATATATAGGTGTCTGTGTGTATGTGTGGGTGCTCACGTGCGTGTGTATAAAGGCAAACACAATACAACAGTACAAATACAAAAGAGAATTTTAGAAATTATATATATAAACATATATATATATATATATATATATATATATATATATATATATATATATGTGTGTGTGTGTGTGTGTGTGTGTGTGTTTGTGCACATGTATCCGACTTAATATTTATGAGAAACAGATATTAATTTATTCGATATCTATGTGTGCGTATATATACATTATAAAACAGGGCTGACAAATTTATTTTTCGGTGTGTGTGTGTGTGTGAGAGAGAGTTTGTGTGTGTGTTTGTGTTTGTGTTTGTGTGTGTAACAAAACAGATGTGAAACAATTGAACACAAAAGACCGACCAACGCAGATGTATTGATTAAATATCGATTGGTTGAATAGTTTATCTAAAAGCTTCTGGCATTTGGCATTCCCGCGGGAAATCTAATACGGCGAGAAAGACTGATTCGTTTGATTTCTCAATAGCAACAACGAAAGAACTGAAAAGAAAACAAGGTAATTATTTCTGAAAAAAAATTAATTTTTAATGAAAAATAGCAAGATAATTGGTAGATGCATATAATCAGGTAGATACATTTAGATAGATAGATAGATAGATAGATAGATAGATAGATAGATAGATAGATGTGTATAAACTTTTCTAAAAGATTTCAGGTAAACATTTAATCAATGAATTGCTTTTGAAATTATATTGTCAAACAAACCACGACTTAAAACAGAATAACGTGGAATATTTGTAAACTTTACAACGAAGTAATGGAGGAAATGCTTGATAATAACAAAAGTGTTAAAAACTAAACAAAATAATAAAAAAAAACATTTGTTTAGATCATATACCTAGACACGTCTACAAAAAAAAAAAAAAAAAAAAAAAAAAAACGAAAATGTTTAATGTTTCGGTGACTATACATGTTACAGGTTTTCCTGTCTGTGCACATTTATAAACAACAGTTTATACCTGATCGTGAGCATATATTGTTACATCACAAGAGATGAGTCCTATGAAATCTGAAATGTTTAGTTTGATTGAACTATTTGGTTTTTTTTTACAGCTTATCAATCTTTTGCGGGTAATCGAAAGTAGAACATATTTTCATATGTTAAAATATGGTAAAGTTTTAATATGGTAAAATATTTTTCTCTACGAAAATATTTTGTAATAATAATGATTTACTGTTACAATTTAACCCATAAATGGGGATAAGTATTGATGCATACCTTTTCCTATGGGTATTCGCGCGTAAGTCAATATATCGAACCCGCCTGGAACTGGAACTCGTCTGTCCGATTTTCGATTGCCAGTCGTTATCCATTCCTCCACGCCCAAGCTTACAACACTTGGTATGCCCTAACAATTGTTAGTTATCAATTTTGTTATATTCTTACAAAATGTATATATGTACGTGGTGTAACAGCAAAATTGTCCAAATTGTGTAACAGTGAAATTATACAATTATTAGATTAAGCTCTGAACTGTTGTATCTTAGAAATGATTACATGTATCTTAACGGAATTCTCCGTGATTTTTATAACACTCTGTTTTGAACAATAGGAATGAATTTGAAATGATGATCCCTATTGCAATTGTGACATCCTGATCCAGTTTACCTCTTTGCTGTTCCTTCTTTTTTTTTTAATTATTCACCGTTCTCTTGATGGTTGTTGAATAGACTTTGAAGATGCAAGCTTGAGTATGAATGTTGATATCATTACAGACTGTTTGAATGATCTTTTTTCCTCTCACCATTGCTCAGTTGGGCTGACACAAATCGACTTTAACGTGTTCTCTTATTAGCTGAATAACTCAAATGATATTTCGTTGATTCTTACAACAAATGATGTCAAGATGGCTAAACGCCCTATCTGAAAACTTGGAAAAAAGAAACTCGAATAGTTTAGATAATAAACATTTTGTGGAATGGATAATTATCACATGCTCTTACACGAAATGTACAACTTCACTGTAAGACCTGATATATATATATATATATATATATATATATATATATATATATATATGTATGTGTGTGTGTGTGTGTGTGTGTGTATTGTTGCGACATCCTTTGAGGCGGCCGAACATCTAATAAATCGTTTCTTTGCTGCAGGTAAAGCCTTTGGTCTTACACTTAGCATAAAGAAAACTGAAGTAGTGCACCAACCTTGTCCTAAGCAATTCTGTGGTGAGAAAGAAAAAAAAAATAACCAATCTACAGAGAGACCATTGAAAGTAGAAGACAAAGCACTGAACTATGTATAGTTTTTCACCTATCTTGGTAGCAAAGTCAATTACATTGGAACTTTAGATGATGAAATAATGCATCGGATTGCTAAGGCTACCATTGCTTTCGGCTAACTTCGCCATCGCTTGTGGAATGAGCGGGGTATTCGAAGGATATGAATATTCGGGTTTACAGAGCTGTTGTACTTGTCATCTTTTTATGGCTTAGAGTCGTGGACTCTGTACAGGTAACGTATACGCCAGCTGGATGTTTTTCATAAAAGCTGACTGCGTGTCATTTGTAGAGTTAACCTTCAAGATAGGACGTCTAACGTAGACCTGTTTAACAGGTGTAATATTGGAGGAATCGAGACTTTTATCATACAGTCTCAGTTACGGTGGAAAGGTCATGTCTTGAAAATGTCTGATGACAAGATCCTAATGTACAGCCAGTTAGATCAGGGCTACAAGAATGTAGAACGCCTATGGCTAAGATACAAAGACAAGCTGAAAATCAACTTGTCAGCAGTCAATATACCACATGAAACCCTTGAGAGCTTAGCCTTGGAGCGGGTAGAATGGAGAACCACCGGTTTTAGTAGACTCAGCACTCTGCTTGTCTGAATCGTCTTTAAGAATCGAGAGCAAGATCTAAAAGGTCAGCCAATCTAACCGTGATCTTATCTCCCAATCCTCACTCTTGCCCCATATACGGCCTCTTTTCTAAATCATTAGGGGGTCTTAAGTGCCACTTAAGATTATCGCACAAAATTTCATAACTGAATCGATTCAGCTGTCAGATCCTCCTACGGCGAAACCGACGGGAGAGTCCATTATTATTATATATATTACTGTATACCTACTTTTGACACCAGTGAGTTTATATATATATATATATATATATATATATATATATATATATATATATATATTATTTAATAACTTGCATTGCTTTCACAACTCGGTGTTTCATGCTTTCTTCAATCGTCAATTGCGAATTTTTAGTCTTAGCATCTCTCGTTTAATATTTTGAGATATTTTATTGCTAGTGTGCATTATTATTGTTGCTAATTATTTAAATGAATTGTAGTCTAATTTTGTATTTGATTTTAGTCCCAGATTAACATTTAAGTTTGAAAATAAATTGAAACTAATTTTATAAATTTTAATTTAAAAAAGGGACCCTGTTGTTATTAAAAGAAGGTTTTGAAATCAAATGGGGTAATTCTATTTTTTGTATGAAAATCAATAATAATATTAACAATATTAATAAAATTAATAAAATTTATAATAAAAATATGCGGTGATAAAATAAAATTCATTATTATTTATACTAATATATATTCCATAACAATGTAAATAAAAATAAAATAAGATAAATGAAATAAACAATAAAACATATAAATAAGAACAAATAAATAATAAATAAATATAATAAATAAATAAACATAATAATGATGACAAAGAGAGAAAGAAAGAAAAGAAGACACAATAGTTTTTCATTAGTGTATCCGAAAGATATTGATCAGAGATGCATTTATTTTATACAAATATTTTCAACATTATCTTCCGTATCAAGCTATCTAATTCAAGTAATTCAAAGATGAATATTGCATACGTATCAGACATTTGTGTCGCATCATCTGAACCACATGAGACAAACTCACTAATGCCGCCATAATGGAGAGAATAGGTCTTAAACTCACATATCCTCATCTGCCAGCAACGAATACGATGGCTGGGTCCTGTTGATCTAATTAAGGATTGCCGCATATCAAATGATATTATGTATGGCGGGCTGGCTACAAGACAACGCTCAGTAAGCTGCCTTGCACAGTGCATTAAAGATGTATTCATGGACGACTGGGAAATTTCACATTGATCCAGATAACTAGCACCAACTTGCAGGAGAATGCAATAACTGGTGACCGCTTGTTCGAGAAGGCAACAAGAGAGACTTGCACATGCGTAAGCATGAGATGGTAAATAAAAGACGAAGTGCCTATTGTTTTCCATGAATGAATGGAAAGAAAAATCTTTTGGGGGTCTGCTTTAAACACTTGAAATATTTTTTCTTTCTATTCTTTAACTGTTTCAATAGCGGGTAAATAACTGGAAGTATCGATTATACAAATACAAGAAAATTTATAGATATTTTTTTATGTATATACGTTCTTTTTATACATAGAAATATTTAAGTAAATGATCTGTTTATAATAAACAGTATTAACGATATTTACCGGCCTGAATGTCCGAGAAATTTTCATAGAAAATATGCGTCCTCCGATATTCTCGGACATTCATGGCCGGTGAATGTCGTTAATACTGTTTATTATGAACAGATCATTTACTTAAATATTTTATCTATAAAAACAGAATGTATAAACATAAAAAAATGTATTGAAAGAATTGTCGGACTTTGTCCATTTCATAGTGTGTGACGTCATAACTTGATGTATTCATCGGATGTTTAGCATTATCGTTGAACGCTAAAGAAGTCTCCAGCGTAACTTTTAATATGAAGAAAAATAAGAATTATATTATCATGTTTTATACTCCGCTGAAATTAAATCTCTTTCTGATTAATTCTGTATGTCAGCCGGATGGGAAGGCAGAATGCAAATTTAAAAAAAAAAGGTTTTTTTTCTCTGCACAGTTTCTGAGCATTACGTCAGGTCCAGGAACCAAGTCCCCACAACGAAAGCAATACTCTGATATGCTAATAAGGCGATAAATACATCTAGTTATGACGTCACACATTATGAAATGGACAATTTCCCGCAAATTATTTCTTTATGTTTATACATTCTTTTTATAGATAAAATTATTCAAGTAAGCGCTCTGTTTATAATAAACAGTATTAAACAACATTTACCGGCCTGAATGTCCGAGATATTTTCATAGAAAACATTCCTTCTCCGACAGGATTCGAACCTGTATCCTATACGGAACCGTCATATAGCTTGACGTGCCTTAACCGTTTCGGCCACAGAGGAGCGTTCGGTTAGCAATGTCGAATTTACTGTCTTTAAACTACAATCTTGCATGATTCTCTCACGTACATTCATATTTGCTCATGGCGTATTCAAATGTAAACAAATGACGTCACAAATTTTAAGACATTTCTTATGTTTATACGTTCTTTTTATACATACAAATATTTAAGTAAACGCTCTGTTTATAATAAACAGTATTAACGCCATTTACCGGCCTGAATATCCGAGAAATTTTCATAGAAAAAAAAGTTGTCGTTAATACTATTTATTATAAATAGAGCATTTACGTGATTATTATCTATAAAATAGCTTTTAAACATAATAAATGTCATAAAATAATTGTCGGAATTTGTCCATTTTATAATGTATGAAAATTTATATAAATACTTATGATTTCCGTAAGTAACGAGTAGTGTTGGTAGCCTGAGATGACACTGCTATGGATAAAGTTCGAAAACACATTACATATATGCTCGTCCTGAAACCATTGTGATTATGACTTTCCGTTTTTTTTATATTTTATTGAACAACGCTATAATGTTTCATTATTTCCAGTATATATTTTATACAATGGTAGAGATACTCAAGGTAGAAGGTTACTGTGTAAGAAACGAAGGGCAAGAAGTAAAGTTCCTGTGGTGCCACAGGAAAGTAAAGCTTAACCCAAGACAGATCAAGATTAAAGTGATTGTGAAAGTGCCCTGACGAGAATCCGTTCTGCAAAGCATCAGTTTTTGAAAAGAAGCTGTCCGTGTTTAATTTCCTTCCGACTAATGGGATACTAAGAGGTTGATTCATATTTGTATACGTTTCATGACGGGCCCCAATTGTAAAGGTCAGGGCTGCTGGGACTGTTGAATCTAGCGTGTCAGAGGTCATGTCATGGAAATAGCGACAGAACAGCGAGCGGCTCGAGACGTTTCGTCTGTGAGAAAATACTTGTCAAGTGGTAAATAATTCCTCACCCACAAGCCCACGTAGACGCTTTGGACTCAAGACACACAGGTGAAAGCCTAGAAGCTATTACGAAGATATGGCAGCAACACTCCATTGATATATGTGAACAAAATGAGATAGGTCTTATATGAGGTAAAAAAAAATGCAAGAGGTGTAGTTCATGAGGTTATGCAGAAAAAAAACTAACGGATACCCCTCCTCACACCTAGACGGGAAGCAGTTAACATTGTAGAGTTTGTGAAATCATACTGATGGAGGTCTATTTCACAAAGCAGCAGTTCTTGGGAAGAAGCTGACTGAGAGGAAGTTAATTTTTACTAATGGAATACAACGGAAATGAGGAGGATCCCTCCTCGTATACAGATACAAATGGTCAGAGCTGGTGGGATGAAGAAATATGCCTCATCAAAACAGATATTATGGAAATCACGATAGAGAGGCTCGTGATATTTTGTCTGTGGGATTGGTTGTCAGGACTGTCATGCGGGTATAGTTAAATAGATAGTCAATTTGATACATATAGAAAAAGCCTGACAGTATGACAAATAACTAGATAGATAGAATAGCTACCTAGATAGATAAATGTAGCCAGTTCATGATAGATAGACAGATAGATAACATTATAGCATAGACAAGATATATAGATGTGAGTCTGTCTATATTTCTGAGATGAGATATTATGTACAGGCATTTACATTAGTCGGACTATTGTCCTCATCTTTGTCGCCATATTTCTCAAAACGTTTCGGCCGTTGTACGTTCCAGACTTCTTCAGGTGTTTGGAATTTCGAACTGAACCCTTTATTTCGATCACTGGGGTAGACTTTTCTACTTTTCTGCCATGTTTGATGGATGCCAGTTATCAGCTATCTCCTGCTAATTTTCCCTCTGAAAGTTCTCCACTGCCTTAACCAGGAATTGAACTCACCTTCTTTGGGTCTGTCACTGGATTTAAACAACGCCTTTATCCACTGTGCCATGTGTCCTTGACGTTGTGACAAATATGGCGACAAAGATGAGGACAATAGTCCGACTAATGTAAATACTGTATATAGATGTGAATACAGGTCAATATAAACCGATCGATAGATTTGAACAGATTGCGATAGATACATTTTAACATATTGTGATAGATAGATAGATAGATAGATAGATAGATAGATAGATAGATAGATAGAATAGTGTGAGCGAGCTAGATAAATAAATGTGAACAGTTTGAGATAGATAGATAGATAGATAGATAGATAGATAGATAGATAGATAGTTTAGACATCGAGCTAGCTTGCTACATCGATATATGTGAACAGAGTGAGATAGGTCGATATTATATAAAAGTATAGTTTAAAAATTTGCAAGATGTGGAGGTCATGAGGTTATGCAGAAAAATTAACGGATCCCCACCCCCATGAGACGGGAAGCACTCAAGATTGTAGTGTTTGTGAAATCATCCTGCTGGAAGTCTATTTCACAAAGCAGCAGCTCTTAGGAAGAAGCTGCCCGCGTGGAACTTGCTTTTTACTTACAGAATACGAAGGAAATGAGGGAGATTTATCCTCGTGTACAAGTTATGTCGTTCCCCAGTTGCAAAGGTCGGCGCTGGTGGAAATGTAGCTCGTCAGAACTCTTTATGAAAACAGCGATAGCGTAGGGAGAGGCTCGCGACGTTCCGTATTTGGTTATATGGTGAAAAATGATTCATCACCCACAAGGTGACACACATTTTCGAACATTAATGGGTTTGTGCTGGAAAAGGTAACAGTTAAACCTAAATTTGAAAAAAAAAAACAAAAAACAATATTGTAGAGACTGGGAAAACTTTCTCTCGGGTGTCGGTCTTTTATCGAGAGAAGCTGTCCATGTTGAAGATACTTGCTAGTGGACTATGAAGGAAATTAAGATGATTCACTCTTGTGTACGTGGCATAGCAGCGGCCAGTTGTAAAGTTCCCTGTTAGTGGAACTGAGGTATGTAGCTCGTATGAACACATGCCATGGAAATAACGATGTCGGGAAGGAGTTGTCGGGTGGTAAATTATTTGTCACATACAAGCCCGCGTAGTCATCTTCGTACTCAAGACAGACAGATGAAGACTGAGAAGCTCTCGCACTGTTAGGGCAGCAATACTCCATTTTTTTGCCCAAGCTGGCTCCTGTAAGAGGAAGTATAGCATGGGGTCAGATATACTTAAGTGAGCGGTACAATGAACCGATCATTTTTCCATCATATTTAATAGGGCGTATATATGAGCTGTCGAGTGTTTGAAACCCAATTGATTACCAAGGCATTGAGCCTCGTCGTGAGAAGACTCATACATTCCGATAAGTGAAAATGAAGTGGTGAACGATACTTGTTTACTTTTGGACGTACTGAAATTTACTACACGTTGTAAGCATTCTAATCAATACTTAGTGTTAGGGTTTATCTGAATGATTGTTAGATGGTGCCTACATTCAGTTGCTCACAGTTTATTTGACAATGCCATAGAAATATAAAAATAGAGCTGGACGTTTTATATAGAGATGCGTATAAATTACAGTCGGGCATATGGAATGGAAGGCGTAGAAACAAAGCTACCTGCAACATTTAATCTTTTCCACCAAACTGTACACTGAATCATGTAAGACCAACTGCAGAAGAATAAATGTACTCTCAGTTATGAATATACGTCAATTTATCAGGAAAATACGGGGAAATAGCTTCATAAATGGACAGATTATCGGAGTTAACTCCTCCTTTAGTACATTAAACCTTTCACCAGGGGTCGTTCTTCGCAGCTATAAATAGCCGCGGACCCTTCGCCTCTCTCTCTCTCTTTTTCCCTCAGGCCTGTGCGCCGACACCTTGAGGTAAATCTCTCCTTTTCCTCAGGATTTCAGCTATCAACCTCGAAATGTAGACGTTAACAAGGGATAGCGTGGAAAAGGCTAAGCACAATACACACACACGCACATATAGAATATTCACACACGCACATACAGAATATTCCCATACACTTCATCCTTTGTACTGTTTCCATGTATTGTAACTTGTTATTAATATATATTTGTATATACATATATTATCGGTCTTGTGTTTTGTTTGTTTTTTTTGCCTTCTTCTTTGGACTTAATCAAAGTCCAACCTTTTTATGTAGTTGGGCTCGGCGGGCAGGAGTATCTGAACCTTACTTGCGTTTCTTCTACGTCTGACTTCTATCAACAGCATAACAGCCACGGCCCTCTACAAGATGATAAATTACGTCTAAAATAATTTCTCTGTAAATCGACATAAAAATCATTCACCCCATAATTGATGTCTCCTTTCACAATGTCCTCCGATATCAAGGTGACTGTAAAAATTGACAGTGGTACCCAAAAGGAAACCGGATAATGCTGGTGTCAACAAGAAGCTAAACTGGGACGTCTAAGATCCGGCTTATACGCTTTTCCTGTTAAGCAGGGTTGTTGCCAGTCAAAACAGAAAATTAGTTCACTTGACACAATTGATCATTTCAGTTTCATTCAAAATGACTGTCTATGTTTGCGTTGGTGCCTGTATATTTCAAATCAATGCAGACCTTTAAAATATTTCTAATATTTTAAAGCTTTCAAATATGATGCCATCTGGTAGCTCTCTATAATTCTGAGATGAGATATTATGTACACTATGTACATTATTCGGACCATTGTCTTCATCTTTGTCACCATATTACCATAAGGCGACAAAGATGAGGAAAATAGTCCGAATAATGTAAATATTGATTCCATTTATTATCGATACTTTCTGAAAAATTCAATAAATTCATAAATATCTGAATTTTTAGAGCTTAAAAAATAACTTAATGTGTTATTTCAATGTCTTATTTTAAACTCAATTAAATTATGTACATGTGTGTGAGCTTGTCTGTACCTTTGATTGGAACACGTCACACTCACACAACAGATATACAAGCGTACTTTATATACGCGGATACAAATTCACACGCAGACAGTGTGTGTTTATATCAGAGAATAAAGCAAAAATATCAAAATGTCTATATTTTAAAAATGAATTTTCCAGTTTTTCGCTACCTTGGTGTGCGCACTCAGGTAATATTTCCCCGCCTTTTGAAGGTTAAATCGTAATCGATTTAACATTAGATAGGTTTCATCATTCAGAGAGATTGCAAAAGTAAATAAATAAATAAAAACAAGCAAACCAAAAACACTCATGTCGTAGCTGTAGCGTCTTTGCTGTCAAATTGGAATGACCGTTAAGTATGTAGAGGATAACTGTAATGATAGATTTAGGGAATTATCCGGGATATAACGGCTAAAATCTTCACTTGGGCCATTTGCAGCATCTACAGAAAAGACGCCGTTCAATTTCCTACAAATTTATGACTCAATTTCAGGAAAGACCTTTAAACAGTGCCTTTGCACTTCCAGACCAAATTACCCGACATCATACAATAATTGAGACTTGAAATCATTTGAGAGTTCACATTAACGCTCTTTCAGAGCGAACTTGACTTGTGGCCGTAAATATTAGTTAGTGGAGAGAGTCAAGAGGAATAGGACAGTATAATCTCACTGAATGTGGTTTATTTGATTTATTTAGAGATCTAGATATTTTATAGCCGACTCTCGTTTACACTTAGGATTTGGGGTTATATTTGTGATTAATGTTTGGAAAAATTATTGGGACTCGTTAAATTCGCGAAGCCCTTTGTGATAGATGATCTTTCTTATTTTCTTTTATTTCAACTAAAAACTTACTGCTATGGGACCCACGATTTATTCATATTTTTTTTTAAATTTCGCTGTGATTCTAGATGTATCATTTTTATTTTTCTTATGTCTACAGCGCATCGACAAATATAAACTAAGATTAATTAATTGTCTCGATTCTGAAACTTTATTTTATTATGTGACATTTAATGGGAAATTTGTTCTGTATAATATTCGATTTGCCTGATTAATAATTGTCACAAAATTCAAATTCAATAGAATCATATAAATTTCTGAATTTTTAAAGTTTAAAAAAAAATCACTTTTATTTTTATCTCCACTGGTATCCTTTTATTGATCAGCCCAGGATAGATGATGTCCAGACTAAGTTGGAGGAGAATATATTATTCTATTTCGAGCATTGAAATTGTGAACATGACGGTGTTGCCTATAATCATTAGAGTCTTAGAAACACATTTAGATAGGGATTTCAGAGTCTGGAATATATATGTATATATATATATATATATATATATATATATATATATATATATATATATATATATTAAGATATTTTTATGTTTATACATTCTTTTTATAGATACAGATATTTAAGTAAATGCTATGTGTTTATAATAAACAGTATTAAACAACATTAACCGGCCTGAATGTCCGAGAAATTTTCACAGAAATATTCAGGCCGGTAAATGTTGTTTAATACTGTTTATTATAAACAGACCATTTACTTAAATATTTTTATCTATAAAAAGAATGCATAAACATGAATGTAATAGAAAATAAGATCCTAATGTACAGCCAGTTAGATCAGGGCTACAGGAATGTAGGATGCCCATAGCTAAAATACAAAGACAAGCTGAAAAGCAACTTGTCAGCAGTCAATATATCACATAACACCCTTAAGCGCTTAGCCTTGGAGCGGGTAGAATGGAGATCAACGTGTTTTAGTGGACTCAGCAATTTTCAATCTGCTTGTCTGAATCATCATCAAAAAGCTAGAGCAAGATCTATAAGGTCAGCCAATATAACAGTGATATTATCTCAAAATCCTTACTCTTACTCCATATGTAGCCTCCTTTGCAAATCACAAGCGGATCTGAAATGCCACTTAAGATTATCGCATAAGCTTTCATAACTGAATCAATAAGCTGTCAGATCTTCATACGTCGAAACCGACGGAAGAGTCCATTATATATATATATATATATATATATATATATATATATATAGAGAGAGAGAGAGAGAGAATATTTATAATATGAGAGATTATAATAAAAACATTTTTAAATCCCATATAAAAAATAAATGGAGAGATTGCTCTAACTTAATGGGATTTTTACTCCATTTTTTTTCTCTAATTTGGATATTTCGCTTTCATTATGAGCTATATATATTCACAAGTACACCCAGTTAAAAAATATACGTATATATTTTAAATTACAAAAGTGCAAATACGAACAGTTATAAAAATGTGACAATAAGTTTCGAAATTATGAGAAAAACACACAACGATTAAACATCCGAGTCATTTCTCTAATATTGTGAGAAATTAAATAATTTAGTCGTATATATAGATTTTATCGGCTATTTACATTATTCAGACTATTGTCCTTATCTTTGTCGCCATAGTTATTACATCGTTTTGGCAGGTTGTACACTCCGGTCTTCTTCAGGTGGTTGGAAGGCTGGGGCGTACAACGGCCGAAACGAAGTAGTGTACATAATACCTCCTCAGAAATATACACAGATTTTATCGGGTAATATTCTACAACTAAAAAAAAAACAATACAAAGGGATAATTGTAATAATCAAGGATATAATCTATTCCGACTTTAGCTTCAGAAACATAGGGCTGTATTATGCTCAAGTCGTCTCATAGAGACGAAAATATGTTAAGAGCATAAACAATATGGTTGACGCTGAAAAAGAAATATTCGTTAGATACGATAAATACTTTCTCATTATTAATTTAAGAGCGTATTCTCGGGACTACTTCCAGTCTTTTTTTTTTTTTTAATTGAGATACTCTTTTTCAGACAAAGCAAGCAAGACAGGAAGCATGGAACGATGAAAGAAACTAATAAATAAACAAGCAAATAATTATTCAGAACCAGTTTCTAATAACCTATTGCCGTGGCATTACTTTCCAGTAGAATAAATAGTTATGCCTTGAAGCTGTTATCCACTGGCGGAGAAATTCTGTAGCCAACTTATGAATATACAGACGTTTAACCGTTTAACAATGTGAAAACATTCCGCTTCCATTGACCGGATAGTCAGTGCTATTATCGTTTGAAACATAAAATCTTTCTATTAAAACAATCTATCACAGAAATAGAATTTTCACATACATTATATGTTATTACTCTTTCTAATACAGATTAAGTTTCCTTTCTCACCATTTGTTCGAAGTCATGTGGAACGTCAATACATTGATCATGTCATTATTCTATTTTCGAGTTACGTGTGCCATTCATTTTAGTTGAAGGGATCTGGCCTATATATTTGCTACAGTCTATGATTCTTTAATGCTAATTCACGATTCTCGAAGAAATATGGTCAACTCTAAAACGTAGAGAGTTCATTAGTTTGAAGATATTTTTAATTATCGATCTGAGAATGCGGTATAATACAGCTGTCAGTTTAGATATTTCTTAACGAGTTTGATGACACGCATGATATCCATATGAAGGTCTGGATATGACGATAGTGTTTAAAAATATGGTTAGTTTTTGGGTTAATACTTTGGCTTTGGAGATATTTGAAGTTTTGAGCAAAAATATACATACAACAGTCTATTCTATGTTCAAGTTTCTTATTTTCTATTCTCAGATTTTTTTAATTTTATAGCGGAGCCGCCATAATAGCGATAATTAAGCATTTATGATTAATTCTATAATATGATATACTTCGCTGAGAGACGGGTTTGAAACGTGATTAATTCAAAGGAATTCAGGCGTAAATGATATTTTTTCAACGAATTTCATTCTATACATATGTATGACTTATTTTGATAAAATCCTGACTTATCTATCTAACGTTCGATACAATATCTTATAAAGGAAAATAACAAATAAACTGACTTTCGATGGAAGTGTTTTGAAATATTTCTGTCTCTGTGTTTTTATAGTGTCTTTTCAAAAATGACTCCGTGAATCATTTTTCTTTTTTTCTTTTTTAGAAATCTTCCGTCTATTCAAATGGAATGTTTATTCGATTTTATAGACAACAAAACAGTCGAATGAATATATTTTAATGCGCAAAATAGGCGACCTCGTTTTTTTTTTTTTTTTTTTTTTTTTTTTTAAATCCTTTCCGATAGAATACACTGAAAATGGAAATAAAATAAAACCACAGTTTTGGAAACATGCGATTTGAAATAAACTCAAATCACCGATTTTTCAAAATAAGCAAAAGGTAATAAATTGTGAGAGTGAAGATTGGTTGGTTGTTTTGTTTAGAGGCATATCAGACTTTATGGATTATTGATGTCGAAAAGTAAATATTTTCTACGGAATTAATAATAATGCTTCATTAAATGACTCCCTAATTTATCCAGAGCTGAGTGAGGGGAGAACGGGTTGATTAATACAAGGCTAATTGCGCGAAAGTGAATACAACGAACCCAGCAGGAATTGGAAATAGGCACACCGCTCTCAAATCTCGAGACGTCATTAGTTACACCACACACACATCCAAGATTACAGCCACTCGTATTCCAAACATATCTAGCTACGGGGGGGGGCGGACTCGACGTTGCCTAATTTCGGTGGTCATAGAGAGAGAAGGAAGAGAGTTGTGATTGATTTCAGTGGTCATAGAGAAGGAAGAGACATGTGCCTAATTTCGGTGGTCATAGAGAGAGAAGAAAGAGAGTTGTGCCTAATTTCAGTGGTCATAAAGAGAGAAGGAAGAGAGATGCGCCTAAACACAGTGGCCATAGAGAGAGAAGGAAGAGAGTTGTGCCTACTTTCGCTGGTAATAGATAGAGAAGGAGGAGAGTTGTGCCTAATTTCGGTGGACATAAAGAGAGAAGTAAGAGAGTTGTAACTAATTCAGGTGGTCTATGAGAGAAGGAAGAGTTGTGCCTATTTTCGGTGATCACATAGAGAGAAGTGAGAGAGTTGTGCCGAATTCCGTTGGTCATAAAGAGAGAAGGAAGAGAGTTGTGCCTAATCTCAGTGGTCATAGAGAGAGAAGGAAGAGATTCGTGACTAATTTTGTTGGTCATAGAGAGAGAAAGAAGACATTTGTGCCTAATTTGAGTGGTCATAAAGAGAGAAGGAAGAGAGTTGTGCCTAATTATGGTGGACATAGAGAGAGAAGGAAAAGAGTTGGGCCTAATTTCGGTGTTCATAGAGAAGGAAGAGAGGTGTGCCTAATTCCGTTAGTAATAAAGAGTGAAGGAAGAGAGTTGTGCCTAATCTCAGTGGTCATAGAGAGAGAAGGAAGAGAGTCGTGACTAATTCTGTTGGTCATAGAGAGAGAAAGAAGACAGTTGTGCCTAATTTCCGTGGTCATAAAGAGAGAAGTAAGAGAGATGTGCCTAATTATGGTGGACATAAAGAGCAAAGGAAGAGAGTTGAGCCTAATTTCGGTGGTCATAAAGAAGGAAGAGAGTTGTGCCTAATTTCAGTTGTCATACATAGAGAAGGAAGAGAGCTGTGCCTAATTACGGTGGTCATAGATAGAAAAGGAAGAGAGTTGTGCCTAATTTTAGTGGTCATCGAGAGAGAAGGAAGAGAGTTGAGCCTAATTTTGGTGGTCATAGAGAGAGAAGAAAAATAGTTGTGCCTAATTCCGTTGGTCATAGATAGAGAAGGAAGAGAGTTGTGCCTAATTTTAGTGGTCATAGCGAAGGCAGAGTGTTGTGCCTAAATTCGGTGGTAATAGACAGAGAAGTAAGATAGTTTTGCCTAATTTTTCTGGTCATAGAGAGAGAAGGGAGATAGTTGTGCCTTATTTCGGTGGTCATAGAGAGAGAAAATGAGAGTTGTACCTAAACTCAGTGGTCATAGAGAGAGAAGGAAGTAAATTTTGCATAATTTCGGTGGTCATAGAGAGAGAAGGAAGAGAGTTCTGCCTAATTTTTGATGGTCATCGAGAAAGAAGGAAGAGAGTTGTGCCTAATTTCAGTGGCCATAGCGAGAGAAGGAAGAGAGTTTTGCCTAATTTCGTTGTTCATGGAGACAGAGAGAAGAGAGTTGTGCCTAATTTCAGTGGCCATAGAGAGAGAAGGAAGAGAGTTCTGCATAATTTCGGTGGTCATATAGAGAAAAGGAAGAGGGTTGTGCCTAATTTCAGTGGTCATAGAGAAGGAAGAGAGTTGTGCCTAAATTCGGTGGAAATAGAGAGAGAAGGAAGATAGTTTTGCCTTAGTTTGGTGGTCATAGAGAGAGAAGGAAGAGAGTTTTGCCTAATTTCGGTGGTCATATATAGAGAAGGAAGAGAGTTGTGCCTAAATTCGTTGGTAAAAGACAGAAAGGGAAGACAATTTTGCCTTATTTTGGTGGTCATAGAGAGAGAAGGAAATAGTTGTGCCTAATTTCGGTGGTCATATATAGAAAAGGAAGAAAGTTGTGCCTAATTTCAGTGGTCATAAAGAAAGAAGAGAGATTTGCCTAATTTCGGTGGTCATAGATAGAGAAAGAAGTAAGTTTTGCCCAATTTCAGTAGACATATAGAGTGAAGGAAGTAAGTTTTGCCTAATTTCGATGGTCATAGAGAGAAAAGGAAGAGAGTTGTGCCTAATTCCGATGGTCATAGATAGAGATTGAAAAGAGTTGTGCCTAACTTCGGTGGTCATAGATAGAGAAGGAAGAGAGTTGTGCCTAATTTTTGATGGTCATCGAGAAAGAAGGAAGAGAATTGTGCCTAATTTCAGTGGCCATAGCGAGAGAAGGAAGAGAGTTTTGCCTAATTTCGTTGGTCATCGAGAGAGAAGGAAGAGAGTTGTGCCTAATTTCGGTGTCATAGAGAGAGAAGAAAGATAGTTGTGCCTAATTCCGGTGGTCATAGAGAGAGAAGTAAGAGAGTTGTGCCTAATCTCAGTGGTCATATAGAGAGAAGGAAGTAAGTTTTGCCTAATTTCGGTGGTTATAGAGTGAGAAGGAAGAGTTGAGCCTAATTTCAGTGGTCATAGAGAAGGAGGAGAGTTGTGCCTAATTTCGTTGGTCATAGAGTGAGAAGGAAGAGAGTTGTGCCTAATTTCGGTGGTCATAAAGAGAGATGAAATCATGCTGTTTTAATGTTAATATAATGTCAACGTCGGACGTTCCGGTCTAATTGCATACTAGGATTTTCATTTGTTTTTCCCTATATTTTTCTTCATACTGTCAGATCTATATCCATATATTTGCTTACATACTGTCTACTGGAAATACAAACCTGAATTTACTTTTCAACATGGAATACTTCAAGCTTATACGAAAATATAAGAAGCTATTGATCTCCGCGTATTCCTATAAGAACAGAAAGGATTTCTTAACGAACGGTTTATATGAGAAAATCGTTCAATCGAGCTTATCTAATATTTTGAAACCGTCTTCGAATACGTTTTCACAACATCGCCCACGTGACGACGACGTGATCATATTAAAACGGAACGCTGATCTTATAAAAAAAAAAATTCAGTTATCTTTTTGGATTAGTCTTGCTCTCGTGTCCATCGTCTTATTCATGTTGAATTGAATATATATGTTAATTATGTTTTATGAATATGTCCTGAAGATGATCTATTAGACCGAAACTTCCGACGTTGACATTATTTAACATTAAAAGTGCAATAGGATTTTTGTTTGTTTTTCCGTATATTTTTCTTCATATATATATATATATATATATATATATATATATATGGACCTAAAGAGTCAGGCAAACCTATCTGGGTTTCACCTACGCGGATCGTCAGGGTACGTTGGCCAGGGTACCCTAACGATCCGCATAGGTGAAACCTAGGTAGCTTTGCCTGGCTCTTTAGGTTCATAGTTAGATTTGCTTTATTTATGCATTGAGAACTTTACTTTTGCTTTTTTTCGTTTTGGAGTTTTTTTTGTTTGGACTCTGAACTTTGATTCTGGACAATTGTTTTCGCCTCAGTTACATGTCCTCATAACTATAATTAAAGCTTGATATAAAAAAAAATGTAACTGTAATATACTTGTAAATTTTGTAAGTTTTCATTTGAAATAAAAATAAAAAGAACTTCAATCAAAATTGTCGCGATATAAGGAAAAATCATGCGATGACTGGAATTAAGGCCATGAGGAATGGATTGAAAACAAGTGTGCATAGAAATTGTCGAATACGATCCCGTTGCCCATAATCATTAGAGTATTGGCGGCCATTTTATTAAACCAGGAATATATATATATATATATATATATATATATATATATATATATATATATATATATATAAAAAAAATATAGTTTTAAGGCGTGCTATATTTATGGGATAAAGTATTCAATATCAGAGATAGAGCGTATGTAATTATAAAAGTGAACAGTTAAGTCAACACTCAGAGGCGAGAGGCTGTTTAGTGCTTTAAACAGCCTGAGCCTGAGAGCCTCATATATATATATATATATATATATATATATATATATATATATATATATATATATATATATATATATATATATATATATATATATATATATATATATATATATCACATAGCAGCCCTTGCAAGATTGTAACGTATATTTAAAGATCAAAATTCAAGGATCTTCAAATATAAATCTCAAATGTGTAGCGCATAAGGACACCAGTAATTACACTTCTAGTTGCAGACCTCGGGATGATTGGAAAATGATTTCAATAGCCTCATTGAACAGATTACTTTAGACCATGCCTTAAGGAAATACAAATTATTGTACTCACAAGTACCTTTCACAAATTTCGAAGAGCTTTATATAAATTGTGTGCGTGTGTTTTCTTTTTGATCAATGGAAAATATCATGAACCTATTTCTGACCTTAAATCTCTGGTTGAGACTCGGAAGAAAATGTGTATACACCCGAAACCCAAGGAAATAATAATAATAATAATAATAATAACAACAACAACAACAATAATAATAATAATAATAATAATAATAATAATAATAATTAAATGGAGATAAAATTATTTCAAACACCAAACAAGCGTTTATATTAGGACTATTGTACTCATCTTTGTTGGTGGTGTTGTCATAAAGTTTCGGCTGTTGTGAGCTCCGGTCTTCCTAGGATGCATATCGATCAGGTTAACTTACAGGGAACTGTCCTACGGGACAGTGAGCTTGCGGATTAAAGCTTTGGTTTGTGAATTTGCTAAAATAATAAATACGAGTTCAATCCCCGGGTCGGGAAGCGTGTACTTGGACTCAGTGAAAAATGGGCGAGCAATAAATGAGGAGTACTGAATAAAAATAAGTGAGGAGTACTGAATTAAAATAAATGAGGAGTACTGATAAAAATAAGTGAGGAGTACTGAATGAAAATAAGTGAGAAGTACTGAATAAAAATAAGTGAGGAGTACTAAATGAAAATGAGTGAGGAGTACTGAATAAAAATAAGTGAGGAGTACTGAATGAAAATAAGAATGACAAGGTTTACAGTGGTCCATGTTATGGCGAAAGTCAAGTGGTGATCGAGTAAGACCACTCCAAAACAGACAAATCCCAAACAATCATTCTAGGAATGATTTCAAATAGTCCAAGATGTTTCTGTGAGTCGATAGAAACAGCACAGCGTTAAAACACGTTTCTCCACAATTGACCATAGCAGTACTGGCACAACAAATGATGAAACGTTCAAGATGGAATTGAGATTTTAGTTTTATACACGATTTTCCTACTCCGAGTAAATTGTCTTTGAGAAGATGGTGGTTTCATTATATCTACGAGTGTCTTAAAAAGATTTCTGTATGGTTAGATGTTTCGTCCCCGACCATTTGACTGGGGCTGGAATCATAATATAATTGATTTTTTTAGGAAGGCGACTTATCGTGTTGGGAGAGGAGGCGACCCAGCATGGAGTGGCATTGGACAGTTCCTGAAAACAATACAGCGAGTTGACACAAACATTGTTAGTGAAGGTGGGTAGACGGAAGTATGGTTGATGGTTGTTAGCACGGTGTCACAAATCATCGTTACCGAGCGAAATGACCTTGTTGAAACTGTTGATCACGCCATATGATGTGCACTCTTCCAGAAACTATAAGTATGGCATGCCCAGCATAGTTGCAGTATAAATAATAATTGAGGTCTGTGAGTCAGGGACAAAGACAAATTTCCAAAGCATGTATTTTCAGCAGGGAGAGGTAACCACTCATTATATATATATATATATATATGTGTGTGTGTGTGTGTGTGTGTGTGGTGAGAGAAGGAGAAGTGCAAAGAGAGAGAGAGAAAGAGAGAGAAAACCAGACACAGGAAGAGTGAGGGAGAGATTTAATATTATATATCATCTCAGTGAGAACTGAAACTCGATTTTCGTGATATATATATATATATATATATATATATATATATATATATAATTATTTATTCGAAAATTATATTTGCTCTACAGTGTATTGAGCACTCTTTTAAGAATAGTACCTTTTGGTTAATAGAATTTATTCCGTATACGGCAATCCTATACTTATATATATATATATATATATATATATATATATATATATATATATATATATATATATATCAGATAGGAGTGATAGAAGAAGGGATGAGGAGAAGGATAGTGGATAGATCAAGGTAACTGGAGGTGTCGACTGACATTATATTTGAATAGTTGGAGATTATAGCTTTCATGGAAACAGTAATTGGGAAAGGTGTTCCACAGGCGAGAGGTGCGAGGTATGAAGCTATTGGAGTAGAAGAGACGGCTTAATTTAACAGTTTCTACAGTGTAAGGGTGGGAGCGGGATGCCAGCCTCGTAGGGCGCTTGAATTCATGGAGTCTGGGAACCACTGAAAGCAGCTCATCGGAGCAATTACCATGAAAGTATTTGTAGAAAAGACAGAGAGAGGCGACGGCGCGTCTGTGAGAGAGCGACTGTAGACGAGATGCCAGATCAGGGCCAATTACATGACATATCCGTCTCTGGATCTTGTCAAGAACTCCGAGGTAAGCAGAATGTGCCCCAGACCATATATGGCAGCAATACAAAGCAAGGGCGAATGGTTGTTTTGTATATTTGAAGTATCGATTCCGGGGAGAAAAATTTCCTATCGCGGCACAGAGAGCCAACTTTCCTCGCGGTGGAAGAAGGAATTGACTCAATGTATTTGTTCCATCTCACGTCAGCAGTCAACGTGAGACCGAGCAGACGCAGAGAGTTACTCTCAGGAAGTTGATTATCAGACATTTTAATGGGGGGCAGGGAAGGATCTCTATGGTGGTTAATGGAGAGTAGTTTAGTTTTTGACGCGTTAAAGTTGACCAGCCAATTCTTGCCCCAGTTAACAACCGATTGGAGATCCATTTCAAGACGCACGGCCAGGTTAGTTTTGTCTCCGACACTAGATTTGTTTTTGAGGCAGGAGTAAATTGTATTGTCGTCCGCGTAGATGCCAACTTGGGAATCTATCGCATCAGGAAGGTTATTGATGAAAATAAGGAAAAGAGTGGGGCCAAGGATGGAGCCTTGGGGAACACCTGCGTTCGTGGGATAGGAACTGGAGGAGAATCCGTTGAGAACGACCTTCAATTCTCGGTTTGACAGGAACGATTGTATTAGATCAAACAGTCGACCAGTAATACCATAACCCTGGAGCTTACGAAGAAGGCCGGCATGCCAAACCCTATAAAACGCTTTGGAGATGTCTAGGGCCACGGCACGAGCCTCACCGTTATTTTGAAGGGCTTGGTAGACGGTTTCAGTGATGGCCGTAAGATCGGGCGTAGCGGAAACCATATTGTATATATATATATATATATATATATATATATATATATATATATATATATATATATACACGTCTGGCAATAGGACTCTGCATCATGGGACACAAGCGGGAGAACCGACTCATGGCTGTCCGACAATTTCTGTGACCACATCTCCACTTAGATCTGGCCACCTAACTTTTTAGACTGCAAACCACTTGATCATTATTTGTGGGATCGCCGTTGAGCTAGAGATCAACAAACTCTTTTTATCACCAAAAATCAACCTAAGGGAATGATTATGGTAGCATTCATCAACTTAAACAAGGAAATCACCCAGAAGAATTGCAGGTGATTCTGCAATCGTGGATGAAACGATTTTATTGAATCAATCTACACGTTTGGTTAATTTTGGACAATTTATCCATTTCACCCTCTATTTAACGTCAGTACACGGAAGTTTATTCGTGAGTATGAACGGATTTTGTTAAAAATTAGCAGACATAATGTCTGTATTTTATTCAACAGACATACCGAAAAGAGAATTATATATATATATTACATTGAATACGACAGACAAGTTTTTTTATAGAATTTCTCATGCGATCTAATAATTTTTTTTCTTTTCAGATGATAAATTATATAAAAACTGAAAAGAACTTTCGGACAGTTTTTATATAATTTATCATCTGAAAAGAAAAAAAAATAGATCGCAAGAGAAATTGTATAAAAAACTAAATCAAAGCACCTTGTCTGTCGTATTCAATGAAATCAGTATGAAAGGAAGATTGCTGCCTAAATACACACACATACACACACACATATATATATATATATATGGAAAGACCAATGTTTTTGTCTTATATTTGTTTCATTTTTCATATATATATATATATATATATATATATATATATATATATATATATGTGTGTGTGTGTGTGTGTATGTGTGTATCTCTGTGTTTTTGTGTATGTGCTTGTGTGTGTGTGTACACGCGTGTATGTGTCTGCGTGTGTGAGTGTGTGTGTACGTGTGTGTGTGCACGCGTGTATGTGTTTGCGTGTGTGAGTGTGTGAGTGTGTGTGTGTGTGTGTGTGTGACTGTGCTTGTGGGTATAGACATAATAGGTCGGTGAAATAATTTCGAGCGATAAAAAGCAACAGAAATAGCAATATTGATTATAAGAGTAATAATATTTATTGTATATTAACAGCAACGATGTGCATGAGTCTCGTGTTCCCGATTCTATCATCTTCCAACTTCTCAATTTTCATAACGTAGTATCCATATAAAATGGAAATTTTATTGTAACCTAATTATGTGTAATCATATGCAGTAGAGGTGAAAAATTGAACATAGATACAATGTAACTAAATATGTCATAATAGATCATTCCATCTTAAATAAATCAACAATGATTTGCGGCAATTTTTAAAATCAACTTTAGATTTTTCCTGTTAAAAGGTTAGAGAACTTTAACACATTTCATATGGATAAAAAAAATAGTGAATTTTAAATAATATTCTTTTGAGACTTAACATGATCAAAACAAATTCCCGTATCCGGACGATACAAAGAAAATAGGTCGACGTCACAATCCGCGAAAATATTTCATTCTTTAACACTAGTCAGTTATACTTAGTTTAAATTGTAACTTATATATATGTAGGTAGAAAAAAAGCAAATGTTTGTTAAGATTGCTTGCCCCCCCCCATCAAGCTTCGTAACTACGGACGGGGAAGTTAGCTGTTGTACGCTCTGATTACTAGCCATTTTGAGTAAATGGAAGCATAATCAAAAAGATATTAAAAAGGGAATTTTCGGATACGCCTGAATCCTTAATCAACAAGATGAGAAATAAAAAAATGAACTTGGACTTTTTTGCGGGGTAATTTTCTTACATTAGCGCATGGATCTGATGAAGTTGGGCAAGTTGTTTAGCACGAATAGAGTTGTAGAGACTTTGTAGACCGCTTTTGTAGGAATTTTGTTCTTTGGATATGTCTACATTCCTGTTTAAACAGAGAATGCATTAATTGATTTTAAATATATATATATTTAACATGGACTTTCGGCGTTCTTGTTGGCATTTAAACGAAGTCGCTAAAATGACACATCTAATGTTATCAATTTTATGGTCCTGTTGGGTGGAATGTGCAACTACGATGAAATTGATGTAATTTTTGATACTTTAAAAAGTTTAAAGAATTTAGTTTCAACAGGAATTTTGGCATTTAATTAAGGGATAGCAATTGAAAGAAATTTATCTAAACTCCATATAAAATCTACCCCACCGACTAAAAAATAAAAAATTTATCTAATACTAAACAAAATAATAAGCTAAAACTTGGTGGGGGAATTGTTTTTCTTTTTCTTATTTTTTGAAGGCAAGGGCATTTTTTTAAACATTTCACCCCATGCAAGTGGGGATGCCACTAGTACGCAGGGTGTTACAGAGTGGCAGAGAGAGTAAACGGGCGTGATGTACGAAAGGATGAAGAGAAGAACAGGGAATAGGTCAGGGCGTCTGGAGATGTCGATTGACATTACATTTGAATAGTTGGAGATTATCGCTATCAGGGAAACAATTAATAGAAAGGCAATTCCACAGACAAGAGGTGCGAGACATGAAGATACTGGAGTAGAAGAGACGGTTACATTTAACTCTTTCGACAGTGAAAGGGTGGGACCGTGATGACTGCATAGTAGCACGCTTAAATTCATGCAGTTTAGGAACTAGCGATAGTAGGTCGTCGGGGCAGTTGAATACATCGAAGAAGCATCAAGGAATTTAAATATAATATTATACGGACACAAAAGTGATCTTTCACAAAACAACACATTAAATGCATTAGTTGATCAGCGTAACGATACTGGCCACAAATGTTACTCTAATTAAAACAGAAAAGAGTTAAATGTGACAAAAATCTTTAGAAAGTGCTTTTATGGCAAGATCATCGACAATAAATTTGCGTCCAGCTTCTTACATTGTTTCGCCATTGTTGGCAGATCTATTATCTGTGGGATAGTCAAGAGAAAAAGAGATGAAAAAGTAAAGAAGGTCTTCTCTTGGGTAAAAGCCGGCATTGAGGTTTTCCTCCCAGTTAGAAAATACCAAGTTAAATTGCACTCATCTCCACTCCATCTGCTTGCTCACCCGCTATAACCCAGAGAAAATCACTTCTTCTGTCTGTACCGAAGCGACGTGAATGATTGTAACAGGCGTCACTTTGTCTCGTAACGAGTGCAAGTGTGTTCTGAACCAGGGAGAGATAACATTTGCTGATAGAATGAAACAACATACTGCATGTGGTATGTTTGGTTCTAAAGATTAATGGTGGGTCTGCAAGAGTGGGATGAACAACAATCCCTCGTCTATTGAATCAATTCAAAGTCCTAAGATCCACGGCTGATAAGGCTAAATACTTTGCTTGGAAATTCTCATCCAACTCAACACTCAACTCACCCGGAGTAATCACACCTGATTTCCCTCCTAGAACTAAGGCACTACTGAATAAGTTATCCGTAATCCCGTCGACGGTACTGGGTGTCATCTCTAAATTAGGCTCTCATAAAACAAGTGGTGTTTACGGATACCAGCTGTAGTCACTGAGTTTGTCTGGGGCAGGAAATGGCTTATAAATTTTAATTCATCCAAAACGAAACTGCTTTCATTTACCCACCATAGTGAAACATACCTACCTCCATGATTGATGCTCAACTTCATGAGAGCGTCTGGCTAGGCCTTCTTGGTCCCACGTCTTCCCCCTGAGAGATAGAAGGTGTGTGAATGCGTGTTCATACGTATATGGGTGTGAGAGAAAATATGAATCCGCGAACAGGATAGACGAACGATCTATAAGGTGACACCACCACTTGGAAAAAGTGTCGCTACATAACTCCAACATTTAATACAGCGACTAATTGCATACGTATTCACGCAACGACGCATGGAAGCGAAGTCTCAAACTGTTCATATATGCTTATGCTTGTGTGAGCTGCAATGCGTGAACGTGCGTGTATGTGTGTCTGCGTATGTATGAGTGCGTTCCGACGACAATTTTTCCTCCCATTAACATAAAATACCGATAAACGCAGCTATAAATAAATCCCAAATTTCAAAATTAATAAAATTGCCTGACGATCGCAAAGGGCTTGAAATCCAGGATCACAAACTCACATCAATACAACTAAATATGTTAGCTCTATAACTGATATTGAGCAATTTCGGCGCATATATATTATATAAATAATATATGTAAAAATTGCATATATGTACACACGCACACACACTCACACACATACATCTGTTAAATTACAAAAACTTACACTACCCATCTATTTTAATCTCATTTTTCATTTCATTTCGTTGTTGGAAGCGTTATCTGATGATCCGGCGTCCTTTTTAAAACACTCTGGTGAAATAAATTATTATAATGGTGGTCTGTTTTTTCTTTTAAATATTAGCTCTGGATTTACATTGAGCTCTCAGTATTTCATCCTCCTTGAGATTACCCATACGGATTACCAAGTTCTTCATAACTTATATATATATATATATATATATATATATATATATATATATATATATATAGTGTGGCATGTATTAATTGTTGAATAAATTACGGAGAAATGAAAATAACACTGGCATCTCATTTTAGCTGATATATTTACCGAAATTACACAAAACTATCTTGAAATATTAAATATTATTAGCTTCTACCACGACCTCTAGAAAATTTCGCAATCTCCTGCGAATCTTCTGAACGGTCTCCATGCTTAAGTTGTTGAATGTTGCCTTCAGTTCATCTTCTGTGTTACAAAGAGTTTTGTCGATCTATCGTTCAATTGCATCCTGCATATAATAATAAAGTGGCTTTCAGTTTTGGGAGATAGGTGGCCAGATGTAAGGAGAGGCGTGGTCACAAAAATTGTCTAACAGACATGAATGTGTTCTCTTGCTTGTGTGAATTACTGCAGAGTGCTGTTGCCAGATATAGTGTCTTCCAGCAGTCACCCTTTTTTACCTAAATTAGCACTAACTTCGGAAGGCACTTAGTGTAGTCCTGTGTTGAGTCTTAGGCCCTGCGAAAGATGGATGGAAGCATAACGACGCCATAACTAGTGATAACTCTAAACTTTTTGTAGTCACCATTAGACTCATCAAAATCATTCAAAATCCTCTGCAGTGACGACAGACTGAAACAGAATCACTCTGAAATGTTCGTATTGGAGGTTCCGGCAGTACCGGCTGCCGTTTCCAAATTCAGGTAGAGTGAAATGCGTCATGATGTTCATTTTCTCACAGACGGTATCCAACAGACTCTTATCTACATATATGTATTTGTGCCTGTCTGTTTTTTGTGTTTGTGTATATAAATATATATATATATATATATATATATAGACACAAAAATCAAGAAGCGAGAGCAAGAACTAAAATGTCAGCCAATCTAACAGTGATCCCATCTCACAATCCTCACTCTTGCTCCATATGTGGCCTCCTTTGTAAATCACTAGCGGGTTTAAGTGCCACTTAAGATTATCGAACAAAATTTTATAACTGAATCACCTAAGATATCAGACGGAGAGTCCATTAAAAATATATATATATATATATATATATATATATATATATATATAGTTCACTTCAATTATCAAGAATTCAAGTTTCATATTTAGCTTCGTATCTACAATGTTCTTTGTATTTCATAAGAAATGAAAATTACTTATGCACAGATTGAATTTTTCTTTTATTCCATAGAAAACTGTTCTACTTATAATTCTACTTTATTCCACTTCTAATTTTATTTAATAATCTACGATTTTATTAAATAATTCTCTAAATGTCATTATTCTATTATTAGATTTTGAATTTTTTCAGTCACATTTAACTTTAGCAGATGCATATTATAATATAAAGATTGGTTATTAATAAAACAGATATTTTATTTTTGACAGTTGATATTTGATTAAATTTTGATATTAAATTCACAGAACTAATTCAGTCGTCATTTCCAGTTTGAAGATCATTCGTTTGTTTAAAACCTACTCATGTTTAAAGAAACAACGTCCACTAATGATGAACCAATGTCTATATTTCTATTCGACAAACTCCACAGGTATATATTGTGTCCTCTTTCGACGATCTTCCTCATCCCTTCTCAAATGAAGCATTTCGGTTACCACGTCTGAAGGGCTTGCTTATTTGGGTACCTGAAACGAACAATTTTTACAGTACCGCAAGTTATCATGAACTATGGCGTGTGCAGATCCATAGCTGATGACCACGAATACCGCCACTTGTGCTAAAGTGATACCTCAGTCTATTCTTATCAAAGCCTAACCCACTGGATGAGTTCTTCCGTGCCTGATGTTGATAAGCCACCAGATCAATTTTCGTCCGTTACACTTGTTTTCCAGGCTTTAAAGCGTTCAACCCACTCGTACACCTTTTGTTGATTCATGGTGTGTGGTCCAAACTGCACTGACATCGATGAACTTCCGCTCATTTGAATTACTTTGATCGCAGAAAGCGCTCTACGTTGCATTGTTGCTCAATGGTGCAATCGCTGAGTGGATTGTCCACACGTCTAACCTCATTGATCTCTGCCATTTGGATGAACGATGGAATGCTGCCCACAGAGAGATACCAGACATCCTTCGAAGTTTTGTCACTTTGTAGTTTTATAATCGCATTTACTTTCTGATTTACACTCTTATGTGTGCTTTTGTTGTAAGATATGTGTCTAGTATCTGTTCGACATTCCAACCAACTGACGAAGGCCGGAGCATACAACGGCCGAAACGTTGTAATAAATATGACGACAAAGATGAGGACAATAGTCTGAACAATGTAAATAGTGTGATATGAAACCAGGTGTATATAAATTACTTTTGTACTGTTTCCTTTTCCTTCACTCATCAATCATTAATATCTCTTCGTAGGTTATACTAAGAAGGAAGAAAATACTTAATGCATTTTTTAAATACACCTTACCTGAGATAGAAAATGTTTTAATTGCACTAACATACTTCTCCTCCAAGGATTGCACAATCGATACCTCTGTGTCCAGGGCTTTTTTAGAGCCTGTGTCACATGTATGTTACTACAATTTTAACCACTTGTTTCGGATTGCCATGCGTGACATTTCACTGTTTGTTCACGAATGTCAGTAAAACGTTTCCCTCAGGTTTTCTTCTTACATACGTGACACCTTAAATCGAGGGATATCAAGTATCCATAAAATATCAAAGGTAGAATAGTTCTGCACCCATTGTAATTGTCTACTGGATTTTTTTTGGACATGATCAGCCGAGCTGTTGTTCCTACTTAAATCGGTCAGTTAAATGCTTAACGAGGTCAGACGTGATACATGTTTGGGCGATTAAGAATCTGATGAGGCATTTTTTCCCGCAGTAGTTTGACATTTCTTTCTACGGTAAACGGGTTTCCAACGAAGGTTAAAGAACCTAGTCTGGCCTGCTATTCCTGATATTCAACCCATAGGTATGGCAGAAGAGGTGGATTCATCCCTTTCCCAAAGACTTTCTTTCTTCAGTAAATCGAACAAACTCGATTGGATTTCGAAATCGGCTCTCCAAATTCTCACTCTGAGTCGATACCAATTACATCACAAAGTCAAACTCCGGTGACGCCATCTTTCTCCTTTGTATATCGCTAAATTCCAAGTCATTTGGCATGCCATTCTATATTTATATACATTTAGTCATTCATAATCTCATTCAGTTCAACGTAGAATAGTACAATATCTTACCGGGGATGTTGGTGTTACCCTGTCCCTCCTCTTAGAGGTTTATTTGTTTTTGTAACTAACTTCTAGCCATTGACTAAAGACAGAGGACCTACAAAGAAGCAGGTGGATTTGAATTAAAACTTTCATTCTCCTAGACTAGTTGCCACTCAAGGGTATAAGACCTACTCTGTCCTGCTAGTTTACTCAAATTCATGATATTCTTATATTTCCGACATAAGTGAATGTAAATAACTCGACTAGAATTCAAACACAAATTTCCAATTCCTCAGAACGAACCCCTGACCATTACTCCGTATGGACAGACTTAAGGGTAGTGTAGAATTGTAAGAATACTATCTTATTTTGATGGGAATTTCCACTTAAAAAGTTTTGACAAGGTACACATTATTTTTCTTTTAAATCTGCAACAACATACTATTTTCATTCCTATACTTAATTTTTTGTTTTTATTTCCCAATTTCTAAGAAAGTAATTATCTCTTCAAAAACAGAAGCAAATACCGTTTTAGACATTTCAGTTGTAGCTATTAATTATGGTTTCTAGAGCGTGGCTTTGTCAGTTCACCTAAATATATTTTTATGTCGTCTCCCTTCCGGGCATAGTCTCACCTCGCTTCCACAATTTCCTGAGTTTTGTATCTCTTAGTAAAGTTTGTCTTTGTGCCATGTCTCTTAATTTCTTAATTCTGAAAACATTTACACAATTTTGTTGGGTAAGTTTGTTTCTCTGTCCGTCTTTCTTTCAAAATGTCCTGTGAGTCTCACATATTCTAAAATGTCTTTCCGTATTTTGTGTTCTAGAAATTTTAACTTCTGATTATAATTGTGTCCTTTTGTCTCTATCTTTCTGAAAATATCGTCCTTTGATCACGTGTTATCTGTTGAACCATATTTTTTAATGCCTCACGTCTTTTCATCTCTTATTCACTGCCATATAGTATGACCGATATTAGAGTTGACTACTCTATTCTGTGTTTCTAACGAAATTTTCCTGTTTCTTAATGCTTTGCTTAGCTTTTAGAAAACGTCTTTTGTTATCCCCAAAATACTTCAGATTTGGGTGCCGCATTTTCCGTCCACTGTTAAAACTCTTCTTGCATAATTCATTTTTTTTACTTGCAAGATCTAATTCATAGATCGTGTATTTTATTTGACTGACAACCATATATTAAATCCAATCTTTTCTCTTTAAGTTATAACTGTAAGTCCGTCTGTTTATTTTCTGGGAATTTCCATTCGACATATTTATATAACGTGATTCATTTGGCTCATATGTATTGTTATAATGTTGGCTTAGACAAAAACAGTCTTACACGGTCTGAAATCACAGTAAATAACAGAAACATGTTTCTGGTTAAAATACAAAAAAAAAAGGAATTTTAGGATATTAATTCCGAACTCACTGTGTAAATGAGTGAAATATTTTAAAATAATGCTACTTATTGGCTAGAGATGCCCCTTATTTATGAGTCATTTTTTAAATGACACTCGACTCTTGGACAAAAGAAGAATAACAATAAAATTTCTGGTTAGAAATCGGCGCGAAAAGAACCAATGCAGAAGGGAAAAAATACTTCGTGACAAGAATTTATAAATCTAATTTCTGATGGGAAATAGAACGTGATGTGCTTAAGTTGATAACAAACTTTAAAAAATATTAGTAACAGACAGTATAAAGAAAATTAATTTGTGTTTGCGTATGAAATAAATGTCAAATGTAACATTTAAATCTTATTACGAGTGAAAAAGTATATTGAACAATAAAGTAATGTGAAGATATTATCAATAATATTAAATATAATGTAGCTATAATTATTACTTGGCATATGTACAAATAATTGTGAACGACTTTCAACCCGTATATCTTTTACATGAAAAGAAGAAAATAATTTTCGCAAGTACTTAAGCCATAATACGTCAAAGATTTTAGTGCGTAGGTACAACATAAGATGAGAATGGTAGAAGATAAAGAACGAAAGAGAATAAAATATATCTTTTTCATTCTCTACGCAGTGTCCCTTCAGAAGGTGACGGGTTATGGCTCTTCACAATTTCCTGTCCTTTCTAGCTATTAATATAATTTGTCTTTTTGCAACATCTCCTAATACCTTTTGTACCATCGATTTAAACAATCTCCTTAATTTTGTTATTTGCTGATTTCCCCCATGCCATCAATATGTCCTGTATTAAAAGTTTCAAACCCTCTTTTCTCATTATGTGTCCTGGAAATTGCAATCGTCTTTTTTCTGATGCAAATTACAGGTTTCTTTTTTGTTTCCTTTTTCAATAAAAGTTGATTGTTGCTCACGTTTTCAGTTCATAGTATTCTCAGCCTGTCTATATTTCTGAGATGAGGTATTATGTACAGTATTTACATTAGTCGGACTATTGTTCTCATCTTTGTCGCCATATTTGTCACAACGTTTCGGCCGTTGTACGCTCCGGCCTTCTTCAAGTGATTGGGATTTCGAACTGAACCCTTTATTTCGATCACTGGGGTAGACTGTTCTAGTTCCACGTGCCATGTTTGATGGATGTCAGTTATCAGTTATCTCCTGCTAATTTTCCCTCTGAAAGTTCTCCACTGCCTTAACCAGGTATTGAACTCACCTTCTTTGGGTATGTCACTGGATCTAACCAACGCCTTTATCCACTGTGCCATGTGTTCGAAATTCCAACCACCTGAAGAAGGCCGGAGCGTACAACGGCCGAAACGTTGTGACAAAATATGGCGTCAAAGATGAGGACAATAGTCCGACTAATGTAAATACAGTATTCTCAGCATCCTTCTGTTGAACCAAATTTCTTTTGTCTCGAATTCGTTTTCAGTCTGTCATGAGAATCTCCACCATTTACTGCCATATAAATGTACTGATATTACACAGGTGTGTATCAATTACTTGATTATTTCTGGACGTCTTGTCAACCATTTGCGTGTTATTTAAAGTCAGAAAATATATTTAGATTGTAAGATTTTTTTTAAAGGTAATAATGATTTACTGATACAACCTTAGATATTAACCCATATCTGGGGAGAGACTAGGTGGATTCATATCTTTTCCAAGGTTATTGTTGTGACCAAGTAATGGTTAAGAAATAACAAAAGAGGTTGCAGATAAATAGTGCATTTAACAGTAAATACAACAGAAGTGTGTTACACGACTTGGGAGTAAGCATCGGTTGGACAGCGTTCAGTCGATGTCACTGTTATATTTAACGACCCACCGCGCGTGGGCCGTATGTGGCATAAGGCCGAGTTTATCGGGGGTTCTCCGAGCCTGTAACCTCAGCCACAAATATTCCCTTCGACCCCGTATAAAGGGGTCCAGGGCCCGTCTACTTCCCCGGACGAAACATTGCACTTCGGCAAAGCATTGTCCGGGTTCCTCTCCACCGAGGCAGAGAGCTTGACACGCGAGGCTTACTTTCCCCCGAGGCTTAATTTCCTATTACTTTATATTAAGTAGAAGTGTCCACGGTATCCTCACTGGAGAGAAGACACCAAAACAGTTATTTGCGCGTAATTGAATATAACATACCCAACTTGTATTGAAACTCACGTCTCTAACAATTTTGAGCCATTATCTGTTACGCCACTAAAATATACAAACCTTACAACACCTGTTATTTCCGAGTGGATAACCATCTACGTACTGACCAGGCTCGACGTTGTTTAACTTCAATGATAATACGCGAACTGGTGTTTCAACGTGATGTGGCCTTAAACGAAATAACTGTTCAGTACTATTTCTTTGGTTTTCATTTAAAATTATCTTTAAATTTTGGGAGTCAGCCCTCGCCATTCCAAAGCACCTTCGTATTTCCATGTCTTACATTGCGTCCGCTGTTAAAACGCTCCCGAGAAATTTAATTCTTTGCACTTGTTAATGGTTAGTATCTCCAATACTCCATGTTGAAAAGAGAAATCGATTTTGAGAGATGAAGTAACCAGCATTAAGCTTTTGAAATTCATGTCCCTTCAGTACATAGTCAATACTAACTCTCCACAGTATTTCAGAATTACTATGGTTTCTTCTATATGATAAAGAAGGTGGTTCCCTTTGGTTCTCTTCAAAGCGAACTAGCCCAGTCTACGCAGGTAAGAAAAAGATTGCTGAGCGAAGACGAAGCGATATAAGTTAATGGCTTTCCAAAGAGCATTTTAGCAGTACATCCAAAGTAACTAAAGACTATAATAATTCTACCCAGTCTCTGTGATTATTTACTGAATATATATTTTTTGTATGCGAACTAGGCTACTACATGCATATACCTACTGATGCTGACAGGGTCATTCTAACAAATTATTATGTTCTGATGTAAAGAATTTGTTGCATTTGTAACCATTCCATTGTAACTATGTGTTAACGACGTTGTTCTGCTGGAAGGTGAACGTTTAGAAAACTGTAACAGGTTTTCTTCGAGGATTGCCCTGTATTTGGATTCATCTATACTTTTATTGACTCTGACCAGCTTCCCTGTTTCTTATGAAGAAAAGATGTTTTTATTTGTAGCATAATGCTGTCACAGCCATGTTTCACAGTTGGAATGGTGTTCTCATGGTGATGTGCAGCGTTAGCATTCTGCCACACTTAGCGTTTTGACATAAGGCCAGAATATTCAATTTTGTTTGCATTTGACGAGAGAACTTTCTTCCACGTAGTTTTTTTTGTGTCTCCCATATGGTCAGGGGCACACTGCAAACGAAATTCTCACGGCTTTCGTTCAACAATATCTTACCACTCATTCTTAAAGGCCAGAATTGTGGAGTCTATGCCTAAGCTATGGAGTTTTGAAAATCCTCTAGAGTTACTATGGTCCGTGCTCTTCGAGGCTCTTCAGATTAATGATCTTCTTGTCCGACATCTCAGGTTAGGCGGACAGCCTTCTCTTGTTAGACATAGGGTTGTATCGCACTCTTTCAGTTTTCCGATGATGCATGTAATAATGCTCCTTGAGAAGCTCAAATATGGCGTATTTTTATAACCTAACCCTGCTTTATACTTCTCCAGATCTTGATCACTATCTGGTGAACATCTTGATCTTCATGATGCTGCATGTTTGGTAATGTTCTCGAAGAAACTTTAGATGCCTTTACAGAACACTGGAGAGGACAGAATCAAGAACTGTGGCTCTTTTTTCTATTTTTTCCTTTAATCAAAGGAAATTATAATTATGTTACTAATTTGTATTATTCACAGAATTTCTCAGGATATTTTATTATATTGTCAACATAGACTCTTAGTATAAATTAAGTTAGTATTGACCAGAAAGAGGCTTACGCAAAAGCGTTTCTTTTTAAAATTTGGATTTTAATGTAACTATGAAAACAAAAAAATTTTGCTTCAATTTTTCTTTGATAAAATCGGAAGATAAAACGCGTGTGTAAACACTAAGAGGTTTTTCTTATTGTCATTTTTCTTCTACCAATAATGTTATTTTTGAAAGTAACTGGTTGCATTGAACTTTATCCATGGGTTTCTCAGTAAAATGGTGGGAGGGTACAGATGTGCTCACCTCTTTTCAGATTTGTATTTCGAAATAATTTTTAAAACCATGTAATAATCCTCTTTGAAAATATGAATTATTTAGGGTTGATTAGTTACGTAAAACCGTAATAAAGTACATTTAAATATGTGTTTCTAACGTAACTAAGTGTGAAAAGTTCAAGTGGGGTGAATACAAGGATAGATCAGTTTATGTCTATTGTATCTATCTATCTATCTATCTATCTATCTATCTATCTATCTATCTATCTATCTATCTATATATCTATCTATCTATCTGTTGTGGATTCCGGGATGAAATCCGGTACCAATAAATAACAAACGCCAAGAATTAATATAGGAAAATAAAGTATTAACGTAATAATACAAACTGGTAATGCAGGTTAGTAGTTCCAGGAATACGGGTTAGTAGCAAAATATCTATACAGTCTTTGATATTGAAATATCGCTGTATGACTTCTTACTGAGTCTACGTGCTCGCTCACTGTGACTCTTGCTCGCTATGTTAATTCTCTCTGTCTGTTAACTTACTCTCACTCTTCCGGTTATCTACAAACTTTCACTCCCCTTCTTCTCCGGTCTTACTCTCTCGGGTCTTCACGTAACAGTAATATATGTATATACTGGGTGAGTCCATTTGTATAAAAAGGGGAGGTCCCCTCAACACTATCTATCTATCTATCTATCTATCTATCTATCTATCTATCTATCTATCTATCTATCTATCTATCTCTATATATTTATATATAAATATATATATATATTTATATATATATATCGCTCTGGCCACATCTATCTTTACTGATATAGATAGATAGATAGATAGATAGAGAGAGAGAGAGAGAGAGAGCGATCCAGTGAGAGAGAGCGTGACATATGCTCGTTTGTCTCGGCTACGTTGATAGACAGATTATGTTTGTGTAATTTACGTTTTTCTTATTTTCAACCAACATCTTCTATGCGCAAAACTTGGTAATAAACACGAGTATTCACCCGTATCATCTCCAGCTTGAACCTTTGCCAAAACTGAATCGTCGCTCAATTGTGTTCAATGCCTTCCGATGCACAACAGAGTGAGTCAATTGAAACAACCACTGAAGCCTCATTATACGTGCCTGGCGAATTTTCTATTGCCACTTCTAGATTTTCATCCAATATACTTGTGTATCAAACACAGCTATCGTTTATAGTTTTAAAAGCAAACCTTGCGTTTAAGTAAGCAATTCCATTACATTGAAACACCGGCTCTGCCCCATGTGACGACTCGAGGATATCTGATTTTATTTATCCTTCTTTTTCATTCTATTTATTTACTGTATGACAATTCGTGCGCATATTTTTGTCGAAATCGTCCTGGAAAACAAAATATCGGTCAGGAATAGGAGCTTTATCTCTGCTTAAAGTCAATTCAATGCACTAATCTCTCTGATGCTATAAAGAAAATCATCATATTGAAATCAAAAGATTGGCAAATTTTTAACATATATCTACTAGATAAATAACGTTTAAATTCATTTTATTTTTTACTGGGAGATGACTGATAATGTCTACTTTTAAATTATTTCCTCTCAGTTTTATTGATATTATTGTTTTATAATTTATCATTTTAAACTCATCAACAGTCCTATTTGAGAATGTTTGATCAAAAAAGCTGTCCACTTTATGGGAATTATACCAAACGTTTGCTTTTGACAGTTAATTCCGAAATGTTTTCACTAATTTAAGCTATATTTAGATTTTGTACGAAATTGATTAACTGAAGTGTTAATTTAAATTATAAGATCTAAATGTTTCTGATTCGGAAACAAAAATGTCATGATTTTGTAGGTTCTGGAAATCATCCTTATCCGACACAGCTTTATTTTCTAATTAATTTAATAACAATTTAAGAGAGATTCCCCAAGTGCTGCATTACGTTTCAGATGAGTATAAGAGGTCACCAAAGCACTATTAGTTTGTTCTGAAAATAATTCGAGACATTAAAATAAACCTTTTCTAATATATTATAATAACTGAGTAAAAACATATTAGTTTTTGAATATGACAAAAAAAATTCTGAGAGTTAACCTGTTGAAATATCTTTTACATTTATAAATATTACTCTTTGTTAAAGATTACAGTCTATTCTCTGTTAATATTATATCAGTCACTTTCAGAATTTAAATAAAAAATGATATTCCTCTCATCTTGAATATACAGGGTGTTTCAAAACATTTGATATCCTTTGAGATGTAAATATCACAGAAAGTACATGATTAAGGCAAATGGAATTAAAAAGTATTAATGTTGAAGATAATAAGATTTATTCTTCCAAATCTGAATGAGAAATTCAAAAGCATGTGGATTATGTGAACGATTTCACAAATGTTCAATATGCGAACCGCCTGAGACATGGCATTTTTATACCTGTAAAGAAAAAGATTAAAGATTAAAGAACATAAAAATAGAAATAAGAAAAACACAAAAACATAAAGACATAAAAACATAAAACAAACATTAAACATAAAGATGCTATTAAAATTTGAAGTCATTTGAAGGAGATCTAACAAAGTTATTAGATTGCGAAATGATATCAAATTTTTTGAAACACCCTGTATAAAAAAAAAGAAATGCGTTTACTTTTTTTTTGCTAACAGCAATCGAACTTGGAATGTCGGATCAACTTGAGCTCGGAGAATATGATGTTAGTTTCTGGAGTTACACACTGGGGATATGAGTTTTGAAGATCAATGTCTAAGAGGATGTCAATCTGCAAATGACAATCACTATATGGGAAGAGGAGTCGCGAAAACACGAGACAAAATAGTGTCAGATAAATGTCTCATATAATGGGTGCCATCATTTTAACATTATCGGACCATCGCAAAACAATTGGCAGGGAGAAGAAACTTGATAAGCGGTTTCCACATGAAATCAAAGAATTCCACTTTTTGAAATGTGTTCGATGCTGTATCTGCGAAGCTTGAATGATCCATTTCTTGATCGAATAGTGACTTGCAATGAGAAAGGGATCATTTATGACTAGCGTAAACGATCGACTCAAGGTACTGGTCATGACGAAGAACCCAAACAATTTCTAAAACCGAAATTGAAACAGTAGATGTTTATGGTTACGGTTTATTGGTCCTCTTTGGGTGCTATCCATTACAGCTTTCTGGAATCTAGCCAGATCAACACTGCTGAAGTTTATTGCCAGAAACTTGATGTGATGCACATTCACATATATAGAATGTAACAGGCATTGTTTGATCGAGGGGTTTCAATTTTGTTTCATGAGGATGCTAGATTTGATGATACCAGAATGGCACTGCAGATACTCGACGACTAGGGATACGAGATTTTGCGACATTTAACGTATTACTCTGATCTCTTACACACTGATTTGACAATTCCTAATTTCAAAAGAAGTTTTTGATGCAAAGACACAAAAACCGCATTAAAATCTTCTCGGCGTTCAAAACTTTAGGGTTTATTGGGAAAGTATCGGGACTCGATGAATGAAATATATAGATGGAGATTTTTTCTTTTTGAATTGATTTAATTACTGTTTAAATACATTCATTCAAGAATAAAAGTTGGTTATACAATCAGACATGATTAATATAATAGAGATAATTCATAATTAACATTATTTACATTATTCGGACTATTGTCCTCATCTTTTCCGCCATATTTATTACAACGTTTCGGCCGTTGTACGCTCCGGCCTTCTTCAGGTGGTTCGAATTTCGAACTGAACCCTTTATTTCGCTCACTAGTTCCACGTGCCATGTTTAATGGATGTCAGTTATCAGTTATCTCCTGATAATTTTCCCCCAGAAAGTTCTCTCCTGCCTTAACCGGGTATAGAACTCACACTCATTGGGTTCTGTCACTGGATCTAACCAACGCCTTTATCCAATGTGCCATGTGTCCTTGAGGATATGGCGACAAAGATGAGGACAATAGTCCGAATAATATAAATAATGTACATAATACCTCATCTCAGAAATATAGACAGATATTCATAATTAAATATACAAAATGTTAGCAAAAGCAGCCGACATGCCGTTTATGAAGATTTTAATCCTTCCCGGCATTTGGGCCTTGAGTTTTTTATAAACCGCTTTAGAAGGATCATATGAGTCTAGTTGAAAGTTGACAATAATTGAGAGATCTTCATAAAATAATACTAACTGAAGATAAAACCTGTAACGGCTTCGCGTTTCTTGTTTACAAATCTATATCAAATATGTTCATCTATCGTAAAAAGAATGTTGTTTTGATACAAACACATCGATGTTACACTCTACACTACCAGGGAGACTTATGAGGCTCAAATGGATATTATATTTTACTCGTAAGAAATAACGATAAAAAAAAATACTCAGGCAAAACATTGCTAGCGTATCGTTGATCTATCACTATTTCTGTCGCAAATATTCAGATGAAATATATTCCATAGTTTCACCTCTTCCGAACGTCAAAGCTTGGACACCCGATGAGCAGGACAAGGAGTCAACTTCTTTTAATTCCGGTCGTATTACTTTTGTAAGGAAGAAGATCCACTCGGTGGGTTTCTTCTTCACACAGGTCACTTTCTGTGATAGAATCTGCGACTGCTAGGATCTTAATCTTTATAGTCTATGGTCAACCGTTATCGAGCCTACATAGCCTCATAATATACACTTCCTCTTCCTTTCACCCACTTCAAATAATCTTATTCAGTAACACTTTATCGTAAGTGGCTCTTGGGATGTATATTGCATGGACATTAATATAGTTCTATACTTCACTCTCAAAAACGTTTATAATTTTTCTTCCTCAAGCCAGGATGTTGAAAATATCAAGACCCATTAGTAATGCCAATTCTTATTAGATAAATGTTTGTCAGCCATTATTATTTTTAACATGTCTTTATTTTTAATTATCAAATCAAAATTAACAATTTTTCGTCATAAAATCATTGAAATTAATATGATTATTTACATTGTTCGGACTGCTGTCCTCTTCTTCGTTGCCAAATTCACGAGGTTTCAGCCGTCTTACGCTCCGGCCTCCTTCCGGTCATTAGAATTTCGACTGAACCCTTTATTTCACACACCGGTGTAGATTGTTCTTGTTCCCGTATCATTCTCTTCCGGATGTCTCAGTATCTGCTATCTCCCTTTTAGCCCAACTCCCCAAATTTTCGTTCCCCTATGCCAAGTGTCGGCAACCTACGACCCGCGAAGGCATTTTGACCGGCCCGCGAGCATGATTACCAATGGCTCTATTTTTAACATGAGAGACGAAGCTTTCGAATTCGACAAAAGGCCTGCTGTTATGTTAGTGCACTAAAAATATTTGCCAGTTATATTTCATGAGACTTATTTTACCAAGTTGCGTTGCCTATGTTTAATGTCAAATAATGGATACATATTTGATATGACCCTTGGCTACATTAAAAGATAACAGAAGCGAAACGAACGATGAAGTGAAAGAGGCCAGGGAGGGACTGACATGCAAGGTAGCAGAAACCTAAAGACAGTTAAACATACGCGCATTATACATTCGTGCCTCATGAATGTGTGGATGATACCGCATGTGTACGTACGTAAGTGTATATGTTTGAATCTATTTGTACTCGTATGTATGGGTATATGTGCTTCGTTTTTGTTTGATGTGTGTGTGTATGGTTCGTTTGTGGAACAATTTTCAATAACAGTTTCAAACCTACACGTCATAATTTCATCCATTTCACTTCGGTTGATTTTTTTCACTTTGAAGTATTTTGACGTTCCTTGAGGAATAGTAATTTTTGTTAGGTGTTTTTTTAATTTTAGATTTTTTTTTGTTTTTCTTATTTCTCAATGTTTATTTTCATTATGGTTTTATTTAGGTTGACAGGGGTCTGCATATGTAATTTTCCTTAATTTTTCATTAATGACCTTTGTCCGGCCCGCGACTCGTCATTATAACACGATCCGATCCGCGGCGTCGAATGAGTTGCCGAACCCTGCCCTATGCTGTAGCCAGGTATTGAACTCACAACACTTTGCATCGAGTCAATGGATTCAACCAACGCTTTCATCTACTGTGACATACTTCCTCAAGGCTATAAAAAGTGGATGAAATCGTTCGTTGAAGCTATTTCAACAGCAAACGGGTAGGACGTGGGCACCAATCAAGTAGCACGCTTAAATTAATGTAATATAGGCATGCGAATCTTTAATGTTATTCTGTAATTTTATATATATATATATATATATATATATATATATATATATATATATATATATATCAATTATATTACCACCACTAAGGTGATAATGCCACTATGGCGCAAAGGAATACTGAGAGGATGAGAAAGATAATATTTTAGTGAGTAGAAAGGGCAATAATAAAAAAAAAACAGGTACAGGAAGACATTGGTGGTTGATGTCGCATTTAAATTTTTCATGAGCGTAAGTGGCAGTGAATGGAGAAAAGAAAAACAAACTATTATAATTGAAAATCTGGTTGTATCTAGCTTGATCAACAGCGAAACTGCGGGACCTAGTTGCCAATCCAGTACCACGTGTTAATTCATGCAAGTGAGATACCAAGAGGGAAAGCTCATCGGATCAGCTGCCATGAAGATGTGTGTTGAAGAAAGGGAGTTAAGCCAGATCACATTGAGAGAATGTGATGGGAGTCAGGATACCACATCAGGATCGATTGCACACACACACACACACACACACACACACACACACACACACACACACACACACATATATATATATATATATATATATATATATATATATATATATATATATATAATTAATTTAATTGCAACCATAATAAGAAAAGAAGATCTAGAAAGATTATTTGGTTCCTCCCCCTTTCAATGTTATGGTCAAAACTAAGTTAGGGCGTATATTTATAAACCTAATCAAAAAACATTTCCCCAACCCTGAAACTAACCCACTTAGTAAAATATTTAATCCTAATACCCTTAAATTAAGCTATAGTTGTGCTGATAACCTTGAGCAGATAATTAAAAAACATAACAACATAGTCTTTAACAAGTATAGGAGTTCAAAAGGCTTGACTAATCAACAGGTTACTAACTGCAATACTAATTATAAGAATACAAATAACAACTTATGTATTGTAGGAATCCGAATAATTGTCCACTACAAAATAACTGTGGGATTACTTCTGTAGTCTATCTTGGTACTATTTCAACAATTGAAAATCCAAATATAAAGAAGTTTTACATTGGTTCTACTATGAAAATATTCAAGGAACGCTGGCGGGGGCATATGCAATCCTTTAATCACAGTGAATATAAGTACATGACTTCATTATCCAAGTATTTTTGGAATCTAAAAGATAAGAACAAAACACCTACGATTAAATGGAGTTTGGTTAAGAAAGCTCGTACATGTAACTCCCTATATACCCCATGTTACCTATGCCTTAATGAAAAATTTGAAATTATTAGATTTAAAAACAAGGCTGATCTCTTAAATCAAAGATATGAACTTACAGTAAATTGTAAACACCGTTATAAATTTAACTTAGTGTAGGGGTCGTATACTTTAAATGATAATGATATGTCGCTGTATTTTTAATAGATTAGTATTTTTATTGCATGATGGTCATACTTACGATATAAGTGTGTATTGTTTACCTGCATAGTGTTATTAGTGTTGGTGTAAATGTGTATATATTTATTTATGTGTTGGTTAGAGTATTTGCACTGAGGAATGTGTAGGTTGGTGTATAAATGTATTTATGGTTTTTTTTTTATATGTGTGGGTGTATGTGTGGGGTGTGTATGTATGTGTATATATATGTGAGTGTGTGTGTATATATATATATATATATATATTATGTGGGAAGGTAAGGTAGATTATAAGAGAAAAGGTTAATAATTGTTGCTGTATATGTGTATATGTGTGCTTATATATGTATGTGTGTATGGGTGGGTGTATATGTATGTATTTGTGTGTGTATATGTGTATATGTATGTATGTAGATATATATATATGTTTATATATATATATATATATATGTATGTGTGTGTATGTGGTTGGATATATATATATATATATATATCCATATATATATGTATGTATGTGTGTATGTGTATGTATGTATGTGTATGTGTATATGTATGAGTATGTACATGTATATGTATGATAAAATCACGGCAGTATAATGGTCGGCCAGCATGGTTCGCTAGATTAGGTGCGACTGAGGAATAAAGTTCGTTCCTCACTGGGTAGCCCCTAATTTCGGCTTTGTGCCACGATATATTTGTATATATATGTATGTATGTGTGTGTGTGTGTATGTGTGTGTGTATATATATATATGTGTGTGCATATATATATATATATATATATCTGTATGTCCTAGTTTATTGTGTATGTGTATTTATATTTAAGTATATTTCTGTTTGTATAAATGTGTTTATATATTTGTATGTTAGACTATATGTATATTGCTGTGTGTTGGTGTTTGAAGGTATATTTATGTATCTATATGTTTGTTCGTTTATATGTATTTGGTTGAATGTTGTTGTATTTTTATGTATGCATGTATATATGGGTAGTTGTTATTGTAGATAGATATATTTATTTTTTGTATATATATGTTTATTTATAGATATGTGTGTATGTGTGTATATATATTTATGTATGTTTGTGTATGTATATATATATGTGTGTGTGTTGGCACCTATTATGTATGAGTTTGTTTGTGTATGTCTGGGTATGGAAACTTTGGTATATCATGACTGTTTTTTATATATCTAAGTATGTGTGCATAAAAGTCTATGTGTATATATGTGTGTGTGTATTTAGGTTTATATGTATATGTGCGTACATGTGTACTTGTTATCATAGATATGTATATGTACGTATATGTTTATGTTTATATATTTATTTGTATGTATTTCTGTATGTATATGTATGTATGAGTATATATTTATGTGTGTTAATTTGTTTTTGCTGCCGTGTATATATATATATATATATATATATATATATATATATATGTATATATTTGTGGATTTCTTTATCCTGTTTTTCTTTGCCAAATATATAATGAAACTATTATCAACTTATATGATTAATAATATATATATATTTTTATTGATATTTATGGTTTTAGAATTTTCGTTTTAATATATTAAAAAAATATTATTTTAAACATTTTTATCTTTGTATATTTGCTCCTTAAGTTATAATTCAATAAGTGGTTAGCATTTATTTAAGTCTGAAATATTTACTGGTTGTGATTTCTCAATGTCCATGCCATTGTCTGTGGATGTATGTATGTGTATATATCAGTGTCTATGTGTATGTAGAGTGTATTCACATTTAACTGTGTGTGTGTATAAGTGTTAGTTTCCACGTCTCCTTTTTTCATAAAGGGCTGTAGAGATGTTCATGTATTCCCCCCACCTCTCCTTTTTTTTTTTTTAGTATGTGTGTGTGTGTGTGTGTGTGTGTGTGTGTATCTAATTATGTCTGGATGCTTATGTATTATAATCTGATTGTGTTTTTGTTGTGTCACGCGTGAGTTTAAGACCATATTCACAAACTTTAAAATAAAAACGGAAAAGAAAGGGAAAAAGAAAAATATATATATACATGTATTATCAAATGACCGGATGTATTATAGCGTCTTGTCTTGTCGAACGTAATTTCAATGAAGAAATGAATTGAATAAATATATATATTTTTTCTTTTCTCAATAATTTTGTAGTTTTTAAACTTAATAGTGATTAAATTTGGATTTTAAAAATTGCCAGTTTTTAATTTTAATATTAAATTTTATCATGCAAATTTATAATTATTAGTTAGTATAAATTATTTTTAATATTACACGTATTTAAAGATCTGAATAGCTATTAGAGCAGGATTTCGTTGTCAAGCTTTTGAATCTTTCTATACTTTTGATTGGTTATTCTAGCTTTTGTAACAATGTTTCCCCCTAGTGTAGGATCGTTAATTAATCTGAAACTTTTAAAACCATTTATTTTTCTTTTCAACATCATCACTTGATAAGACACAGAGTGTGTTGAAACAAAATGGCTATTTTTGTAGTGATTTTATAACATACTTATGTTATAATTTTTTTATAAAAATAATTATATATATATATATATATATATATATATATTCAGGGAAAAAATAAAATAAAATAAAATAAATAAATCTTCATAGACACTTAACCAGACTAGACTATGTCACCTTCCGCTTTGAATTTACACACACCAACTTTACCCTGACTTGACGTCTTTGAATGTAACTGAGATATTGATACAAATTATTAAACCTTACGTCTCCTTTTTTTTCAATAATTACTCTAGTCTTTACCATAGTAATTTTTAATTTTAATAATGAATATGCTTATAAAAACGCGTAAATTTCAAGAATTAGTTAGTCAAAAAAAAATTTCGCTTGAAGATGGAACAGAGCTTGGTACTTTAATTCATTTTAATTAAAATAATTATATTGAAGTTTTCGGCTCTTGTTTTGAAACGTGAGAACACTTATGTAGCGATGGAATTATATTTTAAAAAAAAATAATTATATATATATATATATATATATATATATATATATATATATATATATGTGTGTGTGTGTGTGTGCGCGTGTGTGTGTGTGTGTTTTGAATCCTTTATCCAAATAGGAGTGGAAGTATTTCGCCTTTCAGATTTTTCAAATTTTCGAATAAAGGCTATTGAAAATACAGGCTGTTTAACACTTGTGTATTGCATCTGTAAAATGTGTAAGGAATGGTATCCCTTTACATTTCATAACGCAAATTATACATATATAGTGAAGGTAGTTTTATATAAAATTCAATAAACATTGCTTCCATACATATAGAGGTAATGACGCTAGTCGCCTCACATGGATTTTTAATTGGTCAAAATAACATTTCCCGTAAACATAATGTGTTGTACTTTCCTAACCTGTATAAAAAACATGATCACTTCACAGAAAAATATATAAATCCAGCTCTCTTTGAATAATATCTCTACTGAGCACGAGACACCTTGTATGTAATTCCCGAATGAATGTTTTGCTTTGACGATCGCCCTAAAAAAAAAAAAAATACCGGCGGGAAGAATGATGTCCTTGACATCACAAAAGCTAGTCTGTCTATCTATCTATCTATCTATCTATCTATCTATATATATATATATATATATATATATATATATATATGTATGAAAAGTGTATATAAATATAAATAAAATATATATATGTATAATTATTTATATATTATATGCCTATTATTATTAGAAAGCGCTCAATATCAGAGATAGAGCTAACATATTTGGTTGGATAGTTGTGAGTTTGTGACCCTGGGTTTCACGCTTTAGCGATTTGTCACGACGATCGCTAAAGCATGAAACCCAGGGTCCAAACTCACATCTATCCAACCATATATATATATATATATACATATATATATATATATATATATATATATATATATATATATATATATATAATATAAAGATTTGGTTTAGACAAAATAATGTCCATTGAATTATTATGGAGATATAACGTCTTTTAGCCAAAAAGCCTATAAATATGAATTATATCAATAATATTAACAAATGATTTAAATGTTGTCTGAGTGGACATAATTTCCCCAAAACTCAGAGTTAGGATAAGATGTGAATATTAAATTTTGTTTCTTAATATAATTGTCCTTGCTATGATACGTACATCTTTTTCAGTGGAGTAATAGATTAGCAATAAGGTCTCATATCTTCCCAGTTCAATTGGCTAGATGTAACCCTAAGTTTTGTGCTAACAGTTTCTTCTCACACACTCCTCATTTTTGGAACTCTCATCCGGTTCTTGCTTCCCAGTCAACTTTGACCTTCAAAAATTTAAATGCAATGGCAATCTTTATCTCCTGTGTTCCGAAAATTACTTTTCTATTGTTCTCGCTACTCAATAATGCATCTGTTTCACTTTTATATGATAATTCTTTCATACCCCAGTAAACGCTGTTGTCTTGGTGGCTATACTTCCTTGCATTGAATGAATTTGATTAAAGACTACACACACAAACACATACACGTATGTGTGAGTGTGTGTGCGTGTGTGTGTATGTGTAGGTGTGTGTGTGTGTGTGTGTGTGTGTGCATATGTAATTAACAAAGAAGAGCTTCGAAAAATTTATATGAATTGAAGTTATTCCGCTAAGTGCCTATAGAGAAACATTCGGAAATTAAATAATGCGCGTTTAGGGCTCAATTTCTAAGTTCCCATAGTTCTCAATGCCTAATCCATTCATGCATAGCATAATTCATTCATGCATAGCATAATTCATTCATGCATAGCATAATTCATTCATGGATGCCAGCCTTGGTGTTTTTTGCATGTAAGACGTACGTGGTGTTCTCACTGATTCCGGGTATAATTTCTGTTGGACTGGTCTACTGTAGAAAAACAAAAAAACAAAAAAAACAAAAGATCATTGAGCGGGAATTGCAATATTTTATTCTTTTGATATAATAATAGAAAACCACTTACACAAGTCATTGACATTTATTCAAATTATAGTAGCAGATGTAGATGTATGTGTGTTTGTAAAATTCGATTGATAGCCTATGCTCCAAATGAAAAAAAAATGTTACATCCTACAGAGATAAATTTATAAGCGATTAACAAAATTTTATTTTGTGCAGTCGAAATCAATAGGAAACTTTGTATAAATGAAGATTTTAATATTGCCACAATTGTTACGGAACGGTACTCTTCCTTTGATGGAAAGAAAAACATCCCACTTTGAAACAAACAAATCAAACAGAAATACGCAAGTCGTATTACATATTTGTTATCCAAAAAGTTTCTCAATCCTAAATCCATGGTTTGATCACCGTTAGCAGAATCGAACAAATTTGCATGTCGAAAATAAAATAACCATTGTTATTGATTTCATCATCTCAGATGGCTTTCTCAGGAAATTTGTGTCAGATGTTCGAGTTTATAATTCATACCTTGATTCAGCTCACAGAGAACTTATTCCCGAAAATAAAACATCAAAAAAATGCTTTGTATCCGAATACATAAATCCAAACAGATCCTTAAATCTAACACCCATTCAAAAATAAGAAGAAATAAATGATCTCTCAATGGGATAACAATTCAGAGTTGAAACGACTAATAGCAGAAAGAGAGAGATATGATAGAATTACAAATGGAAATATACAGTAACAGCTTCCGAAAAAGAATCCAAGGTAAATCAATAGAGCAAAACGAGAAGAAAGGCATATATATATATATATATATATATATATATATATATATATCACGCAGAACCAAAACAGAAGAAATGTCCTGGTCTCACTAAACAATTTCTATCAAGTACTAGCCTCATCACATCTATCTGAAGATGTTAGAAAAATAATACAATATGCACCAGAGTGTATTCGATCATATAATCTATCTTAAAGGGTAAGTAATATAACTTTTATCAAGTTAGCAGAAAAAAAATAGAAAATACAAAACGCTTGACATTGGATTTGACATTTTTGAATTAGCATATGTTTTTTTCCGAATTCAAAGGTATTATTTTTTAATTTTGCTGCGTAAGTCAAGAATCAAAATTGCAATTCAAAACAGTGGGGTCTGCCACGCGCAAACACTAACTAGAAAGAACAAAAATATGTTTGAAGAACATTGTTATAAAATAAAATAAGACATGCAGGCAAATAAACTAATAGCGAGAGCCGGCTGTGAACGCGACAAGGCCCCGTCACAAAATGACCATTATCGTCGTCTACACATAAGCCCGACGCACGAGTTCCGGTCGAAAAATAAAATAATATTTTAAAGTGTTTCTATTTTTCGACCAATAAAAATGCTTCCCTCCTAATTATACTCGCGTTGTTTTACGAGCCTGTTAAGCCATAAAACGCTCTAAAAGGGGTCGCACGATGAAGTACAGCAGCAGTCAACAGGAGGCCAGGGAAAAGACCTGTCACGGTCAGTCAGCAGGAGTCAGGAGGAGGAGCGCCACGCCAACCAGTGTGACGTACTATGAGAGATCAACCCAGACCGGGAGCCGGGTTATGAACTTTACCACAAGGTAGCTGTCCCAAACCCACACGTTCCTATTGAAATAAATCACGTAAATCTATTTCTGCTGTTGACGTACTTCCTTCTTGCACCCATACGCTTGTCTATAACAGCATCACCTGTATTAAGATTTCTTAATTGAATCAATTATAGTAGACTATAGATTAAAAACTAGTTCTCGTCAAATCGACGAAGTTATGCAATGTTGAAACTGGTCAGTCTATAGATGAGTGACCGCTGACGAATACTAGTTGCTGTAAGCTTTGATATACGATAAGGGATAAAAGCTAGGAAGAAGAAATCGCTGAGACGAGATCGAATTTCAGTTGTGTTCGTTATATCCCTTTACGTGCAAATTCCCTTAGGAAAGGGATGTAACCATGTCTTTTCTTCCCAGGTAGAGGTTAAATAGGTAAACTTGTATAAAAAAAATCATTAACTCCAAAAGATTCCTCCAATTCAAAAATATATCCCAGCTTTAAATAACATCAAAAAAGTCGATAAGCTGTAAAAAAACAAAAAAGATCAATTCGAGTGAACACACACTAGGCTCATTATTTTTTAGTTTTAGAATTTAATAATCTAATTCCATTTTCTGTATGATATGGGGTGAAATGATGGCATATATATCATCAAACAATTCCATGAACTATCATAATTATCGAATAGAAAGTTGTACAACTGATTGTTGATATCACAGCAATACATGACTTTCTTAAATTCATCAACCATAAACCGTCGTCCAAGCTTCGACACCACGGATTGCTTTGATGTGATAGAGGAATAGCAGTGATCACCAAAGTCATGGGCTTATGGGCTAACGGCCGTATCATGTTCCCGTACGATCACCGAAGTTAAGCAACGTCAGCACTTGTTAGTTTCTATATTTGTGACTCCTTAAGAGTTCCAGGTGCTGTAAGGTTGGATCTGCGTGCGCTGTAATGGATAATGGCTCGGTATTGTTAAACGGAGGACCGAGTTCAATTTCCAGCTGGGTTCGTTATATTTGCTTACGTGCAAATACCCTTGGGAAAGATATATACCTAGCATCCCGTCATCTATGGGATAATTAGTGAAGCTTGAGTCAATGAATCATTATTATCTCAAACCCCACAAAAAATCTTACAATCTTCAAAATATTTTCTTTCAAACAAATGTGGAAGCGCAAATGGGAAACAAATGGGGTGAGTAGGTCATTTCTATAGATTGTACCAAGTTCGAATACAATTTACTAATAGGAAACAGTGCCTACTCACCAGTGATAATTTTACCTAAGATGTCGTCATAGGCCATTATATAGTTTTTATAAAATTGATCTGAAAAAAAAAATCAAACATTCATTGGCATGTTTTCCTAGAAGTAAAATTAAGATAAACTTTTCTAAAACAGAAACTATGAACTGAAAATGGAAAGAATGTAGTGACGGCAGATATACTGAAGCTATCCTAATAATTCAAATTGGATAATCAATAAACTGCCCTCTTCATCTACCGGTACCCTTCTAGATGATGAATGAACTCAGGTCGGAGTTGCAAACCATCTTGGACTCAATTTTGTGAGCGTCACAGATGCAGATATGGAGCTTCCATCGATGAGTTTGGTTTGCATCCTCTCTCCTGTCGTCGTAGTGCCGGCCGCTTTCCACGACATGCAGCAATAAACGACATCGTCAGAAGAAATTTGGATGCAGCTGGGGTTCCCTTCCTAAAACGAACCCGTAGGCCTCGACCGTGGTGATGGAATGCGGACGTGTGGCATTTCGATTTTCCCTTTTAAAATAGGAAATCTTTGATTTTGGATGCGACCTGTGCTGATACATTTTCGGCCGGTAATTTGTATCAGGTCCGCGGTTGAGCCGGGGCCCGTCGCCCGTCGCCCGGGACGCAGAGATAAAAAAAAAAATAATTAAATATTCTTCTCTTGCTGATAGATTTTTTTCTTTTTTACTCCTGTGGCAGTGGAGACTTCTGGGGTTATTGACCCTCCTTTAATGGCGTTCCTTCGAAGGATTGGCGCGATTGCGTCTCGATTAAGGGACGAACCTCGCGAAAGGGAGTGTCTCTTGCAGCGTGTCTCACTGGCGATGGTTCGAGGTAATGCTTTCTCCATCATTGCGGCTGGCAGAGGTTAGAAAAAAATTGTTTATTGTCTGGAATTGTCATCAGTGGTCAACTGTACTTGTTTTGTATCAATAAGTTTAATTTAAAAAAAAAGTAAGAATAAGTAAAGAGTAGAAGGAATAGGAGAGAGAGTATGTAGGGAAAATGAATCGAAAGAAAAGAGGGAGGAAAATTTGAAGAATAATAAGATGGAATGAAGAAAATGTAAAGGAAAAAGAATAAAGGCAAAACACGAACTCATCATCAATACGGATAGCATGCACTGCACAGAATCTATTCGGAAATACCTAGACTGTCAGCTGTATGCAATCTCTTCCTAAGAATAGATTAAGGGATGAGCCTCGCGAAACGGAGTGGCTCTTGCAGCGTGTCTCACTGGCGATAGTTCGAGGTAATGCTTTCTCCATCATTGCGGCTGGCAGAGGATAGAAAAAAGATGTTTATAGTTACTTTGTTCAAACTTTTTTTTCAACAAACTGTAAATAAATATGATACGACTGTGTACTTATCAGTTGTAAGAAATGACTACTGGAAATTCAATAAAGATACGTTGCCCTCTGGCCACTTTTACGCATCGTAAGTGGTTAAAATACAAAATATTTAGAACATAATACTTCTTCTTAAATAGACTCCTGAAATCGGTATGTTATACATGGCGCCGAACTCGTTCAGAAATACCTTTTATCTACCAATCATTTTCTATTTTTTTTAGATTGCTTTAAGCGAATAAATCTTTTAGGTCGCAAAGAAAACATTTCTTCATCAGACCGACACCACGAAAACATAGACTTCGCCAAAAAAAAAAAAAACAAAAAAAAAAAAAAAAACAAAACAAAAAATGATTTTATCACTTGAAGATTTCCAACAGCAACAAAAACTAAAATAGCGAACACTTGTAACGAGAAAGAAAATAATAAAATAATTTAACGTTTCACATTACCTTAAACAAAAGGCTAAGAAGGACATTTCCATATAACCTTTATAGGTAGACCGTTCCTTCGTGCATTGAATATTCGTGTCGTCTCCGGTCCGGTGTGTCTGCTACATATTTAGAGAGAATCCAAAGATTAATCTGCAATATTAGCAGTCCTGACCTGGCATCGCGGCTTCACACATTATCCCACGGACGTAGTTTTCTTGTACCTTTTCTGTAAATATTGTCATGGCAATTGTTTCATCTTTGATACATTGACTTTAGGAATTTAAGCACAATAATACATTGACAGTTAAGTCTCATAATTTCACGGTTGAATTGGTTAGATATAAACATAAGTTTTATGCTATCAATTTCTTCTTCCGCTCTTCTCGTCTCTGCAACTCTTTTCCGGCTTTATGCTTTCCCACTTTGAAGCCGAAAGGTTTAAATGCAGTGTCAATTGTCATCTTCTTCTCTATCTGTCTACATTTCTGAGATGAAGTATTATGTACCCAATTTACATTATTCAGGCTATTGTCTTCATCTTCGTTGCCACATTTATTACAACGTTTCGGCCGTTGTACGCCCCGGCCTTCTTCAGGTGGTTGGAATATCGAACTTAACCCTTTATCTCGCTCACTGAGATAGACTCTTTTAGCTAACGCTTTTATCCACTGTGCCATGTGTCCGTGAAGACACAAGGTACAGTGGATAAAGACATTAGTTAGATCCAGTGACAGGACAAAAGTGTGAGTTCAATACCCGGTTAAGGCAGTGGAGAACTTGGAGAGGGGAATTAACAGAATATAAATGATAACTGAAATCCAATAGACATAGCTGTTGGAACTAGAGCAGTCTATCCCAGTGAGCGAAATAAATGTTTCATTTCGACATTCCAACCACCTGAAGAAGGTCGGAGCGTACAACGGCCGAAACGTTGTAATAAATATGGCAACAAAGATGAGGACAATAATCTGAATAATGTAAATAGTATTATCTTCTTCTGTCTCCTTGGATCCTGTTCTTTGAATTGTCCTCTCTGTTTTCCTTCACTCTCAATAAATCATTGCTTCTTAGTCTATTAACGCCTTCCTTGGGGTGAGATGACATAAAAAATGTTAAACCTTTAATTAATAAATGGGAGGAGAAATCCGATCTTATAGTTAAGCATCTAATTCTAAGTAACCAAGAAAATAGAAGATTATAAATGAAAAGAAAAATCGTTTCCATAGTAGTATTTCGCCTTAACTGTGGCTTACAGTCAGAACACCGGTTCCTGTACGATCACCGAAGTTTAGCAACGTCCAGCTTGGTCAGTACCTAAATTGGTGACCGCTTGGATATATTAAGTGCTGTAAGCTTCGATGTGCGAGTGGTGTTACGGATAATGTCTATCAATTGTCAATCGGAATGTGATATTTATTCTGTTTAATACAGAAATGTGGCACATGACCGAAGTGTGGATTAGGGAAAGGACGGTCTTGTTCTGCCTTAACTATAACTTAGCTAGCCACACACACTGACCCAATCGTACGAACAATATTACTTACACCAAAAGAACACATTCCTACGTACCTTTCTTACTACAATAATCATAACACCTTATGTCTCTTATGAAAATACTAACTAATCCCCATATTTACAATTCATTGTCTGTGGGGGGAGTGGAATAAAACCACAATTCTAAAAAAAAGCCCCAATGAGTATTTACAAGTATGTCAATCGGAAAGTTGAGTTCCGTTTCTAGTTTGGTTCTATATTCACTTACCTGCCAATACTCTTGGAGAAAGTATGAATCCACTTTTTGTCACCGCTCCCAGTTAATTAGCAAGACTTGTATCACTAATTAAATAATATCTTTTAAAAAAATACAATCTAAAACTATTTTCTGGCTTTAAATAACCCGCAAAGGGTTGATAAGCCATAAAAAAACGAATCATCCAAGTAAATAAAATTTTGGGTGTCGTAATCGATCAGTCGAAAGTGAAAGGCGCGTTTCTGGCATTTACGCGTGTCTTCGTATCCAAAAAGGTATGGATCGAATTTGCAGCATTCATTTCGTGAAATTCAAAACAATCTAATTTTCTCGTAACGTTAAAACGTTGTCTCTCTTAAGCAAACTTTGTGCTTGTCCGATCTTTTATTGTCAGTCTGTGCAGACAAACAAATAAAACTATCGATCATGTACCATGCGTTACTTACCCGGAAATTGGAAGGAAGCCGAAGTTTAAGTGATTAAATTTTCCTGTATTCGTTGTCTTCTTTTTATTGTAGCTTTCACTCAAAAGTAAATCTTGTCTAACACAAGGTCAGAAAAGATGCAAGTAAACTTATCTTAGAATTTGAAATTCCTCTCTGAATTTCTGGGATGAGGAGCTATCACTATTCTCCTCATCTTTGACGTTGTTATCTCATATTTTCATTTTATGGAATAATAATAATAATAAACACCTATGTAGGAGGGAGGTTATTTGATAACAATGAGAAGGAGTTGAAATAACAGTATATGTGTTAGGTAATAACAGATTAAGTAAGATTAGTAATATTCTAGATCAGTTTGAATTTCATACTTATCGCTTTTAAGGGAAAACTGAAATTCAGATATATCTCCCTCAATTTCAAATAAAAAAAATGGCAAGAGCAGTTTGGTACTTTAATTTCGGGTTGGAAAAGGCCCACTTTTTTATTCTTAGTATTTTTATGGGTATAGATGTAACTTGTGTTTAGAAGAGAAGATCATTAAATTCGATAATCAAAGTATACTACTAAATCAAAGGAATGAGTTAGTTTCTAAATGTTGCCACTGAAGTAGATTCAAACTGATCTAGAATATTATTGATCTTGCTTAATTTGTTATCACCTAACATATATACTGTTATTTATACGCCTTCTCATTCCTATCAAATAACCCTCAAACCAAACTGTTAAATGCAGCCGTCTCTTCTACTCTAATAGCTTCATGTCTCGCACTTCTCGCCTGTGGAACTCCCTCCCCATTTCCTTATAACTATAATCTCCAACTATTCAAATGTCAGAAAAAGAGGACCATGGTGCAATTCACTCCGCCAATATTTTACAAACGGTAGGCTGTACAGCTTGGCATTCGCACCCGAAGCTCCAATACGAACATTTCAGAATTTTTGGATGGCAGTCTTAAAGCAGTGCAGTGGATTCGGAGTTTGATGAGTCTAATGTTGATTGCGGTCGGGTTTGGAATGATCACTAGTGATGGCGAATTTATATATCCATTCATCTTCGGAAAAAAGGGATTCAGATTCAACACGGGAGCATACATCTGGCGCATAGTGAAGGTTGTGCTGTCTTGGGACAAGAGGGTTGCCGTTGGAAAACCCTATATCTCTACAATGTCACACATGCAGAAGAACCCGTTCATTGCTGTCAGACAATTTCTGTGACCGCATACTTCTTTACATCCCAAAACTGCAACCCCCTTGATCATTATATGTAGGTCGCCGTAGAACGGGAGATCAACAAAACTCCTTATAGCACCAAACATGAACTAAAGGCAAAGATTATAGCAGCATTCACCAACATAATCAAGAAGACCGTTCAGAAGAGTTACTGGAGGATCCAAATTTGTCTGGAGGTTAGTGGTTGAATCGAATGGTGATTTTTATTGAATAAATTTACTCGTTCGTAATTCAAGATAACTGGTAAAATGAGATGCCAGTGTTATTTTCATTTCTCGCAATTTATACGACAATGTATCCATCGTACCATATATATATATATATATATATATATATATATATATATATATATATATATATATATATATATATATATATATATATATATATATATATATATATATATATATATATATATATATATATATATAGAAGAGGAGAAATATATTGAAAATACATTCAAGAACGTTCAATACCCTAACTATATCATTTTCAATGCTAAGCAAAAGGCTCATTAAATATTGCAAAATAGAAGAGCTGTCCTTCCTGATAAAGCTAAGAAATCAAATAATATATTATTCTACCAACTAAATCTATCACAACTGCAACCGAAAAGAATTTACCTAAACTCAACAAAAAATTTGTTACAACTACATCCAAAACGATCAAAGATTTCATCAATAAATTTTAAAAAAAGTGCAGGAATTGCCAGAATTAATACATTGGAGAAACCTCAAGTAATTTAAACAAAAGACTATATAAGCACAAAAGGGACATTTAAAAAAATAAAAAGAAACACAAAAAACACATTGGTTGTTCGCAGGGACAAATCGCCGCACAATTTTGACATAAGAAATGCTAGTTTGATTAAAAGAGAAAATAATCCACTGAGACGAAAATATCTGGAAAGTGACTTGATCGCTATTTCAGCCACAATAAATTTGCGTCTCGGCTCTTACTATATATAGCCACACTTGGTAGATTATATATTGTCACAATATTGAATAGTCAAGGACAAAGGTGATGGGAAGAAAAGAAAAAGAAAAGGAATACAGATGATTTCGGTTAGATTTAGAAAAAAAATTCAAAAATAATCTTTCAAAAATTTTGAAACTACCTGCGTCTCTTGTTTCGTGCGCATGTTTGGACGATTAAATCCTAACGGATGAAACGTTTCACAAAAAATCTAAATACATTATATATATATAAGAAGAAAGGCTGATAAAATATTCCAAAATAGAAGAGATCTCCTTCCTAATAAACCTAACGAATCAAAAAATATATTATTCTACCAACTAACTCTATCACAACTACAACCGAAAAGAATTTATCTAAACTCAACATAAAATTTGTTGCAACTTCATTTTTTGCGCAATTTATACGACAATTTATTCATCGTACCATATATATATATATATATATATATATATATATATATATATATATATATAGATAGATAGATAGATAGATAGATAGATAAACCTAGGTTGACCCGGATCGTCCTGACGACCCAGGTTTGAAACCTGCAGGTTTGCGGATCTAGGTCTCTCTCTAGATTTGTATTGAGCTCTTTTGTTAGTTAGTTGTTTACTCGTATCGAGGTTTTTTCTTTGGGCTTCACATTTGTATCTGTGCGATTTTTTTCGACAGACTTTCAAGTTTCTAGCTCTTTCTTTTTTTTAAAACCTTTTTTCCCTCGAGATTGATTTGATTATTGGCAAATTAAAAATTCGAAGGTTTTTCGAAACGAGTATATATATTATATATATATATATATATATATATATATATATATATATATATATATATATATATATCATATGTTTATGAAAAATAGGTAACATATGACAATGTCTAACGCAAAAGTCAGTGGAATGACAAGGATAAATCTCTATAGCTAAACTGCAAAATGAGCCCTGTAGCAGTATTGTAATATGCGTGTAGTGGGGTCATCGCGGTATTATTAATTTAGAGTTCTTGACACTCGATGTAACAAGAAAATAACTTTTATATGTCCAACACTTACAACGTGACCATAGATGCGTTCAAAAAGCTCTCTTTTTCAATCGCAGCACGACGCTTTGTTGGAGAAGGTTTCTCTACAATAATTACATTCAAGTGTTTGTCGAACACTGACATCAGAACGCACATAGAAATTATGGCATTTCCAAAAACATCTCTACCTGCCGAATTTTACTGAAAATGTATCGAAATGGTGCCTGATAAATGTCAACAAGACATTGCAAATAAAGACGATTATATGATTGAATAAAATGTAATTGATTTTGATGAATAAATTTGATAAACAATAAAAGAAAATTATTCATGACTTAACGTAAAATTTTAAGCTACAGTACTCTTGTGTATATACCAATTTACGCTTGTGGAAAGAATCACTTTTTTAAAAATCATTTCACCCCAAGCAAGCCAATAATGTCACAGAGATGCGAAGGGTTATGAGTGCGTGAAAATGAAAGAAAATATGAGAAACATTATGAAGGAGAGAAAACTATAAAAGAACAGATACTAAGAGGATAACGATGGAATAGCATTTAAATATTTTAGAAGCAGGAAAATAATTCCATTGGCGATAAGCAAAGGTGAAGAAACTCTTAGCAAAGAACTTACGGCTATAGCTAGATATCTCAACTGTAAAGGTATCAGATTTTAATTCCAATCTCTTAATACATTAAATCCATAAAGTCTAGATACCCAAGAGGAAAGCGTCTTCAGAACAATTAGCATGGAAATTTTTATAAAAAAGGCAAAAGGAAGATAATTGACCGCGGTAGGAAAATGACTGACGCTGAGATACAAGGTCAGGGCCAATATTTTTGTATTTTATCAATTTTTCCTTCAATTCCACCCATCTCTATTTACTTCTTTCTTTCTTTCTTTCTTTCTTTCTTTCTTTCGTTCTTTCTTATCGTTACTATTCTCTCTTTTTTTTCCTTTTTTTCCCCTTGGCTATTTTTTCTATCTTTCTTTCTTTAGTTTTGTTTTCTTATCATTACTAATTCACTATTTCTTTCCTTTCTTCATTGTTTACTTCTAAAGAAAGAAATGATTATTCTTTCTTTCTTTCTTTCTTTCTTTCTTACATTTACTGTGTTCCCTCTTTTTTTCCTTTTTCCCATGGCTATTCCTTCTCTCTTTCTTTCTTTTGTTCTTTCTTTCTTTAGTTTTGTTTTCTTATCATTACTATTTCTGTATTCCTTTCCTTTCTTCATTTTCTATTTTTAAAGAAAGAAAGAAACATATTGATATAGTTTTCTGATCATTACTGTTTCTCTCTTACTTCATTGTCTATTTCTAAAGAAGGAAAGAAAGAAGTATTCTTTCTTTCTTTCTTGTTACTTATTTCTCGTTTCATTTCTTTTCATGCTTGCCTATTCACGTTTATTTATGTATTTATTTTCTGCTTACGTTTCTGCTTCCTTTCATTCATTTCGATATGATTTCCAGCATTTTACACGATTTTCCTATGACATAGACTTTTTAACACCGATATTTGAATTTTTGTCTATTTTCTTTTTCGATCTTCTCCATCCATTACGTCCTTTTATTGGCTCATCTTTTAGATTTTCCACGCTAAGATTTCCTTTACTTGGATCGTGACCTTTCCCAAAACATTTTGTCGAACTTTACCTTCCTTTTCTTCCTCTAAAGACATGAACATTTGCATTCTGTTCCATGTATTTCGTACAGAGTTTTCTCATTCCCATTGTTTCTTCTGTTCCTTGATATGTTCGCCTTCCCCTTGTCCATTTATTTCGTTCCGTTTCTCTGACCGTTTCTCCTAATTGAATTAATCCGTTAAGGTTCAGTGCATCAATTCTTCGTTCCTAATCTACTTCTTGCAACCACTATTTCCGTCGGCAAAGTAGCCTTTTAGGCACACGAAAGAATTTGATCGTAGAAAATTCAGAAATCATTGTTTCTAATTTTCGACTTCTACACTATAATCCCTTGCGGCAGAGAGTTTAGATTCCACGAGGAATTTGTGGGTGAAACATCCAAACAGATATAATTCAGAAATGGTTCTGTCTGTTCAAAAGGTTAAAAACTCGAAATAGCTCGAATTTGATTTCGAATGACCGCATTTGATATTCTGTTTCGCAAATATATTTTAATAATGTTCCTACTATACCAAGCCAATGAGAAACTGAAGCTAAACGCACTATTTACATTATTCCAACTATTATCCTCATCTATGTCGCCATATTTATTACAACGTTTCGGCTGTTGTACGCTCCGTCCTTCTTCGCGTTCAACCCACTCGTACACCTTTCGTTGATTCATGGTGTGTGGTCCAAACTGCACTAACATCGATGAACTTCCGCTCATTTGAATTACTTTGATCACAGAAAGCGCTCTACGTTGCGTTGTTGCTCGATGGTGCAATCGCTGAGTGGATTGTCCACACGTCTGACCTCGTTGATCTTTGCCACTTCGATGGACGATGGAATGCTACCCATAGAGAGATACCAGACATCCTTCGAGATTTATCGCTTTGTATTTTCATAATCGCATTTACTTTCTGATTAACACTCTTATGTGTGCTTTTGTTGTAAGATATGAACCTAGTATCTGTTCGACATTCCAACCACCTGACGACGGCCGGAGCGTACAACGGTCGAAACGTTGTAATAAATGTGGCAACAAAGATGAGGACAAATGTCCGAATAATGTAAATAGTGTACATAATACCTCATCTCAGATATATAGACAGACACTGAAGCTAAACGCTAACTGAAAACGCCTGTTATAGCAACGGTAAGGTTACACGCAAGTGGGACATTTTTTAAGACATGACAGAAAGAAAAATGTTGAGCCTAGACTTGAAGAGTTTAAAATAGTTGTGTTCGGTAAAGCACCCTCTTAGGTAACATTTCGAAAATGTGGCGGTTCGTAGATAGCAGCTTTTCGGATGGAAATTACTTCTTGCCAATGGAATACTAAAGGAATGAAGGTGCTTGCACTCAGCGTACGTGGATCTGGCAGTTCTCAGCAGCAACGATTAGAATTAATGGAACTAAGGAATATAGCCCTATTTGATAGTTTGCATAGAAATAGCGATGGATTAACAAGAAACTTGCAATATTTTATCGCTGAGAAATGATTACACGCTATGTGATCTACATATTTTGATTTGTATTCAACAGGAATATGATCAGACGGCATTTTGTATTATTACTAATTATAAAGAATTGCTGATACCAGTTTTTTTTTAATATTCGTTAAATACTTACAATTAAATAATGTTCAGTAGATTAATTTTGAACTTTTATATATATAATTTTCATGCTTATTACCCCCAAACATAAATAGATAATAGGTTTTATGTTCAAACTAGACATCAAGTAGGGCTCATACATACAACCTCTTGCTAGGATACAGGAAAATAGTCGATTCTTTGTACCGCTTCAGTAAGTACTGGGTGCGATGGAAATATTGTCGCCATATTATATTTTAATTTCAGTATAGTTGGGTCAATTGAGCACCGCCTGCGAGAAAAATGGCACCATGATGCAATTTACTCCGCCAGAAACAGCCTGCTGTACTATTTGGCATTCGCGACGGAAGCTCCAATAAAAAAAAAAAAACATTTCAGAGAGTTTGGGTGTCAATCTTATTACAGGGAAAAGCATTGGGACAAAGTTAGACGAGTCTAATGGTGATTACGAAGGTTGGGCAACTCGGAAAACTTACTCTGATTGTTCTGATGAGAAAAGAAATCCCGAATTTGTTGGTAAAAATTTCAGACTCAACATAGAGGCCTGTATAAAGAGCCTTGAAGAAGTAGTGATGCCATGGTCCAAGAGGCAAGGTGGAGTAATGGATAGCGGCGTGGATTGAGGAATCGGAGAGCCGATTTAGAATTCCAGTCGAATCCATTACATTCACTTACGTGCTAATACCCTTGGGAAAGGTGTGAATCCTCTTCTTTTCCCTCCAGCTATGGGTAAATAGCAGCACAGACTGGGTTCTATAGCCTTGGATGGCAACTGGTCTAGGAGAAGGAAAACTCTGAATTCAAAACCTGCGGAGGTTGTTTGGGGACCTTGTGGCACTTAGTGCACCAGGTCTCTGTAATCGGCCCTTCAAAATGTCTGGATGGTCCTGCACGAAACCTTCACCACTATAATCAAATCTCATGTGCTATACAGGCGGGTTGGGGACCGCTTGTTAATTCCAAATTCCCATGAAACTCCAATATTGGAGCCGGCTCAACCCACCTCGGGTGAATGCCGTTACAGGTATGGTCCAAGAGAAGGTCTGCTGATACAACAGGACTCTGCACCATGCCACAGAAGCAAAAGAACCCAGTCATCGCTGTCAGAGAATTTCTGCTACCACCCTGCGATCACCCATTTCCATTGGCCACTCCCAAGGCTGCACCCCGCTTGATTATCATGTGTACTGAGCAGTTAAGCGAGAGACAAACAAAACTCCTTGTAACACCAAAGATGAACTGAGAACAAGGATTATTGAAGTATTCACCATTTTAAACAATGAGAGTGTCCAGAAGACATGCAAGAGATTCCAGAGTCGTCTGAGGAATTAAATGCATCCAATGGTGATTTTATTGAATAAATTTACTCTTTAGAATTTCCAGATGTTTTTTTTTTTTTTTTGGAGGGTGGGTAATTTTGGTAAGTAAAATTAACTAGGCAATAATTACTTCATTTTAACAGTGTTATTTTAATTTTCGCGTAATTTAGACGACAATGTGTCCATCGCACCTTGTCACTTCCTGCTATTTTACAAGAACCAAATCAGACCTAAAATGAATTACTGCAGTTGTCACATGTATGTATTCATATTAAACAGCTTTTAAGCGGCATTTTAGGCGATGATTTTCCAGCAGACAACACCTCTGCAAATTTACGCAAGTTTCTAGATAGTATGTGGCTATTTATATGGCAAATGTCCTGACGAGCTACATTCTCAGGTTCCACTAGTACTAAACTTTGCAGTGGAAACCGCCATACTCTGTACAGTGGGGTGACTCATCCCAAATCCCTTCAAATTCAGTTATTAAAATAGAATAGTAGAGCCGGATGGCTTCATTCCAAGAATCTCTGCTTCGTGGAATAGACACCTGAAAAGAAGTTTTCCCCATTACAAAAATCTGAACCTTTTCAAATAAAGATAAACCGTTATCACTCCAACCATAAAGTAAGCATCTATCTTCAGTGGGTCTTCGGAATTTTATTGGATGAAATCTTATATATAAAGTACAATGTATGCGTATGTGTTTGTGCATGTGTGTTCAAGCATCTTCTTTTCTGCCACTGTTCCGATTTCAATGATTTCAAAAGCATTAGAAGTTAAGCGCAGGGAACGATTTTTGTTGATCTCAGATTCAGGATTACCAGATTATGCGAGGTGAAAAATATATATTAATATATTAACTAGCCATTATCATTGCTTTCGTGGTTGACGGGGAGTAACTCTTATTTTCCTTTTGTATCCAAAATTGAAGTGCATGTTTTATTACAAATAGGTTAAAAGCTGCCAGAGCATTTAAGCTAGTTTCTATCGAGGACTCTTTGTTTGGTCATCATCACAATACCTAGAGAGGAATTGATGCGATAGGTATCAATAAACTACAGAAGAACTAAAAAATGATCGCTGCATTTAAGTATTAAATTAAGGTTTAAGCTTACCTTTTAAAAGTTCAATGATAATTCTTCAGCTGCCACTTAATTTAAAGACGATTTGATGTACGTAGATCCTTATTTTCTGTACAGACAATTTTTCTTATTTCATGGGTGACAGAACAGGGGACACTTTTTAACATGAAATTAATATAGTTTGAAGATGGGTAAATAGAAATTAGAATTAGTTATACATTCAATATTTGAAGAGTTAGAGAAAGATAATAGCTAATTAAGTAACATCTATATTATGGAATCTATATGAATAAATGCGAAGTTGGAGGACAGTTCTCCCTCTTCTGAGATTAATAAGCCCCAGCTCTACTTAATAGCAATTTGTATTTACTCAACTCCTCCACGAGGTCAGGTTGTGACACAAGATCGGTTTAATGTGAGGAGCCCTTGTGCGTACACCCGGGCTAAGAACAAAAATAACCCGAGCACTCGCAACCCTAGATTGCACTGGCCTAGATGCAATAACCGATCCCTCTCTCTGGTGCAATGTGAGGGCACGTCCTTGGGAAGCCGTTCTCCAGGTTTGAGCACCTCTCAGTATAATTTTCATCAGTTGCGACTCTGTTCGCATTCTCCCTAAAGACAGAAACGCAACAGAGAAGATAAATAATGTGTTACAAAATATTCGAGAGAGTAATTTATATTTACCCGCCCACTCCCCTTCCCGCCACAGGGCAGGTTGGGACACAAAGTCGGTTCAATGTGTGGAGCCCGAGCGCATACACCCGGGCTGGGAACAAAAATTGCCCGAGCCCCGAATAGATAAAACTTGATTATGAAAATAACTTATTTCCAACAATAGAAAATTATAATATCTTTTTTTTAACTATTTAATATCTGTTGACAGAAGAATTCCAGAGCGTAAAACGACAAAAACGTCGTGAATATGGCAACAAAGATAAGGAAAACAGTCCGAACAATGTAAATAGTGTAAATATTCAATATTTAATCTATATATTGTAAATTAGTCACTCCCATCGATGGAAAATCATCATTGTAAGCAAAAGAAACAACAAGAAGAGGGATCCACGCGCGCAAAAAAAATGATAGCATGATGAGAAAAATCTCATTTTCTGTCTAGGATCATCATCGAAGAAAGAAAATGTTACAAACGTATCTGAGGTCAAATCCGAAAAGCTGGCTTTACCTTCCAGGAAGAAAGCTTAAAAAATACAAGAATGTCCTTAGAAACAAAGAACAGCGTGCTGAAATAATTTGCACTATCAAATCACTTGGGAATTAATGCAGGACATCCACCCCATTGATAATGTACAGGCTTAAAGTGAGAGAGATATATAGCGATAAATGCCCAAAATAACATGGGCAGAAAAGTTTTTAAAGAAATTGTAAATAAATATATATTGCGATCAGAAAATTGGAAATTCGGAATATATAATGGGGAAATTAGGTTTAAGAAAAATTAACACTGACAGGATTTATTAAAGGTAAGAGGAACGAAAAGAAAGTAATATACTTGAGTTTGTGAGAAAGGCAAAAGTAGCTCAAAGCAATATGGCATATGAATCAAAAGATGCTTAAATTAAAAAAATAGAGGAAATTATAGCATAACATAAAGGTCCATGGCCTGAATGCAAATGACACATAAAATAAGTTGGATAAAAAATGTCTAAAAAAAAATAGGTCGTTCTGTATAAATCAATAAAAACGAGGTAATAAATGAATATATTTAGAACCTTACGAATTAAACTATGGCAATAAACGCATATATTTCCGTTTTTTTTATATTGAAAACATTGAATGACTGGAAGCCAATATTTCTTTTTAAATAGTCCCACTGCTATATTTAATTTCAAGCAACACAATATAATGTCGTTCTTTATACGGCTCTTTCATAAAAAAAAAGGTTGAAAGTAATAATGTATGAATGAGGAAAAAAGCGGAAGGCGAACGTGAAAAGAAGATGCCAGCCATGTATAATTTGTTTCAATGGACTTGCTCTGTTGGACTTCCCAATGCATTGAATGAAATTCCACAACGTTTACCATTGGCTAGCGTTCAAGTTGTGGTGGACTCATGTTGCCTTAATAGACAAGTGTTTCACACTCAATTCATCAAACAGCTACATTGATATAGAGTTCATGTTTGCTCTGCACGAAAGGAAAATAACTATTTATCGATCGATCGATCTATCTTCCTGTCCATTTATATGTATCATGCTGGTCAGCTCAAAACATCATTCCAACCTTTTCATATCTACATTCCCGACTAACCAAGGCAAAATCTTGCTACCTATGAATAAGAAACGAACAGGAAATTTCTATAAATTTAATATGGTTCGCTATTTATTTATATTATTTACAAAACATATAATCTCATCATCATCGCTGTTGTTAGCACAACGTTTCGACCTTTATGTCCTTGAAGTTGATCTTCATCAGTTGCTTGTGAATCCGTGTAAACGACAGAGTAATCGAAGTAAACACTTTATTAAATTTAAAGCGGTAGGCTAGCACCGGAATGTTGGATTAATGCGTAGGAATGCTACAATTTTTCAATATCTATCTATCGATGTATCTATCACACAAACACACAAAGATACACAGACACACAGACACACACACACAAACATGCATACACACACACACACACACACACACACACACACACACACATATATATATATATATATATATATATATATATATATATATATATATATATATATATATATGCTAGTTGTAATCTTATAAATATATGAAATTAGTCTCGTCCGAAAACCTTAGGGTGCCTTGATTTGTGAATAAACAAACCAATACCAAAGGGGAAAAATGTTACAAATAAAGAAAGAACAGAGACCCTGTCCCTCGCCCGAATAGACTCGTCAAGCATTCAAGTTCAAAGTCCAAAGAAAAAAACTCCGATAAGAGTAAGAAAATAACTAAACAAAGTGCTCGGTACGTTAAGCAGACCAAAACCTAAATTAAACCTGGCCAGACGATCTGCTTAGGTGAAACTGTGGTAGGTTTGTCTGGCTCTTTAGGTTTAGCTTACACACACACACACACACACACACACACACACACACACACACACACACACACACACACACATATATATATATATATATATATATATATATATATATATATATATATTATTGTTAGGGTCCGGTTCCTTATACCACGGTGATAGTCCAAGGTAGAACCAATAAATACGAACGCGAACACAGGTATGGAATAACACAGATATATTACAAACAGGAATATATACAGAGAAGTAGAAGTGTTAGTATGAACAATCAGGTTTAGTAGAGAGAACAATGTAGTCTCGACCAGTATCACTATTCCAATGTCTTGCAGTAATTGTCTGAACGTGACTCTGTTTCGGACTGCCTCTGACTAGACTTGAACTACTGACTCGACTTGAACTACTCCTGAGGCGCAGTATTTATTAAGTATGGAATAGTCCATTATTATTATTATGGGTAAGATCCCATAACAATTATAATAATAAAAGAAAGAACAGTAAGATATATAATCCGGTGTTCTTAATAATATTGTCATTTTTACAAAACAGTGATCAATGCAAATTTACAGATCATAAATATTATAAATTAACCGATTTAAAAGTATGGCTCCATCGCTACACAGGAGTTAAATTAAAGGCCCTAGTTCTGCTTCATTTGAAAAGGAAACAAAACTAGGGCCTTTAATTTAATTATATACTTGAATTTGAAGTTTGTAGTTTCTGTTTTTGAAACATGATAATTCCTGTGTAGCGATGGAGCCATATTTTTAAATCAGTTAATTTGTGTATATATATATATATATATATATATATATATATATATATATATATTTCGTCTATCGGTCTGCGTATTCAAGAAAACTTAATAAAGAAAATGCGTTCTCTGGTAGGGATACAACCTACAGCCTCATTTGTAGAAGAAATCATAGTTTGGTCTGTCATATACACCGTTCAAAATAAAAACGCAGCGTATATTTCAAATAAGAGTGTCCATTATAATAACGTTTTTTCTAATAATAATGACGGAGTCGAAAATAAATCCATTAATTCAGAAGATATTAAGCAAAACATCTTTTTCGAGTGGTGACAGTTTTGTGTCTACAGGTAGTTGAATAAAATATTAATTAAAGAAATTTCAAGCATCTTGGCATCGTTTTTATCGGTACATCTACTTCATAACAAAACTGACCAAATTTAACCTCCCTATCTGAATTCTATACATTGTCCTGGGTTAAAAGAAAGTGTTTGCCTGTCGCCAGACAATTTAGCGATATTATATATAAATCTATCACACACACACACACACACACACATATATATATATATATATATATATATATATAAGCTAAATATGCTAAGGTATACTATTATGTATGAGTAAAAGGTATGGATTAAAGTGCTCAATGTCAGAGTTATAATATATATGACTATAAAAGTGGACGTTGAGGTCAACAACCAGTGGTGACAATGAGTTTTCTGCTGAAACGCAATATTCATGTTTGAAGATTTGTCTAAAAATGGAGAAAAATAAATGAATAAGTAAAATAAAAAAATTAAGAAAATAATGAAAAATCTAAATCAATAAATAAGTGAACAAATTAATTAAATTATAAAGAAATTAAACAACTACAAATGCACACATAAATACAAATAAGTTTAACAATAAAAATCAACAGCAGAATATAATAAAGTAATCAATAATAAATAATGAATATAAAGTTTAACAAAGAACACTATAAAACAACTGCAAATAACTACATTTTAATTCACAATGATTTCTATTAATAACCTCTTGAATAGTTTAAAATTTAACCGTTACCTCCAACCCCAGAACCGTAAGTAGAATACAATAGACCTTCTACCTATAAGGAAACATTGTCCAGCATATATAAGTTGTCGGGCCAAATGAACACACGTGGTCTGAAGATTACGTTTAAGCATGAAACAGATTTAGGTTTCAACTGTTTTATGTATATAGCTTCAATAATTTTCACATAAAACTGTAGAAACCTAACCTGAACAAAATAAACTACGAAATCTCCACAAATATTCTTAAATGCCTATAATTGATAACAGAAGCCATTGGTTTATACCAACGGCTTCCCAATACATAATACTTCTCGTTTTCACTCTCGCGCGGTCATGTTTGACGTCACGAGCTGCCATGAGATTTTCGCTTCCGCGTTTCCTATACACGAACCTGTCGTTGCTTCGAAATTTTTCATGCAACAAAAATAATCTATCATTATTGTTTCGTCCGTGTATTGTTTGATACATTGAAATGCAATTGTTATCTTTGATAATGTCTTATGTAAGCCGAAAGCATAGATAGGATTTAAACATGTATAAATATGGTGATTTGCTTTCGTTTTTCAGTGATAATGTTATTAAGCTTGTCAGACAATAAGAAAAGATCTTACTTAAAATAAATAGACAAAAATTGTCTATATTATATAATGAAACATGCATCAGTGAAAAATTGCGCCTAAATATACACACACACACACACACACATATATGTATATATATATATATATATATATATATATATATATATACATATAAATATATATGTATATATATATATATATATATATATATATATATATATATATATATATATATATATATATATATATATATATTGTCATCTACATAATTATTACAGACTTTTCACTGCATTTCAGCTCATGAGTGTGGCTAGATATCCAATTGCTTCAGGCAATATATATATATATATATATATATATATATATATATATATATATATATGTGTGTGTGTGTGTGTGTGTGTGTGTAGTGTAATATATATATATATATATATATATATATATATATACACACATGTATATATATGTATGCGTGTGTGATGTGTAAATGTAATTGTGATACGATGCTCCATTACGAGGTCTCACGGTTTGTAAGTGGTTACTTACCATTAATCTGCAGCTCAAAGAAATGAAGGAATACATCTCTTTAAATTAATCAATCTAGCTAACGCTTATTCGACTATTTCCTGCGAATATCCAATGAAAGAATACATAAAATTACATGAATGTCCCAAAATTTTATGGAAAAATCCGACCACCGCACCTTTCTCACAGTTTTCATATTTCATAACTCGAAATTTGAGTAAGTCCTCTCACATGCACGCACACGGCCATGCTGATACAGATAAATACTCTATCTAACTTCTGCGTACAGTTTGAATATAAATTATCATCTGGGTGCTTTCGGCTTTCATGTAGCATTATCAAAGAGGCTTTTTCGAGTGGTGACAGTTTTGTGTCTACAGGTATACGTTATATTTCTTGGTTGGTTTTCCAGTGAGCGTCTTTACTCGTCGATGGATATCAGGACTTTTTTTTTTGTATCGACTCTGAGAACAATCGCAAGAAAAAGAGCATAAGTTTAAAAATCGGACAAAGGCGTGGGTTTTGTACCACAGAAAGGCCGATAATCACTGACAAAATACGGAGTTGAATAAAATATTAATTAAAGAAATTTCAAGTATCTTGGTATCGTTTTTATCGGCACATCCACTTCATAACAAAACTGACCAAATTTAACCTCCCTATCTGAATTCTATACATTTTCTTGAGTTAAAAGAAAGTGTTTGTCCGTCGTCAGACAATTTAGCGATATTATGTATAAATCTACTTGAAAATATATCACTTGAATATTGCCATTATATATTTCATATGTCCTATGCCGTTGGTATATCTCTGTTCTTTAGTTCAACCAGTTTACATGTAAGACACGTAATTCTGCTTCTACACTGTCGAAACACTCTCATTTATCTCCGGGATTCAAATGTAAAAATAAGAAATATCACTTTGTGAAAAAAGATACCCGTGATGTTTCTTGCCTGAAGACTACAATGATAACATTATTAAATCACGGTTGTATGTCTATATCCTCTTCTTTTCCGGATATTCCTCTTTTCTGTTTCTGCCATCTAATACTCCTCAGTACTGATTACAAGTTTGAGTGCAACTCGCTACTATGAGCGATCTTCGAGTTTCGTACTGTCTAAAAATGACAATTAGTAAAATATACTGGAAATCTAAATTCTGAGCAATCACTTATCCGTTCAATAAATGTTGTGTAATTTCAATTTTTACATTACTTTATCTCATTTGCTATTGATTAAATATGTCCTTCCTTATTTCACGTCTATTCCTTTTTCCTCCTTAAAAAAAATGCCAGTTGAATCTATTATCTGAATTAGTTTCATTTACAACGAAACTTCTGAAGAAAAAATGATGTTGTTTTCGTCATTTTCTTATTCTTTCAGTATTGTTTTTCTGTTTTCTGAATTTCTTTTGAGCATATCTGCCATTTTCTTGGTATAAGTGGTCCGAACTACACCATAACTGTCAATTGCGGGGAAACAAATCCAGCAAAATTTTAAATGTTTCAATTGTTTTGTACGCCGTATTGGTCAATAATTTTGAATAAAACAGACATCAAATATCGATCGTTAAAAGACACGTTCATACGCGAGATACACGTTGGAACTTCGCTATAAAACGCACAGTTCAACGATATAATATTTTGTTTAAAACAATTCAGGTAACATTTCTTTAAATTCTGGAATTTCTAGAGATAGATATATTGAGCCATGGCAGAAACACAAGAGTGAGCCAGTTAATGAATTGCTAATTAACGTCTTAATTCTTAATTATTTTGACTGGGTGTTTATATTTTTAGGAAAATATGTATCCCAGAGGAATCTTGCAATTCAAAAAGAAACGGAGTAAAATTCTCGAAAGTACATCTAAAGAGTTACGAATCACTCACAAGGGACAATATATGCAAAAGTGTCAAGAATGTAGACAAAATATAAAGCATGGCAAATTGCCATTATTTTAATTTGGCACAGACGGACATGGCAGCCATTTTTACATTTCATTTACTTGTTAAAATTATAGTACTTTATAACGGTGTATGTGGTAGATAGGGTAAAAGAAATTGTGTCCCGGTGTCTGATATTTAATGAATTGAAAATAATACTGAAGAAAAAAGAGATAATATTGAAAACAGCTTCTAGAATATACCCCCCCACATATATAAGTATTAGCATAAATCATGCTGTCTGAAGCTATTGCATTTTTGACGAAGAGTGTTGGTGATTACGTTATTACAAAATCCATTACTTGTACAGTGTTTATCCCATCGCGAGAATTGATGTGAATCTCGTCATGAGTGAGTTTAGAGAAACACCAATAAATATTAAGTTGCCAATAAGAAATTTAAAGAACAAGGACCCAATCAAAGCTATTCGCCTAGGATTATCATTTTATGTGGCTGGCACTAACATCGTCAAATAGTATTGCATTAGGTCATTTTCGATTAAGTAATTGTACGAAGGCATAGGAGGAAGGTTGGACTGAGGGATAACGGCTCCGTTTGAGGAATCGAATTGCAGTCGAATGCACTACATTTACATACGTCTTGGGAAAGGTATAAATCTTCTTCTTCTCCCCCCCCCGCTATGGGTAAATATCAGGACAGACCGGTTTCTATAGCCTTGGATGGTAACTGGTCTACCGCAGAAAGAAATGGCAACCTACTGCGGAAAAAATCTGCCTCGTCGAAAGATACATGATCACCTAAGCGTGTATCACGCATGGCACATAATTGACTGATTAGTATTTAACTTTTGAATTAATTGTACTGACGAACGGTGGAGTAATCGATAGCGGCTTGGTTTGAGGAATTGAAATGCAGTCGAATACACTACATTTACATATGTGCTAATGCCCTTGGGAAAGGTACGAATCCTCTTCTTCTCCCCCAGGCATGCAGGACAGACCGGGTTCTATAGCCTTGGATGGCAACTGGTCTACCGCAGAAATAAATCGCAAAGTACTGTGGGGAAAAATCTACCACTTCAGTAATGTATTGAAAGATACATGATCGCCTAAGCGTGTATCTACGCATGGCACATAACTGACTGAATTGTAATGAATTGAGCGTATATACTTATCTCACTCTTGCTGAAGAGGTAACAAATATTTACTTATTAATCGTATATATTCTTATCGCCTTATTTATTAATCATACATATTCTTATCGCTTTAAATGTTATATTCAGTAGATACCCGTATTTGAATAGACGCTGCATTAATTTATTTAAACAGGATTTATTTTCGTAAAAACGCTTGATTCCATAGGTGAAGTTGAATTAAAAAGAATAAAAAACTTGTAATGCTAACGGATAATTTATTTTTAAAACAGATATAAATTTTTGATCGCTCTTCAAAAATAAATGAAACAGGGACTAAGCTACATTGTATATGTTATAAAAAGAAGACAAATCGATCGATTTGAGTTCGTGACAGATGCGTGAGCTGAAAGCGTGAGAATTGCTTAAAGAAAGAAATATTATTTTTTTCTTATTTTCCGTTGAAGTAGGAAAGTCCATGCTGGGTGAAGCTGTGTTGCATCAATTCTATTATAGACATTTTCGGAACTTGTTATTATCATCGGCGTCTTTGTACTAAGGTAATAACAAAGTGAAACCAACCGAAAAAAAAAAAAACGTAGAGAAGTCATCAGCAATTGCATTTCACGCCATCAAATGTTCCCAAAGGCAAAATGCATTTGGAGGAGTGGCAGGGGATGAATTTTTATATTTTGAAAAACAAATGTCTAGTTAAATAATCCTTTGATAAACAAAATTAAGAATTTAATTGTAAAAACGCTTGATTCCATTGTTGAAGTTGAATTGAAAAGAACAAAAACTCATAATTTCAACACATAGTTTTTTTTGTTAAAACAGATATATTTCGGAAAGTTTTTGCAATCCTTTGATCACATTTGAGAAATAAATAAAACAGTGACTAAGCTATATTGTATACGTTATAAATTCAAATTAACAAAAAACAAAAAAATGATCAAATTGAGTTCACGACACATGCGTAAGCTGAATGCGTGAGAATTGCTTAAAGAAAGAAAGAAATGTCATTTCCAAACCAGAGCAGATAAAAAAATACTCCTAGTTTGTTCGTATTTTCCGTTGAAGTAGGGAAGTCCATGCTAGTTGAATATGTGCTGCATTAATTCTATTACAGACATTTTCGGTACTTGCTATTATCATTTTGGAAAATACGAAAAAAAAAAAAAACTAGAAGTAGTATGTTTTTTTTCTACTCTGGTTTTGAAATGACATTTTTAGGCAATCCTTTAACAACGGCAGGATATTTCTCCTTTTCAGTTTTCGTTTGTGGTTAGCAACATTCTAAATCTGACAAATTTTTTCTACTTTTTAACATACCTCAATCTGTATGCCTAGATTTGATTGGTTGATACGGTTAAATGGTATGAAATGGAAAGTGTATATTGAATCAATTGCTAAATCTGCAGCTAGGAAATTGGGTTCACTGTGCCGAGCTACACAATTTTTCTCACCAGAATCTATCTTACATATTTATAAAACTACCATTCGTCTATGCTTTCAATATTGTTGCCACATCTAGTCTGGTGCTCCTGATATATACTTAGAAATTCTTGATAAAATCGAAAGAACCTGCAGTTTAAAAAAAAAAAGTTTATTTCTAAAGGATATTTTATTGTTAAAACAGAAATATTTCGGAAAGCTTTTGAAATCCTTGATCCCCCTTGAGAAATAAATGAAACAGTGACTAAGCTACATTGTATATGTTATAAATTCAAATTAACAAAAAAAAAATCAATCGATTTAAATTCGTGAGATGCGCGTAAGCTGAAAGTGTGAAAAATGCTTAAAGAAAAAAATGTGATTTCCAAACTGTTGTTCATGATGACGGTCGTCTTCGAGTATAGAATCCAGAGGTTAGCAGTGAATATTTCGAAGACAGTAGGAAAGCGTTGTTCAGATTAGCAGTAGATATTTTGGTAAAAGTAGCAGAGCGTAGTTCGTTCTTCTGTTTCTCTTCGCCTGACAAGCTGGACTGGACATTCGGGTAGAGTGAACAAAATGGCCGCCTTTATACACGACGGCTTGAATATTCTGCGTCTTCTGATTGGTTAACTCTCTATTGGTGGACTATAAAGTGAGTCAAGTCATTTGAGCTAACTCACTAGTTACATATATACACAAAACCTGCAACACAAACCAGAGTAGATAAAAAAAAAAATACTTCTAGTTTTTTCTTATTTTCCGTTGAAGTGGTGAAGTTCATGCTGGGTGAAGCTGTGCAGCATAAATTCTATAACAGACATTTTGGATACTTGCTATTATATCTAGCCGTCTTTGGTTGAATTTGTGTTAGTTGTGTTTGGATTGATTTTCGTTAGAAGCAGTTTATAGATGATGTCGGAGAGCTGTCGCATTAATAATGGTTATAAAATGCTGCTAACGATGCTGGATTCTATATCAATGCCTCTAAAACTGAAATCATAAGCTTCAACCAGCAAAGCTCAATAAAAAAAAATCTCTCAGGGTAATCGATAAAATATGCCGAATATTTTACATACCTAAGAAGCGAAATAATCTCTATCGAAAGAGTGTGAATATGCACATATCTAAAACATGGGCCGCCTTGAATTAAATGACTATAACCGGAAATTCTGATCTGCCAGACAACCTCAAACGGAGCTTTTTTCGTACAACTGTGGAGGCTATTTTAATATATGGTGCCCTGCTTTAGATTACCTAAATCCCTACAAAGCTTGATGGAACCGAAACTCGGATGGTGTGTGCTAGAGTTAACATTTCTTGGAGGCAACATGAAAATTAAACTTCTAGTTACATATCGCTGAAATTGCAACAGTGTTTCGTGAACGCAGAATGCGCTTTGCAGGACACTGCTGACGAGTAAAACAAGAACTAGAGAGTTATATAATACTGCTGAGAACTAACTAGCTGAAGACTGGTTGCTCGGCTAGCAATCACCCGAATTATTATGACACATAATGCCACCCTAATAACCTGGCGACCTTGACGCAGGACCGTGATAGTTTCTTTGATAGACTCACGGATATTCGAGCTAGCTCGACAAAATATGTCACCCTATTTACCTTGGTGAATGACCCTGTGATTTGACGTGATAGACACACGAATGTCCGAGCTAGCTTGATTGACTATCCCAGCCTAATAACCTTGCGACCTTGATGCAGGACCAGGACAGATGGCGTGATAGTTGGCGTGATAGACACAAGAGTGTCCGAGTTAGATTGATAGAATATGCCAGCCTAATAAACTTGCGACCTTGAGGCAGGAACATTGATAAATGGCGTGATAGCTAGCCTGATAGACACATGAATGTCCGAGCTAGCTTGAATGAATATGCCAGCCTAATAACCTTGCGACCATGACAGATGGCGTGATAGTTGGCGTGGTAGACACAAGAGTGTCCGAGCTATCTCGATAGAATATGCCTGTCTAATAAACTTGCGACCTTGAGGCAGGAACATTGATAGATGGCTTGATAGCTGGCGTGATAATCTCATGAATGTCCGAGCTAGCTTGGTTGAATAAGCCAGCCTAATAACCTTGCGACCTTAATGCAGGACCAGGACAGATGGCGTGATAGTTGGCGTGATAGACACATGAATGTCCGAGCTAGCTCGATAGAATATGCCAGCCTAATGACCTTGCGATTTTGATGCAGGACCATGATAATTGGCGTGATAGTTGGCGTGATAGTCTCATGAAGTTCAGAGCTAGCTCGATAGAATATGCCCGTCTAATGACCTTGCAATTTTGATGCAGGACCATGACAGAGGGCGTGATAGTTGGCGTGATAGTCTCATGAATGTCCGAGCTAGCGCAATAGAATATGGCAGCCTAATGACCTTGCGGTTTTGATGCAGGACCATAATAGATGGCCTAATAATTGGCGTGATAGTCTCATGAATGTCCGAGCTAGCTCCAGCGAATGATTAATAATACAAAAAATATAAGTTTCATCTACCAGCCTGAATATTTAAGAAATCTTATTAAAATAAAAGTGTGCCCTCCGGCAAGAATCTAACACACTTCGAAGGAGGAACCGTCATTAGATGCGACTTGTTTTTAACCGACTCGACCATGACGATTTCGTCATGGTTGTATACTCCCTTTAACGATTTCGTGGTCGATTCCGTTAAAAGCAGCTTGGATCTACTGCATGTTCGAATCCAGCCAGAGTTACTTTTCTTCTTTAATAAGATTTCTTCAATTTTCAAGCCAGTATAAGAAAATAAAATTCTGTTTGAAAAACTAAACAGAGCGTCTACTCAAATATGGATAGCCACTAAAATAGCACATATATATATATATATATATATATATATATATATATATATATATATATATGTCTTAGGAAATAAAAGATTTATTTATTAATCTGAAATTTTCTATCACTTAAAACGTTTGTCGCAATTAAAATATCGGTTTATAAATAACTTCATTATTTTTCTAAACATTGCTTTATTTACGTTTCGCAAACGAGACCGGGTAGATATTTGCTTTCGGGAATAATTGGGCGAGAAGTGTGTATTATTTAAAAGATTAAATAGAATAGAAGATTTCTTGGCTGTTACACTGTCTGTAGCCTAAAGCACGCTGGGACAAACTGGTTTC